>OZ012739.1:391033716-391418716 GCA_963859935.3 Lathyrus sativus
GCCATCCCCTCGGTGTTCCTTGACACCGACCACTGCAGAGCCTCTCACCTTATACGTTCCAGAGCCGACGGCAAGTACCACCTGGTAGTGCGTGGCAAAACCGTCCGAAGCATCATCCTTCCATCATGCACCCGGACACACCCAGAGGATCGTACCAACTGGTTATTTGACCTCACTGCCCCTCCTGCTGCCGCTGCTCCAACTCAGGACCACACCCAAGGTTGTGACGACGAAATCCAAGCTGAGTTGGACAGGTCAGAGCAACCGGAGGCATCGCATCCTCCTCCTTCCGAAGGTACATCCTCTCGCGCCACCGCCATCATCCAGTGCCCGACTACACAGAAGAGGACCTTCGCCGCTCTCTCAACCAGCAGGCCCAGATACTCGCTATGCTGCAGCAGCAGAATCAGCGAGCAGAGCAGTTCGAAGCTTGGCATCGGACCCAAATGCACCAACTTCAAACCGGCCAAGCAACCATTACTGAGAACTTGGAGAATCTGACTTTGCAGGTCGAAGGACTCCGTGACACCTACCACACCGGAGCTATGAGTTATGAGGACCGAGTCGCCCTGGCCAGAGCCAGAGGATGCCAGCGCGGACGTGACTGAGGCAGCGGACGTGATTAGTTATCATTTTCCTTATTTGTTTACTATATTTCCAGTTTATTTGTACTTTCATTTCCGTTGTATCTCCCTCTCGCACGCTTCCAAATCAGTGGGGACACTGATTGAGATAGTGTGGGAGCGGAGCGTTTATTTCCATTCCATTGTACTTTGAATTTCGTAATTTCTATTTAAACATTTCCTACTTTTAGCAAATAAAGCTCGTTTATATACCTTTTTTCCGTTACGCAAACATCCCCACGTTATTCGACGTAAACAACAAATTTTTTCGTTCGTTCCTCAAAAGCAAAAGCATCACGAGAATGCACCCGAGTTCAAACCAAGTTTTGAAACTCCGAGGAGACGATAATTCTAACAAAACCAGTACCATCTTGACACCTTAGATCTCCGGTTTATGCGAGTCGGTTTCACTACCTACGTGTACCAAAGTCTCAAGTGTCTACGCAAACTCAGCCCCAAGTAGTTTATACTAGCAGTCAGCACCATCCTAAAACACCTCTAAGCGAGCGACCGATGCAAATAAGTGTATGATCTCCAAAAAGATGAAATATCATGAAAAGAAAGCTAGATAGCCCAAAATTATAAAGACATGTTTCCTTCTAAGTTAGATGCTCCTCACCCGAGCATTTAGCCCAACGGCACGAAAACTCATTGAAAAATCAATGAAATAAGCTTATGATCAATAAAGAAGATCAAAAACAGAAATGAGATCATATTCACTAACAGGTCGACTTGCCATGAAAGTGTATGGACAACGGGCTTAATGTGATTGCGCTAGAACAAACAGGGTGAACTTGCCGCGAGAACCTTGACACCAAGCTACAGTAGCATGACTGGGACCGATTTGCATAAGAAGGAGACCTCCGAAGACTTGTAGTTCAGTGTCGTCATGGTACTCATTTTGTTCTTACCAAGAATCCCGGTTTTTCCCAACTTTGCGAACGAAGAAGCTGCCTCGTGCTTGCCGACTTTTTCCTGTTTTACTTGAGGAAAAGCAAAGATTCAAGCTTAGGGGAGTTTGATAACACGAAATCGTATATATATTTTGATGCATAATTCAACTGAAGTTTAACTGTTTTGGATCCGATTTCGGGTTATTTCCGTGTTATTTGTCTGATGTTTTGCAGGTATTTGATGATCACGTCTAAACAAGGCAATATGAAGAAAAGAAGCTATCTCGGATGAAATATGGACGAAAACCGGATGAAAACAACATGAAAAACGCAGACTGCTGATTTTGCTGCTGTGACGACCGTCACAGCTCCATGACGACCGTTGACGACCGTCACACCTTGTGACGACCGTCATGCAGGCAAAAACGCCCCACTTCAGTTTCACGTAAAAGAAGCAGTTCCAAGTCCCAAATAGTGGACCACTACTCCCTGATTATTCTGCCTCAAAGTCCACCCTCTTTAATTATAACCGTTAGAATTCCATTTCTATAAAAAGGGAAGAAGGGGACCTCAGAAAGAGAGCCGCATTCATACCATGAAGTGCTGCCAATTTATTTTCAGAGCAACCTTTCCAGTTTTTAATATTCTTATTTGTTTCTCCTTTCTTTTTCTGCATTCCTTTCATTCTTCTGTAATTTCTATTTCCATTGTACGATCAAATTGGCACAAAGACCAGAATCCTGCCAACATCTGTGGAGGATCTGCCCAAAGGCCAATTGGAATATTTACAGGTTTCTCATTTCAATCGTAATTCCAGTTTTATTATGATGCATGCTATTATTTATTGTTTTCATTTATGTTTTACCTTTCCCAAATCCATGTCTAGCTAAATTAAAGTAATCGATATGTAGTAATAATTCGAAAGGGATTTGATAATAACCGGTTGAAAATTGTCTTTTTCAAAAGTTGTTTATGGTCTGAGTGTTTAAAATTAATTTACTGAATAAACTTCGTCGCGAAAGCGAGAACTTATTTAAAAGTAGTTTTGCCACGAAAGTGGGAAATTAATTAAGGTACGAACCAACAAGTGAAAGCTGCGGCAAGATCAGATAGTAAACACTAGTCATTCATTTTAATAACAGCGAAAACACTTTAAAATGAATTAGAACTTAGAGATTTCCAAAAAATAATTTTAACCCCGAATGGGACACGAAAGCGTACGTTTGGCCCTTAGAATTATGATTAGCGTCAATAACCATCGTGAGGCGAGAGTCTTCAGATCACCATTTTCTGCTTAAATGAATTATGAAAAATATTTCATAAGCTGGTAACTTATCAAATCCCCGAAGAATATAATCACTGCATATCGATTCAATTAATTATACTTTAATTAACATCCTTAGTTCCCTTTAGTGACAATCTTATTCCTTCAAACATTATCTACCTAGCTAAACATAGTAACTCCCGAGAACACTAGTTTGATTACGAGTCCCTGTGGGATCGATATCTATTATTACTACGCGATAGACTGTGCACTTGCAGTTAGGTTGTATTAGACATAGAAAGTCGCGATCAGTATATAAGTAATGATATTTTGTCATTGTCTTATAGAGCATTGAATAAGTTTTCCAACGCTTCCGACCGCGCGTAAAACAGAGTTACGGTTTAAAAGATATGGTCAAAACAAGTGTTGGTTTGCCGTCATGTTCGCTAAGGGAACAAAAGTTCGCTAGGCGAACAAGAATTTCTAAAACGCGTGAAAAACACTATTTTGGAAGTAGAAAAAGAGGCATAAGTTCATTGTGCAAACGAGACTTCGCTAGGCGAACACTAGGATCCATTTTTGTCTATTTAAGTGATTTTTCAGCATTTTTTAGGTTATGTTGTTTGGAAACTTTTTACCCCAACTTCATCAAACACATTCTTGAGTAGATTTTGCTTAGAAACAACATTGGAGGGTGCATATTGATGATCTGGAGTCGAATCCACTTCAATCGGAGTTGACAAACCGTGAGATTTGTGTTCTTCTTCCTTCCTCTCTATGTATTTTTCATTTGTTGGGATTTTGTATGTAAGTTTATCTTGATTGTATGTATATTTATGGATCTTTGTATAAAATCTCTTTTACAACTCTTTATCGATGATTATCTTGATTTTTTACTTAATGGGTTTAGATTGCTATAGACATATACGGTTCAAACTCGATCTAAGATGGACATCTATTTGATTCTAAATGCTAGACATAGATTTAGGACTAATATTCACGTGGGTATCGATTCTTAATGCTCTGTGTTGTCGAGTTGTGTGAGACACCAACGATGAGATGATACGGTTGATCTCTCGACTTTGCGTTAGACATAACCTCTGTTGTGAGCAATACGTGATGATATTGACGAGCGAATTAGGTTGCGTGCATTTGATCTATATATTTTTTAGTACATGATGGGTAGAACGAAATACAACTCCTGACGAGTTTTCTCATTTCTTAAGAATGTATTTATTTTCTTGTTTTATGTTTTATTTCTTTTGCATTTTTATCCCAAACCATTCAAACCCAAGCTTAGAGACGTAGAGATTGTCGAACGACATTCTTTCTCTCACACTGATCCTTGTGGAGACGATATAAATCTTGGAGGAAATTCTTCCGAAAATAATATTTTTGCTTGCTGCTTTACCGCTTCAACATTTAACAAACAAGATTTTAAAGATTGAGACAAATTCTGAATATAACTGTTTATTGTGAATTTTGATAAACAACCGCTGGTCTATCAATTTGGGCTAAAATTGACTAACTCGCAGGATCGACCATACTAAATCCTAGAACATGTGCTAAGTAGGTAAAGGATTTTAAGTTAATTTCTACTTTCGACCGGACCACCTCTTAGAAAAGCGAAATCCTTTAAGGGTTAAAGACAATAAATAAGAAAAAATATCAAGTAATGCGTCGAAAGTAAAGGCAAGAATGTAAAGTGCAATGAGGTAGAAGCTTTGAAAAGTAAAGTTGAAAGTAAACGGCTTTAAAATAACAACTGTAATGTAAAGGCGAAGAGACTACCGCCAAACTCCATGTTCGACTGTAATTCCTTTGAGAAATAACTGACTTTTGAAGATAAAAATGCAAGTAAATTGCTTGGAAAATAACTCTAATCAGAACTCCACGTTCGACTAGGGGATCTTTGAAAAGTAAATGTGCAGCAGAATTGTAAAGAGCAGTTTAAATGTAAAACTGAAAGTTTAAAAATGGCAAGTAAGTTGTAAAGATAAATTGCATTGATAAGAAAGGATTTGGTGTTGTATCACGTACATTCTCGTTAACTCGTTTCTCTACACGCGGGTACTCTGAGTTGTATGAACTAGTAAAAAATGAATGAACACCCATATTACATAAAATTAACACCTATTTATAATGCTATAGAATAACTACTACATGGCTGTTGAGACTTCTTAACATGCTCTTTTGGCGTTTCTTTGCTACTCCAACCGCTCACACGTTCTCTTTTGCTTGATTTGAATTTTGAATATTTGGTAGTTCCCTCCAACTTGGAAAAACCGTCTTCGTGTTTTCCTTAACATGGTCTTCGTCGAGCATTTTCCAACACTTAGCGTTTTTTTTGGCACCTTGGTCCATCTTTCTTCGACTTGAAGTTTTCCTAGTTTGGGTCGAAACCCTCCCACATACGAGATATTGGTAATTTTGACCTAAGATAGCTCCGTTCTCGACTAGCGTCGAAAAATTGGAGCCAACAAATTGCCCCCAAAAATTGTCCTTTAGTCAGTCTTGGATAGGAAGGTCAGTTTTTCCTATCGTTTTCGACGCGTGTCACTTTGCATGGCTTTGATTGAACTCCCACTATTTGTTTAGTGGCCCAACTGTTCAGTTCTTTTCCTTCCACGTTTATGACATCACGCCATTATGATAAATCCTTAAACGTCTTCTCAGCCGTATTTATCATTACTTTGTCTTGAAAACATACATTTGTAGTCTGACCATAACTGCCCACACGCATCCTCTTTCTTCAAACCAACACGCGTCCCATTACTTGATTATTTTTAAGGGTGGATTTCGCCCCTTTGGGATTTTCAAACGTTTTACAAATACTTCCTCTCACCGTTTCGTGAAAACTTTTTACTCTCTAGAATTTTAAACGTCCTATATCTTTCTTCAGCTTTCTTCATCGCGTTCTTCAGAAAAAACTCATCTCCCTTTTAAACACCAACAATGGCTTCTTCCCAATCTGCTGCTCAAAAGAAGAAGACTCAGAAAGGACGCGTTACCCAAACCAAACAAACCATTCCCCCTTTCATAAACTTGGTTGGCCCTCAATTGGTGGAGAACCATCAATGTGTTCTTGAACCCACCTCCGAAATCACCAAGAGCATTTATCACTCTCAGGTAATGATTCCTCTGATTGTTTCAGGTAAACCCTACGCAATATCCTCCTTTAGCGCAAGTTGACATTTTTGACGCACAGCTGAGTGAATTTCCGCCATCTTACCGGAGAACTAAGCCATTAGGGCAAAATAGTTTCCCTGCACCTTTTACCAATACTGTTAACACTACTCCATTGCCAACTTTCAACCTTGGCTACCTTGCTGATGGTACTCGCTTACTGAGAGTCGTTAGTCCCCTGAAGGATTTCGACCTCTGGATGGCCAAAGTAGAAAAAGTTAAAGTTAACCACTGGAAATCCGTGGGGATTTATGATCTTTTAATGTTGTCGAAGACTCCTTTTCCATACTGTTTAAATTTACTGATGGCCTCACTGTATTTCTGGGATAGTACTTATTATACGTTTCATTTACCATGCAGGATGGTTTCTCATACCCTTTTTGACATAGCCGCTATTACCGGCCTTCGTCCTGACGGTGTCTCTTATCAACCTAATGTTAATGCTGAAGACTATATCAACATCCCCACCTCCAAACTCACCTACACTCATTTCGTCAACCATCACTTCAACCAAACCACTGAGAGTGTGTCTGACGAAGAACATGTGGTGTTCCTCGCCATATGGCTGTCAAGATATGTATTTTGTACCAAGTCTCTACAGGTAGTCAAGAAATACCTGCCTCTTGCCAATCAACTACACCACAACAAAGGTGTTTGCCTAAGTGAACTTATTCTGGAAACCCTTTATGAATCCTTGAGTGAAACGACTTCTCGACTGAAGCGTCTAGAGGCCCGTGAATCTGTACCTTTGGCTGGTCCTCTGTGGTTGCTTCAACTATGGTTGAATGCTACCTTCGAGACTAGCCTTCCTAGGAAAGGACAAGCTGTCAAAACGTCTGCTGAGATTGAGGGGAGGCACTTCGAATGGCCTCGTTTGGTCCAACTGACCCCAAATGACGATGGCATAATTATCAGAGAAGCATTTAGTAGCTATATCTTGATGTTTGCCAAGTGCTCTGAGTTTACTCCTAGCATGGCACCTTTTGTCGTAAGGAAGCTTGGCCCCTCGTGGTTTAAAAGGCCATTTCCTACTCCTCAAAGACACGGTGATGATGACTCTATTGCAATTTGGGAAGCCTTTTTTATTCCTAGATTCATTGTTAACAGGCTCGACGCAGAGAAAGGTTTAACATCCTCGATTGCGTATCAACCTAATCTTCTATCTCGTCAATTTGGGTTGATTCAGAGTTTTCCCAGATGCTTGTATGACAAGAAAGGCCAAGTGGTCCTCCATACTGCCAGTTTCTATGAAGACACCATTGTTGAAGTCTTTGATGAGTATAGCCACAAGACAGGCATTCTCTCGCCCGTATTTTTTGAACCTTCTATTTTATGCACTTCTTCTTTCCACCATTGGTGGTCAAAATACTATGCTGAGTATTTCCTTGACTTTACTACTTTTTCTTTACTACTTGATCAGGCTTTCCTTGTTGTGCAGGACAAGTCAAAGAAAAGTAAGCTTACTCACATTCAAGAAATTCAAGCTTTCCATAAGTACTTTGAAACTGTTTATCGACCAGATGATCTTAGTCGAACCATTCATGAGGCTGCTGTCACCTTAAAAAGAAACGTTTTCCAAAAATCAGATAACTTAAAAATTCCCCCTAATGTTCCTCGTGAGAAACGTTATGAGGTAGATTTTAAACTTTTTCCTCCTAAATTCCCTCGCTTGCCTACTGCGGATTTTGGAGTGGCACTTGCCCCTCCATTTCCAGATTGGTTTATATGTGTTGAGGACCTAAAAGTCCTTCGACAAAAATCTCAACCAAAGGCTCGACGGGTGGTTCCGACTAAGTATACTTTAGACAATTTCAAAGGACATCTTCATATAGGGATTCAATATGTTCGGATCGAATATGACATATATGAAGGTTTGATGCCCTTCGCTTATGATTTTGCCATTACTCTTTCACTATTTAACTGGCCATCATATATTGTTTTTTAGCTATACCTAGGAAGGCTCCACCTACAAGGGCTACCACTTCTCAAAGTGGCAAAGAAATTGAAGGCAAAACGGTATACATCATATCCTTTGCCTAATCTTTCTTTTGTGTGATTCTTCTCTCACACTTGTACTGTCTCTTTTTCTTTTCTTAGACTAGACGCAAACCTCCTACTCCTTCGAAAAAAAGGCAAGAAGGATGCCCCCATTGTTGTTACTTCAGATGCTGATGAATATCCTGAAGAGACTCTGGTAAAAAAAGAAAGAAACATGTAAAGGCATCTGGACTTACTGGCCCACCTCCAGCGAAGGTGGCCAAAATTCTTGGTTCGACATCCACCCCTGGTGTCGAAGGACAACCCCTTGTGACTACCGTGAAACCCACTTCTAATGACCATGGGGATGGCAATTCTAACCCTGGCGGTACTCTAGCTCAGGTACACACATTATCATTTGGTTATGTACACCTTTGTTGCTTACCTCCTTAGCCTTATTCTCTCTACTTGTGTTTCAGGCTAATACCATCACTACTAATCCACCTCCAATTTCTGATGCTTCCGCTACTTATTCCATCAATAGCCAAGGTGAGCCAACTTATCACCCCTCTTCTGACCTTGGCTCTGGCTTAAGTTAAGTGAACCAACCTGTTGTTTCTTTTTCAGGAACAAAAACTCCTTTAGCACCAACCACTACACAACAGGCCCATACCGAAGACTGCAACTCTAGGGAAGACGACGCTTCTAGTCCCCCACCTCATACTCAAACTGACCCTATGGTCACTAATGAAGTGACTATCAGAAAAATCCATGTCCCTTCAAACACACCAACAACTGACAACCCGCCCCCAGTTATTCAGGAAGAACTACAAGACAACACACATCCTGAACCTACTCATATCTCCACCACTCCCCCGTCCACTGATGATAAAGAGGAAGCAATAAGAGTCACAGAGAAAGAGGCGATTAACAAAGACGAAGACACAGGAGAAGAAGGAGGCTTTGAAGACACTGATGATGAAGAAGAGGAAGGAGAGATAGCGGACGAAGAGAACCAAACTAGTCCCGATACTCAACATGCTTTGCCTGTAACGAAGAAGCTTCCACCTATCGTGACCCCTGAAGATCCTCTAATAGCCCTTAAGTGGTCGAACCCAAGGGAGTATGCTAAGAGGATTCTTGAGCAAAAGTGTGGTCTTGCTTCTGGCTCTTCGACACCCTCCAATTATCCTGCTTTAGACACTCTTGTTAATTCCATCCTCCAATCCATTAAGAAGAAATTCTTCAAAGGGGACATCCAAATTGTCTTAACTGCAGATCTCACATCTTGTCTCTACTTAAAATATCAACTTAAAAAGATGAATCTTACTACTCTCAGCCCAGAAATCCATGGTTTCTTGCTAAATCTGACGGTTGTGGTGGACACTTTATCTTTGGAACTTCGACAACTCCCTCCTCTTCTGAAGACAATCGAAACCAAATTTGGTTAGGAAAGTGCAGCCTGGACTGATGCACAAGAGTCAAAGGCTAGAGTTTCCAAACTGGAAACTGCTCATAAGCAATGTCACGAGGAAATAACTGCCAACCAAAAGGACATTGACATGTGGCAGCAGTAAATCAAAGCGCTTCAAGAAAAGATTGCTAATGCTGAAAAGCGCAATCTAGAATTGCAAAACTTTGTCGATACTGGCATGGCTCAAGAGCTGAAGAGCACCATTGATTTCATTGATGCGGCTCAAAAACTTGAAATAGAACTCGCAGCTGCTAGGCTCGAAAAATCCCTCTGTGAAGCTCGCCTTAACCATCATGTGGAGACTTTTGCTAAATTAAAGTCGAAACTTCTCTTTTAAAGTTCTTCAACCATTTTGTGATCATCATTTTGTTATGTGGTTGTTTTAAGCCTTTGTAATGACAATATTTTAATTTTATATCTTAATTATTTCTACACCACTTAATGCCTCTTAACGCAGCATTTTTGTGATACATTGATAAGGCATTCACTCCTAATTTAGAAAAGTCCGCCAAAAAGACTCAGGCAAAAGAAACGAAGGACCTTGCGGTGGTGGTAACAACCAAATTAGCAAGAAAACCCGAGACTTCTCGTGGAGTACCTCCTCGCCCGAAGAAAACAGAAACCAACATGAAGGTGTCTAAGACAAGACGTCCTCGTACTTACCCTTCGGATGATGAAGTCGACGAAGATTATATGGAGTACCTCAAGTCCATTGATTGGAGAGATTTTGATTAATCCCTACTTTGAATTATGAATCATTGTACTGATTTCTTTTGTTTTGATTTCTTGTTTGCCATGTTAGCCTTTTTGCCCTATTTTGGCTATTATGTCTTTTAATGAAATCTAAATTTTAATATGAATTTCTTGCAAGATAGGCCTATACTTTTTCAAATATTTGCCATTTACTTTCAAGATTCTTTTATCCTTGTCTAATTCCTCGATCTCATAGGCTCCATTCGAAAAGATTTGTATTATTTGAAATGGTCCTTCCCATTTAGGAGACCATTTGCCTAAAGTTCTATCCCTTCGATCCATAGGCAAAATTACTTTCCATACGAGATCTCCATATAGAAAAGATTTAGGTTTAACCCTTTTGTTATAGGAATCTTCGACCCTTTGTTTCTGTCTTCTTAATACTTCCAAGGCTTTAAGCCTTTCTTCATCCAAGTCTACCAGTTCGTCCATCATCATCGCCCAATAAGATTGAGAAGGGGTCTCATGATGTCTCTGGATTCTCACGGATTGTAAGCATATTTCGACAGGTAACACTGCGTCATGCCCAAAGGTTAACCTAAATGGTGTAGCATTCGTAGCTTCTTTTGGTGACGTTCGACATGCCCAAAGGACTTGGTCTAACGTTTGATGCCAACTTCGAGGTTTTTTTCCTACATGCCTCTTATTTTGTCAAATTACCACTTTATTAGCAGCTTCGACTTTCCCATTTGCCTGGGCATAATTGGGTGTTGAGGTTAATAATTTAAAACCTATTTTATTAGCGAACTCCTGCATCTTTCGACCAGTAAACACTGATCCCTGATCTATGGTGATTGTTTCTGGAATGCCAAATTTGTATATGATGTGATTTTGGATAAACTCAATAACATCTTCCTGAACCATGTTTACCAATGGTATCGCTTCAATCCATTTTGTAAAGTAGTCAATTCCAACCAAGATATATTTTTGGTTTTTTGACGATGCTGGTCGAATTTCTCCTATTATATCCAAAGCCCACCCTCTAAACGGCCATGGTTTCACTATCGAGTGCAACTCACTTGCAGGGATATGTTGTATGCCAACATGAATCTGGCACTCTTGGCATCCTCTAGCAAACTCTATGCAATCTTTTAACATAGTGGGCCAATACACGCCTTGTCGAAAAAATAACCATTTCATTTTGTGGCCAACTTGGTGTGCTCCACAAGTTCCATTTTGCACTGTCGAAAGCGCGACGTATGCCTCTCCTTTACTAAGGCATTTCAACAAAACCCCCTCAGGGGTCTTTTTAAATAACTCATTACCCACAAGTGCATAACTCAAAGCTTGATACTTGATCTTTCGCTCTGTCGAACCTGTTGGGTTTTACAGATACTCAACTATGGTTTTTCTCCAATCTTTCTCTGTTAGACTATCTATAGCAAAAATTTTAAAATTTTCTCCATCCAAGTACCTAAGTTTAGTGATTTCTAAATCTGATGGACACAATCCAACAATCATTATCTTCCCTCTCGCCTCAATCACTTCTTGAAGTTTTTCTTTTGATATCTTGTATCCGAAAGCGATTTGGGCTATGTCATTAGCAACCTGATTTTCTATCCTGGGTATATGTTGGATAGAAACTATCTCACACCTTTTTAGCAATCTATTCGCCACCACAAAGTATACAATGAGACTTTCTTTAACACATTTATATTCCTTTATGAGTTGCTTTACAACCAATTCAGAGTATCCTATTATTTCAACTCTAGTTGCCCCCAATTCTAAGAAAATTTCAAGGCCAGCAATTAATGCTTCATATTCAGCCTCATTGTTAGAACATGGACCTTCGATCCTGAACTTAAATTTTGTTGGAATTTTCTTAGGAGAAATAATCAATATACATACTCCCGTTCCATTCTTATGGCTTGATCCATCAAAGTACAACTTCTAGGACCTTATTTTAACATAATTTAAATAAGTTTCGTTGATACAATGGTCGACTAAAAAGTTAGCCACGATCTGGCCTTTCATAGCCTTTAAAGGATGATAAGTTAACGAATATTCAGTTAAGGCTAAAGCCCATTTGCCAATTCGACTATGCAAGATAGGTTTAGATAACATATGTTTTATGACATCAAAATGAGATGAAACATACACATCAACAGGCTTTATATATTGCTTCAATTTAGTGCAAGAGAAATACAAACATAAACACAATTTTTCAATCATGTTGTATCTAGTTTTTGCATCATTTAAAACTCTACTTAGATAATAAATGGCTCTGTCGACTCCATTCTCATCCTCTTGAGCCAACATGCTCCCTAAGGTTTTATCCGATGCAGCTATATATAACCTCATACTTTTATTTCTACATGGTGGAGATAAAACTGGCGGGTGACTCAAGTACTCCTTGATCTTGTCGAAAGCTCCTTGTTGTAATTGCCCCCACTCAAAATTATCTTTGTTGAAAGGAAGCAACGGTGAAAAAGCTTGCGTCTTGCCACTTAGGTTGGAGATGAACCTTCTTAAGAAGTTAATTTTTCCCAATAATGACTGCAACTCCTTCTTGGTCGATGGCACTTTTGCTTCCATTATGGCCACAAAGCTTAAGAAGTTTCCTGCCTGTACACAAAAAGCACACTTAAGAGGATTCATCTTGAGACCAAATTTTCTCATCCTGAGAAATGAACGTCGTAGATGTTCTAGATGATCTTGTCCAAAAATAGACTTTATGACAATATCATCAATATAAATTTGCATGAAAGTTTCTATAAAATCATGGAAAATAGAATTCATGGCCCTTTGGTAAGTGGCACCAACATTTTTTAGATCAAAATGCATCACTACCCACTCGTAAGTGCCTAAAGCCCCAGGACATCTAAAAGAAGTTTTTGGAATATCTTCTTCAGCAATGAATATTTGGTTGTACCTGGAATACCCATCTAACATGCTAAGATACTCGTGTCCTGCCGCAGAATCCACTAACATTTATGCCACCGACATTGAATATTCGTCTTTAGGAGTAGCAGCATTTAGATCTCTAAAATCTATACACACTCTTAAAGACCCATTCTTCTTAATGACAGGCACTATATTAGTCAACCATTCGACATACCTTGCTATGCGAATGAATTTGCAACGAAGTAGTCTTTCGACCTCTTCTTTAATCTTTGACAATATTTCTGGGGCAAACCGTCTTGGACCTTGCTTGACAGGTTTTCTCCCAGGTGTCAGAGGTAGTTTATGTTCGACTAACTCCCTGCTTAAGCCAGGCATTTCGTCGTAGTCCCAAGCAAAACAATCTTTGAACTCTTTCAGTAACTGGACCACTTTGATTTTGAGTTGGGGATCTATCTTGGCACTGATATATGCCGGTCTTTTGAGTGTTCCTTCATTAAGATCAATTTCTTCTAAAGGGTCTTGTGCTAGCATCTTAACAGGGTTTGCTAGTGGATCCTTTTCGAACCCCAAAGATTCGTCATCATAGATGGCGTCAGCTGTTGAGCTCGGCCTCCATCTGGGTTTATTCCGTCGAAATCCTCTATAGGAAATTCTTGATGAGGCTCGCAAATGTCTTCGTCAGACATGTGATTATTAACAGCTTCCAAAGTTGTTTGTAGTTTAGTTTCAGCCACGTAGGCCGAAATTCTCTTCAATGCTTCGTATTCAATCATGATTACTGAATCCTTCTCGCCACCCAGTAGGATCTACTGAAGGCCCTTCTATTAGTGATATCCTTTCTCCATTCACTATCCCATCTGAAGCCCTCGACAAGATGTAGGTATAATGAATGAAATGTTGTCTCATTTGGGGTAAATTCAAACCCTGCTGGAGGACATGGAGCGATATTCACCAGATGTTTATCAAACTGATTCTCGTCGACATAATTAACATGGATTTTGAAATATCCTTGATCAGCTTCAATGTTTTCAACAATTCCGTCTGGCCGCCAAATAACAATCCTTTGGTGCATTGAAGACGGTACATCACTTACACTGTGAATCCATTCTCTGCCTAAAAGCAAGTTGTAATTAGCTTTGGTTTCGACAACCACGAAAACCGTAGGTCTTGTAATTTTCCCCACTGTAAGGTTAATTTGGATTACTCCTAAAGTCAAGCCTACTTTTCCTTCATAGTTTGATAGAACCATTTTGTGGGGTTTTGTGTCGTTATTACATTTCCCATTCTTACTTAATAACGATCGAGGCATCAAGTTCACCGTCGCACCAAAATCTACCAATATTTTATTGATGGGCATATTTTCTACTTTTCTGGTGATGTAAAGAGGTTTTAAGTGATTCTTCATTTCCTCTGTAGGGCGCTCAAAGAAAGCATTTTGCTCCTCGACGCACCCATTGTTCATTATATAATAGCACACATGTTTGTGTGCCATCATTTCTAATTCAGCATTCTGGTCTATGTCTTCTACTTCTGTAACCTGGCTGAATTATCTGGGCATGACAGATATTATGTTTACTATAATGTCCAAAGAGGTAGTGGATTCACTGTTAAAATTGTCAGTCATATTCTCATCATCTTCTACTAGACCAACTGGCTCATTGTTCTGATCCATAAACAACCTCCTCTTTACAGGCATTTTCTCAGTGCATTGATTGCCATTGTTCGTACCGAACTCTCCTTTCTTTACATTCTGGGCTTCCTTAACAGCTTTTTGTCTACGTTGCTCCCTTCGCCATTGAGATCTGATCATAGGATTCTTCCCTTTGTAATTTGCAGAAATATACGCTGACTTGTTAGTAGTATGGTTCTCTTTGAGGTACTCAAACGAATAGCCTCTTTCTACATCAAACTTCCTCCATTTTTTGCGTCCCAGTCCTTCAACAGGTTTGACCTATTTTCCTGCAGGTACATTATCCACTAGCTTAAATGTACTGTGTTTTGCTGGAGTTTTTACCCTTACTGAGAGTTTCTTGGGATCCAAGTTTCTGGGGCCTTGACTCTTTTTCTGCCCCCAGCCTTCATTGGTTTTCTTAACCTCCTCTAACTCCTGAGTAGCCTTCTCGTCGAAAATAACACTGCATCTGGGGCATAGCATCACTCCTGATCCACTTTTCTGACAACGGTACAAAAATTCAACAATGTTTTCTTTTTGTTCAGAGTATGCCACCTTGTTAGGTTCTTTTGTCCTTTCCACTCTGTTGCACCCCAAAATTTGACCAACAATTATTTATCCATCTAGTGTTTGAAAGTTGATACCTTCATCAGACAGTTCAAAAGATCTTCAGAGGAATTGGTTGGAACCAGGGTTGTGTGCTTCATAGCTTGAGAGTTGTGGGTGCTCCTCAGATGATTCTGAGACTTTGAGAATGAACTTGATGTTTTGAGAAAGATTATGAGATGTCTTGATAGCCATCATGAAGCCCAGAGAGGTCATTATGCAAGAATTCAGGAGATTCAACCATGAATGGTAGAATTAGGGTTTTGACTGGGTCAACCCTAGGATAACTGAAGATTTGGAGAAGGTTGAGACCTAATCCAAGGGCTATGAGATCATGGAATGATGCATAAAGATGTTATAAAGATGGCTCCTAGACCAACTCATCATGATTGAGGAGTTTGAGAAGTTTCAAGTCAGGGTTTCCAAGGATTGTCAGTGAAAAAACCCTAATTTGATCCCTATCTTCCAGGCAGTTTTAGCTCTAGATGTGATTGATATCTCATCTTCCCCACAACATGAATGTTGTAGAGCTTGTTCTTAGATTTAATTTGAGTGGTGGAAGTCCTTGATAGGAGTTGCAGAGCTCAAGTTATGGTTTTGACAAATTACAGGTCAGCTGAGGTGTGTGAATCTGGGTCCTTGAAAGTTACCCAACTTGCAGACAACTTTTGCCCTAGTAGGATGATTCCTATGATCTCTTGGTCAACATGAATGTTGAAGGGCATCTTCTTAGATTTAATTTGAGTGGTAGAAGTCCTTGATAGGATTTGTGGAACTCAACTTATGGTTTGAACAAGACAGGGGTATTTTGGTCATTTGTCAGTTATAGGTCATTTTTAAGCAAAGGCCATATCTCCTATTTCCAAGCCTCAAATGGAAAAACTCAAAACATGAAAGTTGTTCAAAATGTGATTTTAAGTCTAGAAAGAAGGTCATGAATTGTTGGAAAAGCTCATAGCATGGATTTGCATGATTGGTCAAAAATAAACTAAAAATGGCTTATAAGTTTGAAAAGTTGAATTTGAAAATTGGTTTGGAAGATCCACAAATCCAAAATAGGTCATCCAATATATCATTTTGATTGGAAAAACCATTTTAAAAACAATGGTTCAGCCACAATTTTGGTTTAAGGCCTAGAAATGGAGGTTGCTTTGTAAAGTTCTTTCTTGCATATTAAGGCAACTTGGGAAAACTTGAAATAAGTGAACACATTGGTTGTTTTAGCACTCTAATCACCTCTATAACTCATATGGGGAGATTTTGACTTGAAATTAAAGGGTGGTAAGGATTATATCATGAGATGTCATGAGATATGTGAGAAATCCATAAGTTCATGGCATGAAACTTCTAGAAAGCTCTTAGAAGTTTCCAGCAACTCCTAGATGCTTCCATTATGGTCTATATATTGAGCAGAGATCATTCATGCAAGGGGTTGGTGATGGTTAATGGTAAGTAAGTGCAAAAAAGAGCCAAAATATTCCATTTACAAATTCATAACAAACTCCATTTTCTTCTTCATCTCCACTTGATTCTTCTCCACAAACACACTATTCTGATCATAATCAAGAGTTGCATACCAAGTTAGAGGAAGATCCATGGCATATTGAAGGTGTAATATCCAATTTGCAAGAAGAGCAATTTGATTCCAAACTCGAGATACAAGTGTGATACACCAAAGTTCTTGCAAACAGAATCTCTAGCATCAAGAAAAGGTCCATCCAAGAGAGTCTCAAGCATTGAAGTGGACAGAAACTACACTCACCATCATCAATTTGCAGGTTTGCAAATTCACTCGAACCTCTCTATTTATGCATTTCTAGATCATGTGGTTAGGATAGTTATGATTAGCAACCATTAGGGATGGATCTTGGGAAGTTAGAGCTCATTCTGAGAAGTTTGTAATTTTGACATGAAACTTTAAAGATCAAGAACTAGCTGGATTATGAGCTACAATTAACATGCTATAGCTTGTGGAGATCAGGGTGAGGAGTAGAACAAGATCATACCCTTAGATTTAAGTTTCTTCATGATTGATTGCAGAGTGAACACGTGAAACCCTAGCTTTCATCCATTCTGTTCGTGCATGATACCAAGATTCCATGAACAAAATTCATATGGTTGTATTCTCTATAATTCAAGGATCATTTTGACTTTGGAAGTTTTGAGAATCATGGAGAATTGAAGGAGAACGAGGTGATGGAAATATGCTGCATGAACTCACGTTTTCTGAAACCCTAGAATGAAGCATTGGGGACGATGGCTAGGGACCCTCCGATCAGAGTCAAGCCATTGACTGAGAGGCGTATCGTGTGGTCAGGATTGATCAGAAAAACAGAGGGAAATTTGAAAGGTTAAACGCACCGTTTAACTTAAAACAGAATTCTGGGCTTAAATGAGAACGTGATATCCCCACCCCCCTGTTAGAGCCCAATACCAATAACGCGTGAAATCCCTTCTGTTTACACCCCCCAGCGCATTGGTTTTGTTGTTTGGATTCAGATTAAACCTGGGCCTAGTGCCACATGATATTCGCACCCCACCCCATTCAGCCCATCTCATATAATAACTGCGCGCATGTTCTATCCACACCCCCTCCCTCATTTTCCTCATTTTATATTTTGTTTTGTTTTATATTTTTAATGAACTTTGATAATTCATAAAAATTGATAAATAATGTTTTTTTGTTCATTCTTTTTGCTATGTTTAGATAATAATGTGTAGAAAATTATAAAAATAAAAATAGGATTTTATTTTTAATGTAGAATTTTTGGTGATATTTTCTTTTAAATAGGGCATTTATTTTCTTTTAGTTGATATCTCATTTTCTATGAATTGTTTTGGGACTTTCCCTTAGGATTTTGGAGCCATTCATTTTGGCATAGTTAGATATTGAACCCTAGTTTCATGTAGGATTTATATCTTGATTTGTAGATTAAAATTTGATGTGGTTTGATTGTTGGACATTTAGGTGCTCTAATTAGGGTTTTAGGTTGTGTAGGTAGACTTGAACAAATTTGTTTTGGGGTTTATAGGCCAAATTAGTGCATGGAGAATATATGGGTTAAGGGTAAGTATGTATAGAATCCCCTAGAATTTTACTAGAATATTGCATGGTGTTTTAGTATTTTTCATTGATTTTTGAATGTATGGATAGTATGTGTGTTGCTTAAAGGCATAAGTTGTATTGTTGTGTTTTCTTTCCTTCTCTTTTGAGTGTGTGAGCTTTGAAGATTGAGCTGAAGACCTTGTGGATCATCATGGAAGCTTTGAAGACCTTGCAGAGGAGTTTAGCATAGCTTTTTTTCTTTTGTTTATAGGTTTATAGGTGCATAGGCAGAGCCCTAGATAGAATATTTTGTTCAATAAACAAGGAGTGTCTTGTTCACCTCCTTTCTTCTCTGTGACATAGAGTCCCTTAAGGGTATTCACCTCTCTCCTTTGGAGGGATTAGTGACCTTGCCCTATAAGGTAGAACTTTGAGAGAGCCTTTCCTTTGATGTTAAGTTCTCAATGGCATCCTTTGGAAGTCAGTGAGTACTGTAACATCCCCACCTCATCTTGTTAACTGAATCTTGTTTGCTGGAGCATTGGAGCCATTGAAGATAGAGGCTAAGGCCTTGAAGAGGATGATTCCTTGAAGATTATTGAAGTCTGAAGACTCTGTGAAGATCAAGTTGATGCCTGAAGATCCCTGAAGATAGTGAAGCCTGAAGGTAGAGCTGATCAAAGGAGCTGAAGCTCAAGGGAGAAAATGAGTTGATACTCATGTTGTAGGGTTGATACCTGGAAAGCAAGTGATCTCTAAAGTCTGAAGACTGGGTTGCTGCTGAAGGAGCTGAGGCTTTCTTCTGTTTTCTTTGGTGTATTGTGTGTTTTGTCTGATTTGTCTGCTGCATTAGATTAAGCACATTTAGAATAAGTTCAGTCTAAGAGCATGAGTGCATCTGATTGTATTGTTATTGCTTGGCTTTGCTTGCGGGTATTCGGTAGAGCCCAGCTCCCTTGCCCATGTGTTTATTTTGCTTGATAGCATTTCATTTCTTTTATCTGTGTGAGTACAATTTACTGTTTTTGCTTGATATTATGTTGTTTATTTCAGTATGATTACTGTTATTTCATGACTGGATTGAGGTTGAGACGAGCTTGTGGAGGCTGAAGCCCCACACACATTTCCTCCCTCACTTGCATTGCATGCATTTTACTGTTAAAGCTGATGCTTTTGTCTGTTTTGGTGTATCATTGACATGATCCCTTAGGACTCTCATTTCCTCTGATGAGGAGTTGATGATAGACTTTTAGGTTGAGACCTATGCATGACAACATCTAGGAGTTCCCTGTTCAAACCTCAACCATAGGATGAATCCATGGCATGATAACAGTAGGACTTGATAGTCTCCCTCCTAGTTGGGCCTGTTCTCTTCTCATCTCAAAACAGTTTAAGATACAGTAATCATGAATGATTTCTTTCGTACGTTACGAGCCTTAAGCTATCTGAGAAAGGGTTGTGGGAGAGTTTCTTTTCCACAGTCTGGATGTTTAGTATGGTACCCTTTGGGTGACATGCGACGCATTCACTCTCAGGTCATAGTCTCTAGTGCGGTTGAAATCGCAAACACAATAAAAAACACTTCTTTTAGGAGATAACCCGTAGTTTCCCGAACTACGTTTGCTCTGATCTTTCATACCAGATGAAAGTACGTAGGCATAGGATGCGATATCCTAGCGAGCAACCTTCCCCACCTTCACCCGTAGTTAGCCGAACTACGTTGACTCTGATTTCTCATTCTCTGATGAGAATACGTAGGCATAAAGCGCGATGCTTTGCCGAGTCATTTTTCTTTTCTTTTTCAGCCAGCCTTGATATGTAGATAGAATAAAACCAACCCGTCCAAGTAAACAAACAAGCGAGGATCCCGTCGAGTACGACGGACGTGAGGGGTGCTAATACCTTCCCCTTGCGTAACCGACTCCCGAACCCAGACAATGGTTGCGACGACCTTGTCTTACCCTCTTTCGTCAGGTTTCTTCGATCGTTTCCTTTCCCGCTCTGAGGGATAAATAACGAAAGGTGGCGACTCTTCTGTCATGCCGGCACCTTATTTTCGCGCAAGCGACAGCTGGCGACTCTACTGGGGACTCCAACGGTTCCCTGCGAGTCAATCCTATCGTTTGTATGTTTGCTTGTTGGGTTGCGTTTATTTACCGCATTTTTACTTCTTGCACTTTATTTCCCGCATTTTATTTCCAGTATAATATGATTATTTGTGCTGTTGTGGGATGGGAGTTCTGATTGAGTGAGAAGCCAGACCCAGGCTTGAGTGCACCATAGACTTAGAGTGGAAATTAGTGGGCGCGTGCTTGCTTTGCAGGCACTAGTGTCTCATGAAATCCACGCTCAGACGAGGTTCATCCGGTTGGCTTCACTTTCAACCCTTTGGGTTGAGACGGTTGCTGGTTTGGTGGATTGTCGACTCTGGGGACCGATCATTTGTGATTCAGCTAAGTGAGGCCTCTTCAGGACTTGATGATGCCACTCCTTCTGGGAATCGTATCATCAGTTTTGAAAGTCTGTGACGCTGATGAACGCATAGGATGTCGTACCTTGAGTCAGTCTAGGTTCATACCTGTGAGTGGGACTGGGTTTATTGCAGGAAACTTAGACCTTCAGACTACCTGGTTTTCTTGACAGTGAATCAGTTATGTTGGGTTCTCAGTTGCAGACATGTTCTTGATAGAGCAAGAGGTTTTTGATCAGAGGATCTTGTCACCGGGTATTTGTCTGTTCTTGATAGAGCAGGCTTTGATCAGTATGTTATCATCAGTGGTTTGTTCTGGATGGAGCAGATTTTGAGTAAGGTCTGAAGGCCTCATCGGCAGATGTTATTTGTTCTTGATAGGGCAGATTTTGAGTGGGGTCTGAAGATCTCATCAGCAGCTGTGTGTTCTTGATAGGGCAGATTTTTGATTTGGGGTCTGAAGACTTCATCAACAGATGCTCCTTGATCTTGCACCTGGGGTCCTTATTACCAGGCCCTTATTCTTGTCAGAGCAGAATTTTGATCTCGGTCCTATCAGATGGTTATTCTCAGCAGATCAGATTAGTGGCCTTACACCGGGGTTTCCTTCTCATCAGCGGCTGATGATACCGAATCTCCACAGCAGCTACCTGGATATATTATTGCATGCCTGCATCTTGCATTAATTTGCATATCCATCTGCATTCCATTAACGTGTGTCTGTGTTGCAGGTACCGTTTCCCCGATCCCGGATTTCTCGCCTTCTGCTGTTGTTATGGCCTCCCTCAGGAAAACTGTTGCATACAAGTTCCCGACCCCCGATGTGTCGAAGCTGACTGGTTTGATAGCCCTGGCAGGGGATTCAGTGAAGGATAGGTTCAGGAAGTCTTATGGCAGGTTGCTTAGCCTGGTTTACAAACCTTCTACGTCCGAGTTGAATGGGTTACATGCTCTTCTGCAGTTCTATGACCCTCCCTTGAGGTGTTTCACCTTTCATGACTTCGTTCTCGCGCCGACATTGGAAGAGTATGCTGATATACTGGGTGTGCCTATCAAAAGGCAAGTGCCTTTTGTCCACATGGATGCTGAACCTGATCTGGTTGGTTTGGCTTCCTCACTCCATTTGAGCGCTTCTGAGTTAGTAGTGACGAGTTGGAATAAGGTCCCAGGTTTCTCTCTGCAGTTTTTGATAGCTAAGGCTCAGCATTGTGCTAAGGACAAATGTTGGGACGCCTTCAGCGCCATCCTGGCTTTATGCATATATGGCATTATCCTATTTCCCAGCATGCCTGATTTCGTAGATTTTGATGCATTCCATATCTTTGCCTCAGGGAATCCAGTCCCTACTCTGATCGGAGACGTTTACCATTCAGTGCATTACAAGAATGAGAACCGGAGAGGGAAGAATGTTTCATGCTGCGTACCGTTGTTGTACAAGTGGTTTGATAGTCATTTGCCTAAGAAGGGTTCTTCTATCTTGTCTGCAGCTGTAATACCCAAATTTTTACCCCTAAGATCCCACATTTCATTTGCATATCATTCCACAAACAAGATCTTACTTTGTGTTTCTTATTTACTTTATGTTTGTTTCTGTTTACTAACATCTAACCAAAATACCAAAAATATTTTTCAATTTGTTTGTTTCTTCTTCTTCTCTGTGTGTTTAGGGTTTTGCAAGGAGATTAATGGCAAAGACATTCATTCAAGTTTAAATCAGATGGACGTTTGAACTCATCTTGGTCAAACCATCAAGAGTCTGCTTCAACTATAAGTTACCCGTGGTGGTAGGATATTTTCTCAGGAATTGTGATCGTTCATGGTCAATTTGTCTTGTGTTGAAATTCATTGGTTTATCAAGCAGTGTTCAATGAGAAGTTTGGTCCAAATTGAAGGTGCAAGTAATGTCCTGGTACATGAGTAGTTGTGTTCATTTTTATCAGAGGTATGTGGAAATAGTCAAGTTGGTGTTTCAACGAAATCAAGATCTCATGGTTGGTGCCGGTGGAATTGGATGCGAGCTTCTCAAGACTCTCGCTCTCTCTGGTTTCTATGATATACACATAATTGACATGGACACTATAGAAGTCAGTAACCTGAACAGACAATTTTTGTTCCGACAATCCCATGTTGGACAGTCCAAGGCTAAAGTTGCTAGGAATGCTGTTTTAAAAATTTAGGCCTAAGATAAATATTACATCATATCATGCAAATGTCAAAGATCCTGATTTCGATGTGGACTTCTTTAAGGAATTTAATGTTGTTCTTAATGGACTCGACAATCTAGATGCACGTCGACATGTGAATCGCCTGTGTTTGGCAGCTGATGTTCCTTTAGTTGAAAGTGGAACTACTGGATTTCTTGGTCAGGTTACGGTGCATGTCAAGGGACGAACAGAGTGCTATGAGTGTCAGCCTAAACCAGTCCCCAAGACATATCCAGTCTGTACTATCACTAGTACTCCATCAAAGTTTGTTCACTGTATTGTGTGGGCAAAAGAGCTATTATTTTCCAGGTTATTTGGGGACAAGAATCAAGACAATGATTTAAATGTTCGCTCAAGTGATGCTGCCAGCTCATCAAAGAATGTTGATGATATATTCGAGCATAACAATGATGAAGATATTGCCGAATATGGAAGGAGAATATTTGATCATGTATTTGGTTATAACATTGAATTAGCTTTGTCCAATGAGGAGACGTGGAAAAATCGAAATAGACCTAAACCAATACACAACAAGAATGTCCTGTCTGATGATTTGGCTAAACAGAATGGAAATCTAGACAACTATAATGCTTGTGGTAATGGATTATCAGTTTCTGCCATGTCATCTTTGGGCATGAAGAACCCACAAGATGTCTGGAGTCTTAGAGAAAATTCTAGAATACTTCTTGAAGCACTGAGACTATTCTTCATGAAAAGAAAAAAAAGAGGTTGGCAATCTAAGCTTTGATAAAGATAATCAGTTGGCTGTAGAATTTGTTACTGTAGCTGCAAACATACGGGCTGCTTCATTTGGCATACCTCTACACAGTCTTTTTGAAGCTAAAGAAATTGTTGGTAACATTGTGCATGCTGTGGCAACAACAAATGCTGTTATTGCTGGTTTGATTGTCATTGAAGCATCTTAGTGCCCGCAATAAGCAGTTACATCAACTATGGTATCAATCAGTCACATTGCGACGCATAATCTCCTTATTGGATCGAATTGAAGACATTGCTAAGGTTCCAGCTCGTATTGAGAAACTCATTGCAGAGAAGCAATATTGTGCTGCAGTTCAATTGCATTTGCAATCCATCATGATGCTTGAGCGAGGTCTCCAAACTGTTGGGTGTTGCACCCCAAAATTTGGCCAACAATTATTTATTCATTGAGTATTTGAAAATGGATACCTTCATCAGAAAGTTCAAGAGATCCTCAGAAAATTGGTTGAAACCAGGGTTGTGTGCTTCACAGTTTGAGAGTTGTGAGTGCCCCTCAGATGATTCTGAGACTTTGAGGATGAACTTGATGTTTTGAGAAAGCTTATGAGATGCCTTGATAGCCTTCATAAAGCCCAGAGGAGTCATTATGTAAGAATTCAGAAGATTCAACCATGAATGGTAGAATTAGGGTTTTGACTGGGTCAACCCTAGACCAGCTGAAGATTTGGAGAAGGTTGAGACTTAATCCAAGGGCCATGAGATCATGGAATGATGCATAGAGATGTTATAAAGAGGATTCCTAGACCAACTCATCATGATTGAGGAGTTTTGAGAAGTTTTGAGTTAGGGTTTCTGAGGATTGTCAGTGAAAAAACCCTAATTTGATCCCTATCTTCCAGGCAGTTTTAGCACTAGATGTGTTTGATATCTCATTTTCCCCACAACATGAATGTTGTAGAGCTTGTTCTAAGCTTTAATTTGAGTGGTGGAAGTCCTTGATAGGAGTTACAGAGCTCAAGTTATGGTTTTGACAAATTACAGGTCAGCAGAGGTATGTGAATCTGGGTCCTTGAAAGTCACCCAACTTCCAGACAACTTTTGCCCTAGTAGGTTGATTCCTATGGTTTCTTGGTCAACATGAATGTTGAAGAGGATGTTCTTAGCTTTAATTTGAGTGGTAGAAGTCCTTGATTGGATTTGTGGAACTCAAGTTATGGTTTGAGCAAGGCAGGGGTATTTTGGTCATTTGTCAGTTATAGGTCATTTTAGCCAATGCCTAAAACTCCTATTTCCAAGCCTCAAATGGAAAAACTTAAAACATGAAAGTTGCTCAAAATGTGATTTTAAGTCTAGAAAGAAGGTCACAAATTGTTGAAAAAGCTCATAGCACAAGATTCCATGATTGGTCAAAAATGAACTAAAAATGACTTATAACTTTGAAAAGTTGAAATTGAAAAGTGATTTGGGAGATCTACAAATCCAAAATAGGTCATCCAATATATCATTTTGATTGGAAAAAACATTTTGAGAAGATTGGTTTAAGTGGATTTTCCATTTGAGGTCCAAAAAATGAGGTTTCTTTGTTAATTTGTTACTTGCAAATGAAGTTAACTTTGAAAATCTTTACACAAGCCAATGTAAAGCCTTATTTTGGTTCATGACACTTGAATATCTCATGTAAGGAGTATTTGGCACGAAAATAAGGAGTAAGAGCATGAGATAAGAGGTTTTGAACTTATCATCACATGATACTTTCATGAAGTTTCTAGATGATTCTAAGGAGTTCTAGATCATTCTTCCAATTGTTATTTAAAGAGGGTAATACACTAAATGCAAGGTTGATTGAAGTCAGGAGAGAGAGAGAGAGAGACACCATTGAAGAAAGTTCCTTCAAGTTCAAGAAAGTTGTGATTTCTGCCATTACAAGCTGTTTCCTTCGAAGCTTTTGCAAACAGAAGAGAGTGCATCTTCTAAGGATCACATACAAGCCATTGCAAGCCTTGAAAGTACTGCAAGCAACCTTCACCATCATTTCTTGAGCAGGTTTTTCTCTTCTTCGAATCTCAATATTTATGAAGTTTTAATTGGATTCTTGACCATAGGATTAGTGTAGGAGGTTAGTAGATTGATCCCTGAAGGTTATAGCACAATCCATTAAGTTTTGTAACAGGTGTAGGAATCTTGAATCTTCCATAACTGACTGTTTAAGAAGTTTTAGGTATCAAGAATTAGTGTATAATGACCAGGATAGCTTGTCGAGTATCTGTAAGCCTTTAGCTTTGAGTTTGCTAAAGTTTGATAGCAGTTAACCATGGTGGTGCCAAGGTGTTCAAGCTTTCGGTTAGAAAAACCTAGGAGGAGTTAGAAAAATCTAGTCGTACCATCTTCTTCTAGGCATTTAGCAGAGCAAGTTTTGTGTTGGGAGCGTGCGAAATCATGGCGTGTGGAGAGAGCTAGAAGAGCTCGAACGTGCGTGCATGGAGGCAAGGGGTTCTGCAAACCCTAGTTTGGTTGGAGAAGACGAAGGGAAGCCGTTGGATCGTTCCCAGTATTTGACCAATTATTCCAATCCAAGGGCTGTGAGCGCGTCTGAAAAAAGAGAGGGAAGATTTGAATATATGAAACGCGTCGTTTCATTAAACCAGCCATCCTGGGCTTGGTTTCTCTTCGCACCCCCCCTTTTATTTGGCCCAATGCATTTTAACTGGTCTGATATGCTATTCATACCCCCCTCCCTTTCAATTATTTTAATTCTTTTAATTTCTTTTTAATATTTCTCTGTTTTGTATAATTCATTAAAAATAGATAGAAAATGATTTTTCAATTCTTCTTTTTTCTGTGAATAGATTAAAATGAGTAGAAAATTATAAAAATAAAATTGAGATTTTATTTTTAGGTTTAATATTTTTAGTAGATTTTTCAATTAAATAGCTTTTTAATTGTTTCATTTTGATATTTGATTTTGTAGGAATTGTTTTAGTACTTTCCATTAATTTTTTTTTACCCATTCTTTTTAGTGCAATTAGATGGTTAGTCATACTTCCCCATAGGATTTTTTCTAGATTTTTTAGAATTAATCTTGATTAGTTTAATTAGGGTAGACTTAGGGCTTCCTAATTAGGGTTTAGAATGGTGTTTAGGTGATGATTCCTTTCTTTGATTGAGTTTTATCTTGATTTTTAGGTAGAAACCTTTGTAGATGTTATGAGTAGGTGTTGAGGACCCTTGTGAATATTTGTTGAATTTTTCCCCATTAGTTTAGTATTTTTAGGTATTTTCTGAGTTGCCTGATGATTTGGCCTGTTCAGTGGGTTATCTGTTCATCTGTGGGGTTCATTCTGAGGAATTTGATGAAGGGCTTGGGTTGCCTTGAGGATATTGATGGTGAGCATCATAAGGAGAAGCTTGTAGATCAAGATGCAGAGACCCAGAGCTTGGCTGATGCCCTGTTGGTGAGGTTTGAGAGCCTGAAGTTTGAAGGAAGTTCATGGTACTTTCCTGAGGAAGGCACTATGAATGACTTTCATCCTTCCTTCTCACCTCTTTCTTAAGTATCCAATGATGTTGGAGCCAACTTGTGAGTTTAATTTCTCCTGAGGAGGAATGTAAACTGATCACATGTTGTTGAGCCACATGGGATACAACTCCTAAGTGGAAGCCTCCTAGTACTTTCCTGAGGAAAGTCCTATGGGTCTATTCACTTAGTTCCACTAGTTGATCTAGGATTTCTAAAGTATCCAATGATGTTGGAGCCAACTTGTGAGTTTAATTTCTCCTGAGGAGGAATGTAAACTGATCACATGTTGTTGAGCCACATGGGATACAACTCCTAAGTGGAAGCCTCCTAGTACTTTCCTGAGGAAGGTCCTATGAGTCTATTCACTTAGTTCCACTAGCTTAAATAGGATTTCTAAATATCCAGTGATGTTGGAGCCTGCTTGTGAGTTTAATCTCTCCTGAGGAGGGATGTAAACTGATCACAGTGGTTGAGCCACATAGGGTATGATTCCTGAGTATACACCTCCTAGTGTTCTCCTGAGGAAGACACTATGAGCTTGCTTGCTTAGCTCCCTTTCTTTGGAAAGCTTATTGTGAAGCTTGAAGACTGGGAATGATTTCTCCTGCTTAGAGTTTTGCTTGAGAGCTTTGCTTAGATTTGTTTAGACTCTGTGATTAGGGTTAGGGTTAGAGAATAGATGATTCTTTCTCATGTGAGTTTTGTTTGCCTGATAGCACTCCATTTCCTTTATCTGTTTATTGCTTGATAGCATGTTGATTATTTTCAGTATGATTGCTGTTATTTCATGACTGGCTTGAGGTTGAGATGAGCTTGTGGAGGCTGAAACCCCACACACATTTCCTCCCTCACTTGCATTGCATGCATTTTACTGTTAAAGCTGATGTCTTTGTCTGTATTCTATGTATCATTGACATGATCCCTTAGGACTCTCATTTCTTCTGACGAGGATTTGATGATAGACTTTTAGGTTGAGACCTATGCATGACAACATCTAGGAGTTCCCTGTTCAAACCTCAACCATAGGATGAATCCATGGCATGATAACAGTAGGACTTGATAGTCTCCCTCCTAGTTGAGCCATATTTTCAGTAGTTAGCCGAACTACGTTTGCTCTGATCTTTCATACCAGATGAAAGTACGTAGGCATAGGATGCGATATCCTAGCGAGCAACCTTTCCCCCATAATCTTCACCCGTAGTTAGCCGAACTACGTTGACTCTGATTTCTCATTCTCTGATGAGAATACGTAGGCATAAAGCGCGACGCTTTGCCGAGTCATTTTTCTTTTCTTTTTCAGCCAGCCTTGATAGGTAGATAGATTATAACCAACCCGTCCAAGTAAACAAACAAGCGAGGATCCCGTCGAGTACGACGGACGTGAGGGGTGCTAATACCTTCCCCTTGCGTAACCGACTCCCGAACCCAGACAATGGTTGCGATGACCTTGTCTTACCCTTATTCGTCAGGTTTCTCCGATCGTTTCCTTTCCCGCTCTGAGGGATAAATAACGAAAGGTGGCGACTCTTCTGTCATGCCGGCACCTTATTTTTCGCGCAAGCGACAGCTGGCGACTCTGCTGGGGAACGAACCCAGAATCTCTGGTTCTCCGGTCCCCTACGCGAGTCAATCCTATCGTTTGTGTGTTTGCTTGTTGGGTTGCGTTTATTTATCGCAGTTTTACTTCTCGCACTTTTATTTCCCGCATTTTATTTCCCGCATTTTATTTCCAGTTTGATATGATTATCTGTGCTGCTGTGGGAGAGGGATGTTACTGTGAGTGAAAAGCCGGACCTGGGCTTGAGTACACACCTAGATATAGTTGTGGAGAAGTAGTAGACGAACCTGTCTGTTGAACAGGCACAGTTCCCTACGAAAATCTGCGCTCAGACGAGATTTTTGCAGAGGTGCTCCTTTCCGGTCCTGAGGATCTGAGGGGAGTCCAGACGTGAGGATTGTCGACTCTGGGGACCGATCATTTGGAAGTCAGCTAAGAGAGGCCTCTTCATGACTTGACGATACCACTCCTCCTGGGAATCGTATTGTCACTCATGAATGTCTGTGACGCTGACGACCGCATAGGATGCCGTACCTTTGTCCGTGGATTAGGTCCATCATACCTGTGAGTGGGTTGGGATATTGCAGGAAACTTTGACCTCCAGACCACCTGGTTTTCTTGACAGTGAATCAGTTATGTTGGGTTCTTAGTTGCAGATATGTTCTTGATAGAGCAAGGGTTTGATCAGAGGATCTTATCATCAGGTGTTTGTTTGTTCTTGATAGAGCAGGCTCCGATCAGAGTATCGTTATCAGAAGTTTGTCCTGGATGGAGCAGATTTTTGAGTGGGGCCTGAGGATCTCGTCAGCAGTTGTTATTTTGTTCTTGACAGGGCAGATTTTGAGTGGGGTTTGAAGATCTCATCAGCAGCTGCGTATTTGTTCTTGAGAGGGCAGATTTGTGATTTGGGGTCTGAAGACTTCTCCAACAGATATTCCTTGACCTTGCATCCAGGGTTTTTCATTATCAGGCCTTCGTTCTTGTCAGAGCAGAATTTTGATCTTGATCCTACCAGATGGTTATTCACAACAGATCAGATCAGTGGGTTTACACCGGGGTTTCCTTCTCAGCAGTGACTGTTGACATCGAATCTCCACAGCAGCCTTGGATATATTGTTGCATGCCTGCATTTTGCATTAGCTTGCATAATCATTCCATTAGCGTGTGTCTGTGAGGTTGCTGTCTCCATGATTGGGCCTGGATTCCTCTCCTTATTATTGCCAACAGGTGCCAGGATCGGGGGAAGTATCTCGAGCACACAGACACACGCATGCATTTGCATGAAGCATTCTTGCATGACATACATTCTGTTGCTTTTCCTAACCTTTAATCTTGACAGGTTTTTCAGGTACTCAGGTTCCGAGCTGCTTTCAGGATTGATCAAAGATTCATCCACCGCTACTCAACTCGCGCCAACCAAACGAGAATCATGGAACAGGTTCAATCAGATGTTCAGGAGCTTCGTGAAAGGATGGATCGTTTTATGGAGTTGATGCAAGTAGTTGCGAATGGGCAAGATCAGTTGCGTACTCTGGTTCAACCCCTCATCTCCAGGGTTGACAGCAATGGAATTCTTCACGGCGGGGCCGTACCCACTCCTCCTCCTCAAGTGGATACTCCTCAGAACGTTGTTCCTGCTGCCGGGGGCAACGGTAGTGCTAACGGCAATCTTATGAATAATCTCGGACTTAACGCGGCGGGCGCCGTCAATGGTGGTTTGGGAGCCAATGTTAATGTTGGTGCAGGAAATATGGTGGTGCCTCAACCGTGGCTGGAGGACCATCAGGACGACATTTTCTCTCAGAGAGGTGTAGAGGCTGAGTTAACTGCTGAAGCTAGACTCAGGTTCAAGGCACTAGAAGATAAAATGAGAGATATAGAAAATCAGAATACATTGGGCGTTGACATGTCCAAACTTGGGCTGATTGCTGACTTTAAAGTACCTCACAAGTTTAAGGTGCCTATCTTTGAGAAGTATAGAGGCACTACTTGTCCCCGTGTTCATCTCCGATCGTATTACAGAAAGATGTCCGCTTACTCTGATGATGAGAAGTTGCTGATGCACTTCTTTCAGGATAGTCTTTCTGGCCCATCGCTTGAATGGTATATGGGTTTGGAACCCGCTGCTGTGCGAACGTGGAAAGATCTCGCCGAAGCGTTTGTTCTCCACTATCAGTATAATAGCGACTTGGCTCCCAACCGAGTTCAGCTCCAGAATCTCTCGCAGCGGAGCAATGAAAGCTTCAAGGAGTACGCCCAGCGGTGGCGTGAGTTGGCTGCTCGGGTTCAACCGCCGATGGTTGAGCGTGAGTTGGTACAGATGTTCGTGGCCACTCTTCCCGGAGTCTATTATGAGAAGTTGGTTAGTGGCATGTCCGGAACTTTCTCGGCCCTCATTACTTTGGGCGAGCATGTTGAAAATGGTATAAAGATCGGCAAGATTCAAGGCGAATCATCCTCATCTGGAGGAGCCAGCAAGAAACCTTATACTGGCAAGCGTCGGGAGGGCGATGCCAGTGCTGTCTCTAATGCTAGGAGAAAGGGCAAGGGCCCTCAGTCTCAGATCGCTAGCATAAACATCCCAGCTGCTCCCCCTCAGCCGCAGCAGCAGCCTCAGCAACAGAATAATCCGGGATATAAGAAATATCAGCATCGGGGTCCCCTGGCAAACCGTCATTTGGAAACTCCTCCTATGTCGTATGCCCAGCTTCTGCAGACGCTGCTTCAGCTCCAATTGGTTCACAAGAGGACAATGGCTCCCTTAACAGGGGCACCACCACCCGGGTACGATGCTAATGCTACATGTGAATTTCATTCTGGGGCACCTGGCCATACAGTTGAGAACTGCAAAGCTTTTAAGCATAAGGTCCAGGACATGATTGACGCCAAGATAATAAATTTTTCTGACAACGTGCCCAACGTCACCAAGAATCCGATGCCTCATCATAGGGGGGGCGGAGTAAATGCTGTCATCACCGAAGAGAATTCAGACTTGCTGACTGATGTCAGAGATTTGAAAACGCCACTGAGTTTTGTTAAAGCTAAACTGCTGAAGAAAGGCTTCTTTCCCGGGTGTGGGGAGTTTTGTATGGAATGTGCTGCACTTCCTGACGGGTGTGAGCAGTTGAGTGAAGGTATCCAGAGTCTGATGACCGAGGGTATTTTGCAGTTTAGTCGAAGCGTTGAGAATGCGTCGGGAGAAGTCGTGCTGGAGCAGGCTGACGAAGTTGCTACCATCACCATTCCTCGCCACCCTATCACCATTTCTGCACCTCGTCCACCTACTATCACCATCACCAGGGCTGGACCAATCCCATTTGAGAGTACCAATGCCGTTCCATGGCATTATGGTGCTGAAGTGTATTGTAATGGCCAGAAGGTAGAGATTGAGCCGCCCAGATCGACTGCGCAGAATCTTGCTGAGGCCAGTGGTATCACCAGAAGTGGCAGAGTGTTCGCGCCGGCGGAGGGTGCGGCAGAGAAGGTAGTCCGGGCTGATGCTGCTGACAAAGGCAAAGGTAAAGCCGTTGAAGAGGTTCCTGCGGGGGCAGAAAAAGACTTGTTGGTTAAAGACGCAGAAGAGTTCATGCGACTGATCAGGAAAAGTGACTACAAGATTGTAGATCATCTTCACCAGACTCCGTCAAAGATCTCAATTCTTAACCTGTTGCTGTGTTCTGAAGCACACCGCAACGCATTGCTGAAAGTATTGAATGCTGCATACGTGCCGCAGGAGATATCGGTTAATCAACTTGAGGAAGTAGTAGCTCATGTCAACGCTGGTAATGGGCTGGGTTTTACAGATTTGGAGCTGACGCCCAAGGGAAGAGATCACAACCATGCCTTGCACATCTCGATAGAGTGCAGGGGCACGATTATGTCACATGTCCTAGTAGATACGGGCTCCTCGCTGAATGTGCTTCCGAAGAAAGCACTAATGAAGTTGGATACCCGGGGACTGCTGTGCACGCCCAGTGATCTGGTCGTAAAGGCTTTTGACGGAACCAAACGCCACGTCTTTGGAGAATTGACCCTGCCGATTCAAGTCGGTCCAGAGACGTTTAATGCAGTGTTCTATATTATGGATATCATGCCCGCCTACAGTTGCCTCTTAGGTCGGCCGTGGATTCATTCTGCTGGTGCCGTAACGTCTACGTTGCATCAGAAGCTTAAATATGCTGTTGGGGGCAGCATAGTAACAGTTTGCGGAGAGGAGGACATCATGGTAAGCCACCTGTCGTCCTTCAAGTATGTCGAAATGGATGGCGAGATCCATGAGACTCTTTGCCAGGCGTTTGAGACCGTCAAGGTAAAGGAGGTAGCTCCCATTGTTGCAGAGAAGCAGGAGGTGAACCTCTCTTCGTTTAAGGAAGCTAGAGCAGTTGTCGAAGCTGGTTCTACCCCAGGTTGGGGGCACGTCTTGGATATACCATTCAAACAGGATAAGTTTGGATTGGGATATTCTCCTGAAGCTGAAGCTTCAACTTCTTCTGGTAGCTCATCTCGTGGAAAGGGGCCGATCCTATTCACCAAAGGAGGAGTAATATTCGAAAGTGTCAACGCAGCGTCGGAGGACAGCGGGGACAGTGACTGTGATCTCGATGCCTGGATTCAACCGAGCAAACCAGGCGAGCGCCTTCACAACTGGACCATCAAGGAGATTATCGAGCTGACAAGTGAAGAGTAATGATTTGCTTTTTACAATCTTTTGTACAACCCTATGTCCTGCCCGGGGCATAGTGGTTTTACTGTCAGGGCCTTGTTGGATTATGTGTATACATTTTATCAATAAATAAAAAGGCGTTTTCTTCGTAATCAAATATTGTGTTCTCTGTTATTCATATTTTATGTTTGTTTTGAAAAACAGCAAAATGGCAACGAGGTTCGTGCAAACCTGCATATTCCTGCTTTAAACTTAACCCTTGTTATTGCAGGATCCACGTAACAGACGACATCGACTCTGGACCCTCTACGGCTCACTACGACTTTGATTGCCCGATCTATCAAGCCGAGGATGAGATTGATGAAGACGAAGACCTTCCGGAAGAATTGGCCCGCTTGTTGAAACAAGAGGAGAAGGTTATTCTGCCTCATGAAGAGGAGATTGAGATCATAAATCTGGGTTCTGAGGAGCTTATCAGGAATGTCAGAGTTGGGGCTGCGCTGCAGAATGATGTCAAGCATAGACTGGTCGAGATGCTTCGAGAGTATAGTGATGTCTTTGCTTGGTCGTATGAGGATATGCCTGGACTTGACACAGATATCGTGGTTCATCGCTTGCCGTTGCGTGAAGATTGCCCTCCAGTCAAGCAGAAGCTCAGGAGGACGAGACCAGACATGGCTGTAAAAATCAAAGAAGAAGTCCAGAAGCAGTTGGACGCAGGATTTTTAGCCGTCACCACATACCCTCCGTGGGTCGCCAACATAGTGCCTGTGCCGAAGAAGGACGGCAAGGTACGTATGTGCGTCGATTATCGGGACTTGAATAGGGCGAGCCCTAAGGATGATTTCCCGTTGCCTCATATCGATGTGTTGGTCGACAATACAGCCCAGTTTTCCGTGTTTTCGTTCATGGATGGCTTCTCCGGTTACAATCAGATTAAGATGGCGCCGGAGGACATGGAGAAAACAACGTTTATTACCCCCTGGGGCACGTTTTGCTACAAGGTAATGCCCTTCGGTCTGAAGAACGCAGGGGCCACTTACCAGCGAGCAATGGTAACTTTGTTTCATGATATGATTCATCATGAGATCGAGGTCTATGTTGATGACATGATTGCGAAGTCCCAAACGGAGGAGGAGCATCTGGTCAATTTGCTGAAGCTGTTTGAAAGGCTTAGGAAGTTCAAGCTGAGGCTGAATCCTAACAAGTGCACTTTCGGGGTGCGGTCCGGAAAGTTATTGGGGTTTATCGTTAGTGAACGAGGTATTGAAGTTGATCCTGCAAAGATAAAAGCTATCCAAGAGATGCCAGCGCCGAAAACAGAAAAAGAAGTTCGTAGTTTCTTAGGCCGAATAAACTACATTGCGAGGTTTATCTCCCAGCTCACGGCCACTTGTGAACCGATGTTCAAGTTGTTAAAGAAAAATCAGGCGATTACTTGGAATGAGGATTGCCAGAAGGCATTCGATAAGATAAAGCAGTATCTTCAAGAACCTCCGATCTTGATACCCCCAGTGGCTGGACGGCCATTAATCATGTACTTGACAGTTCTGGAGAATAGCATGGGGTGTGTTCTCGGTCAGCACGACGAGACGGGCAGAAAGGAGCATGCCATTTATTATTTGAGTAAAAAGTTCACTGAGTGTGAATCTCGATACTCGATGCTGGAGAAGACGTGTTGTGCACTAGCTTGGGCTGCCAAACGTCTACGACAGTATATGCTCAATCACACCACTATGCTGATTTCGAAGATGGATCCGATCAAGTATGTCTTCGAGAAGCAGGCTCTTTCGGGCAGGATTGCCAGATGGCAGATGGTGTTAACAGAATATGATATTCAGTACGTCTCTCAGAAAGCCATCAAGGGGAGCGTATTGTCTGACTACCTTGCCGAACAGCCAATCGAAGACTATCAGCCGATGAAGTTCGAGTTCCCTGATGAGGACATTATGTTTCTCAAAGCAAAGGATTGCGAAGAACCATTGCCCGACGAGGGGCCGGATAGGAAGTCTCAGTGGAAGTTGATATTCGACGGAGCAGTCAATTCCTATGGCAGTGGTATCGGGGCTATCATCACAACTCCTCACGGATCCCACATCCCGTTTACTGCGAGACTGACGTTTCCAGTTACCAACAACGAAGCCGAGTATGAAGCGTGTATTATGGGTCTAGAAGAGGCAATTGATTTGAGAATCAAGAATCTAGACATATATGGTGACTCAGCGCTTGTGATCAATCAGATCAAAGGGGAGTGGGAAACTCGTCAACCGAATCTAGTGCCGTACATGAATTACGCCAGAAGGCTGCTTCCGTTCTTCGACCGAGTAGAACTTCATCATGTACCCCGGGCTGAAAATCAAATGGCTGATGCTTTAGCCACGTTGGCTTCTATGTATAAGGTCAATCTTTGGAATGAGGCTCCAAGTATTGTCCTTTCGCGTCTTGACAGACCAGCATATGTGTTCGCAATCGAGGATGCCACTGACGGCAAGCCATGGTTCCACGATATCCAGACCTTCCTTATGACTAAGGAGTATCCGGCGGGTGCGTCAACCCAGGATAAGAAGACTCTGAGGAGGCTATCTGGAAACTTTTACCTCAATCCTGATGGAGTGCTGTATAAGAGAAACCACGATCTCGTGCTACTCAGATGTGTAGATGAGAAAGAGGCCAGTATGCTCATGGAGGAAGTCCATGAGGGCACATTTGGTACGCACGCCGGCGGGCATGCCATGACGAGGAAGATCCTGAGAGCAGGATATTACTGGTTGACTATGGAGTCGGATTGCTTCAGATTCGCGAGGAAATGTCATAAATGCCAGATTTATGCTGATAGAGTTCATGTGCCGCCATGCCCATTGAATGTCATGTCCTCCCCTTGGCCGTTCTCCATGTGGGGCATTGACATGATAGGCAAGATCGAGCCCACCGCATCCAATGGTCATCGTTTTATCCTGGTAGCTATCGACTACTTCACCAAGTGGGTGGAGGCAGCCTCGTACGCTAATGTGACCAAGCAGGTGGTTGCTAAATTCATAAAGAGGGACATCATCTGTCGCTATGGAATTCCCGAGCGGATCATTACTGATAATGGTTCGAATTTGAATAACAAGATGATGAAGGAGCTGTGCCAGAGCTTCAAGATTGAACACCACAACTCATCTCCTTATCGGCCGAAGACGAATGGCGCTGTTGAAGCGGCCAACAAGAACATCAAGAAGATTGTTCAGAAGATGGTTGTGACGTATAAAGATTGGCACGAGATGCTGCCGTTTGCCTTACACGGTTATCGTACGACGGTGCGTACGTCGACCGGGGCAACTCCTTTCTCCTTGGTGTACGGTATGGAAGCTGTCCTACCGCTAGAAGTGGAGATTCCCTCTTTGCGGGTTTTGGTTGATGTGAAACTTGATGAGGCAGAATGGGTGACGAATCGCCTGAACCAGCTCAGCCTGATGGACGAGAAGAGGTTAGCATCGATTGCATTTGGTCGCCTGTACCAAAGCCGAATGAAGAAAGCTTATGATAAGAGGGTGCGTCCTCGAAGCTTTCAGACGGGTGATCTCGTCCTGAAGAAGATTCTTCCGCCACACTCCGATCACCGGGGCAAGTGGACTCCGAATTACGAAGGGCCGTATGTCGTCAGCAAGGTCTTCTCGGGAGGAGCTTTGCTGTTATCCACGATGGATGGTGAAGATTTTGCATCCCCGGTGAACGCGGACGCAGTTAAAAAATACTTTGCTTGAAAGCGACCCGCTGGACAAAAAAAGAGAGTCCAGGCAAAAAAGGGGCATCCCGGCGAACCAAAAACAGAATAAAAGGTTCGGGCAAGAATTAGGGATATATTGAAAAGATGTACACCCGCGAAGTCGAAAACCTACACTGGGCGGCTTCGGCAAAAAAGGGTATCCCGGTGAACTGAAAACCCGAAAGGGCGGTTCACGCAAAAGTTAGGGATTTAAATAAGCAAATGACTGCGTTCCGCGTATGGACTTTCATTGTTTAGTGGTTCGGAAGACCTGAGGGCCGTTTATCTGAATCAATCTCTTCCAAGGCTGAAGCATCGGAGAAGTATCAAAGTCGAGTGGGTCTTAGAGGGATCAACTCATGGTGTTCGTCTACGCCTCGATTGCCGACATTTGTATATACTGATGTATATTTATGTTTTCTTTTTTTGCGCGGCTTCCTCATTTCAGGAGTTTGCCTCTGTTGTAAAACATTTTTGCCCATTCAGGGGTTCACCATCAATAAAATGCACATTATTCAGCAATTCTACTTGTCTGTTTTGCATTTATCTGTTTTGTTTGCGAATGATAACGCCGATGTGTTTTTGATAAAATGCGCATACATAAACCTGCGGGCCTAAGCCCATTGATTGTTGAAACAATTAATTAATTGAACGTTGTCGCGAGATAATAACCCTGATAGGCCCCTTTGAGGAGGGTACCTTGTCTGTTTGTTTGTGTCGTTGCAGGTATAGCACCCGTCAGAAGATGTGTCGTGCGTATCCCCGAAGCAGGATAAGTCCTCCTTCTTCAGCAGAGTTCAGTGATCTTTCCTCCGTGGAATCAGAATCCGATAGTGGGCATTGATACGTCTTCCCCGCGCAGAGATGATTCTCTTCCCCAAGCAGACGCATCCTGAGGGAGCGTCACCTCATCGGCTGAATCAAGCACCGAAGAATGATGTCGTCTTTCCCCAGCACCGGGTCACAAGTGCAGATTTCAGAAAAGTGTTCGGGTGCCGAAGCTCGTGTTTTCCCCAGTAAAGTCGCCGAAGCAGGACTCTTCCCCAGCACCGGGTCACAAGTGCAGGTTTCGCAGGAGGTTGTTCGTATGCCGAAGGATGCAGCAACTGATGGTGCCAGACTGAAGTCTCCAGCGGAATTGAGATTCCCCGCCAGAGCCAGGCTCTCTCCTGGAGGCCGGTGACTCCCTCTTCCCCAGTAGAGTGTTGGAACAGCTGATGTTGTATTCCCCGGCAGAGTTATACTCTCCCCCGAAGTCAAATGATTCTTTCTTCCCCAGCAGAATTGAAATTCCCCATCAGAGTCGTACTCTTCAGTGAAGTAGAATGATTTCTCTCCCCGGCTGAGTCCGCAGAAAAGCAGAATCCTTGGAAGTTGATCAGATCATGATCAATTCTCCCCAGCAGAGCATGGGGCGGCTGATGCTGCATTTCCCCAGAGTCGCACTCTTTCCAGCGAAGCAGAATGATTTCTCCCTCCTCAGCCGAGTCTGCAGATGTCCAAGGGATCCGAATCCTTGGAAGTGGATCAGATCATGATTGGTTTTTCCCCAGTGGAGTGTTGAACAGCTGAAGTTGGTTCCCCACGGAATGGTTATCCCCAGAAGAGTAGCCGAGACGGCCACGCAGTTCATTCTAGCGATTGATATCAGCAGATCCAAGTTCTCGTAGAGCTTCATCCCCTGCAGCAGTCAGCTGAAGTTGTTCCCCTGCAGCAGTTCGCGGAAGATTGATTCCCCAGACAGAGCCTAATTGATATTGGCGTGTTCACATTCTCCTCAGCAGGATGATTCCTCTACCTGAGTGGTTCTTTCTCCTTGACAGGAGGATTCCCCCCTCGGCATTTATTTTGCTGACGGGATCGTATCATTGTGCATGACTGCATAGCATTCAACACTGCATAGCATTGTGCATGATTGCATGGCATTTAGCATAAATACATGTCATTCCCACTGTATGGGGCGTAGTGCAGAAGCATACGCATCATAAGCATGACCTAGGTCATTATCATCTTTATTGTACAGGTGTACTACCGAAAGACCGGTTGCCCAGGACGATTCCTGATATTCTCTCCAACAAGGTCGCTCTCTTAAGATGATTCTAAAAGACCCCGGTGATCCCCGCAGTCGCTCGCTCAAGATGATTTTTGAGATCCCCAGCAAAGACTTCGGTTCGAGATGATTCTCAAGTCCCTCAGCAGGGCCATTTTGCTTAAGACGATTCTTAAGACCTCAGTGCAGCTTCCCGAGTTGTTCGCCTAGTATGATACTTGAGTTCCCCAATAGCTCCTCCAGCAGGAGTTGCCTAGGAAGATTCCTGGAATTCCCAACAGAATGTTTGCTCCAGAAAGGTTATTAGTCCGGGACGATTCTTGAAGACGCCCGATGGATCTGTTTGGTCAAGAGATTCTTGGAGACCAGAGCAGCGTGGTATGTCTGCTCCAACAACGATGTCTAATCTGAAGATGGATTTCGTAAGCGCCAGAGGGCGATACCAGAAGGTTCCTGTGAAGCCAGATTTCCGTGTGGATGAAGCAACGGGTGGCTGAAGATAAGGTTCCAAAGGTTGTAGATACAACAAAGTGATTCGTGTGAGTCTGAAGACCAAGTCAGTTGTCCTGAGGTGATGATTGAGCGCGATCAAGTGAATGATACGTCTTCTGATTGAAGTCGAAGATAGTTCTCCAGCGGTGATGCAGGGTACTTCGATTGTCCGACGGTGATGTCAGATTTAGTTCTCCAGCGGTGATGCAGGGTACTTCGATTGTCCGACGGTGATGTCAGATTTAGTTCTCCAGCGGTGATGCAGGGTACTTCGATCGTCCGACGGTGATGTCAGATTTAGTTCTCCAGCGGTGATGCAGGGTACTTCGATCGTCCGACGGTGATGTCAGATTTAGTTCTCCAGCGGTGATGCAGGGTACTTCGATCGTCCGACGGTGATGTCAGATTTAGTTCTCCAGCGGTGATGCAGGGTACTTCGATCGTCCGACGGTGATGTCAGATTTAGTTCTCCAGCGGTGAGGTTGGGTATTTTGGTTGATCGACTGCGATGTCAGAGTTAGTTCTCCGGCGGTGATGTCAGGTGGTTTAGTCTCCCAGCGACGATGTTGGGTGTTCCTCAGAATTTTGTCTGTTTCTGACGGTGATGTCAGGTGGTTTAGTCTCCCAGCGACGATGTTGGGTGTTCCTCAGAATTTTGTCTGCTTCTGACGGTGATGTCAGGTGGTTTAGTCTTCCAGCGACGATGTTGGGTGTTTTGGTTGTTTGATGACAATGTCAGAAGAATTTGATGTGTATGACTGACGGTGATGTCAGATCAGTATCTCTCCAGCTAGTTGCCGTGCAGCTGGCATTGCAATATTCGAAGATTTGTCCCCCGCAGAGTACCGTGTGCTCGTGCAGTTGGCAAATTTTCGGATTTACCGGTATTCAATCGTCTCGCACCTTGATGGGGTGAGAGCCGTTCGCTTCTCACCCAGTCAGGTTCAAGCCGTTTGAATAGGGGCAGCTGTTGCACCCCAAAATTTGGCCAACAATTATTTATTCATTGAGTATTTGAAAATGGATACCTTCATCAGAAAGTTCAAGAGATCCTCAGAAAATTGGTTGAAACCAGGGTTGTGTGCTTCACAGTTTGAGAGTTGTGAGTGCCCCTCAGATGATTCTGAGACTTTGAGGATGAACTTGATGTTTTGAGAAAGCTTATGAGATGCCTTGATAGCCTTCATAAAGCCCAGAGGAGTCATTATGTAAGAATTCAGAAGATTCAACCATGAATGGTAGAATTAGGGTTTTGACTGGGTCAACCCTAGACCAGCTGAAGATTTGGAGAAGGTTGAGACTTAATCCAAGGGCCATGAGATCATGGAATGATGCATAGAGATGTTATAAAGAGGATTCCTAGACCAACTCATCATGATTGAGGAGTTTTGAGAAGTTTTGAGTTAGGGTTTCTGAGGATTGTCAGTGAAAAAACCCTAATTTGATCCCTATCTTCCAGGCAGTTTTAGCACTAGATGTGTTTGATATCTCATTTTCCCCACAACATGAATGTTGTAGAGCTTGTTCTAAGCTTTAATTTGAGTGGTGGAAGTCCTTGATAGGAGTTACAGAGCTCAAGTTATGGTTTTGACAAATTACAGGTCAGCAGAGGTATGTGAATCTGGGTCCTTGAAAGTCACCCAACTTCCAGACAACTTTTGCCCTAGTAGGTTGATTCCTATGGTTTCTTGGTCAACATGAATGTTGAAGAGGATGTTCTTAGCTTTAATTTGAGTGGTAGAAGTCCTTGATTGGATTTGTGGAACTCAAGTTATGGTTTGAGCAAGGCAGGGGTATTTTGGTCATTTGTCAGTTATAGGTCATTTTAGCCAATGCCTAAAACTCCTATTTCCAAGCCTCAAATGGAAAAACTTAAAACATGAAAGTTGCTCAAAATGTGATTTTAAGTCTAGAAAGAAGGTCACAAATTGTTGAAAAAGCTCATAGCACAAGATTCCATGATTGGTCAAAAATGAACTAAAAATGACTTATAACTTTGAAAAGTTGAAATTGAAAAGTGATTTGGGAGATCTACAAATCCAAAATAGGTCATCCAATATATCATTTTGATTGGAAAAAACATTTTGAGAAGATTGGTTTAAGTGGATTTTCCATTTGAGGTCCAAAAAATGAGGTTTCTTTGTTAATTTGTTACTTGCAAATGAAGTTAACTTTGAAAATCTTTACACAAGCCAATGTAAAGCCTTATTTTGGTTCATGACACTTGAATATCTCATGTAAGGAGTATTTGGCACGAAAATAAGGAGTAAGAGCATGAGATAAGAGGTTTTGAACTTATCATCACATGATACTTTCATGAAGTTTCTAGATGATTCTAAGGAGTTCTAGATCATTCTTCCAATTGTTATTTAAAGAGGGTAATACACTAAATGCAAGGTTGATTGAAGTCAGGAGAGAGAGAGAGAGAGACACCATTGAAGAAAGTTCCTTCAAGTTCAAGAAAGTTGTGATTTCTGCCATTACAAGCTGTTTCCTTCGAAGCTTTTGCAAACAGAAGAGAGTGCATCTTCTAAGGATCACATACAAGCCATTGCAAGCCTTGAAAGTACTGCAAGCAACCTTCACCATCATTTCTTGAGCAGGTTTTTCTCTTCTTCGAATCTCAATATTTATGAAGTTTTAATTGGATTCTTGACCATAGGATTAGTGTAGGAGGTTAGTAGATTGATCCCTGAAGGTTATAGCACAATCCATTAAGTTTTGTAACAGGTGTAGGAATCTTGAATCTTCCATAACTGACTGTTTAAGAAGTTTTAGGTATCAAGAATTAGTGTATAATGACCAGGATAGCTTGTCGAGTATCTGTAAGCCTTTAGCTTTGAGTTTGCTAAAGTTTGATAGCAGTTAACCATGGTGGTGCCAAGGTGTTCAAGCTTTCGGTTAGAAAAACCTAGGAGGAGTTAGAAAAATCTAGTCGTACCATCTTCTTCTAGGCATTTAGCAGAGCAAGTTTTGTGTTGGGAGCGTGCGAAATCATGGCGTGTGGAGAGAGCTAGAAGAGCTCGAACGTGCGTGCATGGAGGCAAGGGGTTCTGCAAACCCTAGTTTGGTTGGAGAAGACGAAGGGAAGCCGTTGGATCGTTCCCAGTATTTGACCAATTATTCCAATCCAAGGGCTGTGAGCGCGTCTGAAAAAAGAGAGGGAAGATTTGAATATATGAAACGCGTCGTTTCATTAAACCAGCCATCCTGGGCTTGGTTTCTCTTCGCACCCCCCCTTTTATTTGGCCCAATGCATTTTAACTGGTCTGATATGCTATTCATACCCCCCTCCCTTTCAATTATTTTAATTCTTTTAATTTCTTTTTAATATTTCTCTGTTTTGTATAATTCATTAAAAATAGATAGAAAATGATTTTTCAATTCTTCTTTTTTCTGTGAATAGATTAAAATGAGTAGAAAATTATAAAAATAAAATTGAGATTTTATTTTTAGGTTTAATATTTTTAGTAGATTTTTCAATTAAATAGCTTTTTAATTGTTTCATTTTGATATTTGATTTTGTAGGAATTGTTTTAGTACTTTCCATTAATTTTTTTTTACCCATTCTTTTTAGTGCAATTAGATGGTTAGTCATACTTCCCCATAGGATTTTTTCTAGATTTTTTAGAATTAATCTTGATTAGTTTAATTAGGGTAGACTTAGGGCTTCCTAATTAGGGTTTAGAATGGTGTTTAGGTGATGATTCCTTTCTTTGATTGAGTTTTATCTTGATTTTTAGGTAGAAACCTTTGTAGATGTTATGAGTAGGTGTTGAGGACCCTTGTGAATATTTGTTGAATTTTTCCCCATTAGTTTAGTATTTTTAGGTATTTTCTGAGTTGCCTGATGATTTGGCCTGTTCAGTGGGTTATCTGTTCATCTGTGGGGTTCATTCTGAGGAATTTGATGAAGGGCTTGGGTTGCCTTGAGGATATTGATGGTGAGCATCATAAGGAGAAGCTTGTAGATCAAGATGCAGAGACCCAGAGCTTGGCTGATGCCCTGTTGGTGAGGTTTGAGAGCCTGAAGTTTGAAGGAAGTTCATGGTACTTTCCTGAGGAAGGCACTATGAATGACTTTCATCCTTCCTTCTCACCTCTTTCTTAAGTATCCAATGATGTTGGAGCCAACTTGTGAGTTTAATTTCTCCTGAGGAGGAATGTAAACTGATCACATGTTGTTGAGCCACATGGGATACAACTCCTAAGTGGAAGCCTCCTAGTACTTTCCTGAGGAAAGTCCTATGGGTCTATTCACTTAGTTCCACTAGTTGATCTAGGATTTCTAAAGTATCCAATGATGTTGGAGCCAACTTGTGAGTTTAATTTCTCCTGAGGAGGAATGTAAACTGATCACATGTTGTTGAGCCACATGGGATACAACTCCTAAGTGGAAGCCTCCTAGTACTTTCCTGAGGAAGGTCCTATGAGTCTATTCACTTAGTTCCACTAGCTTAAATAGGATTTCTAAATATCCAGTGATGTTGGAGCCTGCTTGTGAGTTTAATCTCTCCTGAGGAGGGATGTAAACTGATCACAGTGGTTGAGCCACATAGGGTATGATTCCTGAGTATACACCTCCTAGTGTTCTCCTGAGGAAGACACTATGAGCTTGCTTGCTTAGCTCCCTTTCTTTGGAAAGCTTATTGTGAAGCTTGAAGACTGGGAATGATTTCTCCTGCTTAGAGTTTTGCTTGAGAGCTTTGCTTAGATTTGTTTAGACTCTGTGATTAGGGTTAGGGTTAGAGAATAGATGATTCTTTCTCATGTGAGTTTTGTTTGCCTGATAGCACTCCATTTCCTTTATCTGTTTATTGCTTGATAGCATGTTGATTATTTTCAGTATGATTGCTGTTATTTCATGACTGGCTTGAGGTTGAGATGAGCTTGTGGAGGCTGAAACCCCACACACATTTCCTCCCTCACTTGCATTGCATGCATTTTACTGTTAAAGCTGATGTCTTTGTCTGTATTCTATGTATCATTGACATGATCCCTTAGGACTCTCATTTCTTCTGACGAGGATTTGATGATAGACTTTTAGGTTGAGACCTATGCATGACAACATCTAGGAGTTCCCTGTTCAAACCTCAACCATAGGATGAATCCATGGCATGATAACAGTAGGACTTGATAGTCTCCCTCCTAGTTGAGCCATATTTTCAGTAGTTAGCCGAACTACGTTTGCTCTGATCTTTCATACCAGATGAAAGTACGTAGGCATAGGATGCGATATCCTAGCGAGCAACCTTTCCCCCATAATCTTCACCCGTAGTTAGCCGAACTACGTTGACTCTGATTTCTCATTCTCTGATGAGAATACGTAGGCATAAAGCGCGACGCTTTGCCGAGTCATTTTTCTTTTCTTTTTCAGCCAGCCTTGATAGGTAGATAGATTATAACCAACCCGTCCAAGTAAACAAACAAGCGAGGATCCCGTCGAGTACGACGGACGTGAGGGGTGCTAATACCTTCCCCTTGCGTAACCGACTCCCGAACCCAGACAATGGTTGCGATGACCTTGTCTTACCCTTATTCGTCAGGTTTCTCCGATCGTTTCCTTTCCCGCTCTGAGGGATAAATAACGAAAGGTGGCGACTCTTCTGTCATGCCGGCACCTTATTTTTCGCGCAAGCGACATTGGGGCATTTCAAGATATCCGTTCTGAGTTATCAAACCGCGCGGTTGTTGGTGATGAGATGGAGATTACGGCTTTCGTAGAGCCTTTGGTGATATTTCTGATATTGATTGTGAACACGATTGTTGGGGTTTGGCAGGAGAGTAACGCGGAGAAGGCGTTAGAGGCTTTGAAGGAGATTCAATCGGAGCATGCTTCGGTGATTCAGAATAATGAAAGTGTTCCTAGCTTGCCGGCGAAGGAGCTTGTGCCTGCAGATATGAGGGTTGTGGAATTGGTAAGTTCCACTTTAAGATTGGAGCAGGGTTCCTTGACTGGTGAGAGTGAAGCGGTGAATAAGACTAACAATCCTGTTGGTGAGGATACTGATATTCAAGGCAAGAAGTGTATTGAATTGGCTGGGACAACGGTTGTCGTTGGTCATTGCTTTTTCTTGGTTACTCATGCTGGCATGAACACTGAAATCGGGAAGGTGCATAACCAGATGCAGGAGGCATCACAGAGTGAGTAAGATACTCCTTTGAAGAAGAAGCTCAATGAATTCGGAGAGAGGCTGACAATGATGATTGGACTCATTTGTATTTTGGTTTGGCTCATCAATGTCAAGTATTTTCTTACATGGGAGTATGTTAATGGATGATCGGCGAATTGCTACCCTTGAGTTTGACCGTGACAGGAAGATAATGGGGGTTATTGTTGACACTGGTGCTGGTAAAAATCTCTGCTGCTGATTAATCATGGGCTATGTCGCAAATGTACTCGTGTGCAACAAAACCTCTGCACAAGTGATATCTGATCAAGTGGAAAGCAACTGTTTTGTTGATGCAGCCATTATTTTCTGCAAACATCAGCATCATAGCCGGACCACACCTATCGAAACTCAAGTTGATTTAATTGTTGCAACACATGACATGCTTGCTGAATACGGGCTTTGCTGTGTCGGTGAAGGTGTCAAAGGTGAAGCAGGAGATTCTGCATGGTCTTGGAGAGATTTATGTTCAGGCTCAAGGATCGTTTGACGATGTCATATACACACAGATGCTAGCAATCATAGATTTGGCTGTGAAGCAAGCCATGATAACAAATGATAACTTTGAAATGGAATTCGGTAATGTCCCACCTGTGCTACGGACTGTATTGGAAATCTTACCGCTGTTAGGCCCAACTGAACACATTTCTTCCATGTGGCCTGTTTTTCTTCGGGAGTTTCCGCAGTATCTTCCTAGACAGATTCCTATTGGTTTGGCAAATGTTATTACACTCAATTATCTCATGGATCTTCACATTTGATACACTGTCATGTCAACAAACTTTTTGGACAGATTCCTATTGGTTTGGCAAATGTTATTACACTCACTACATTTAATGTGTCTTTCAATAATTTATCTGGATACTTGCCATCAAATAGTACCTTGATCAAATGCAACAATGCTGTTGGAAATCCATTTCTAAGTTCCTGCCGTGGCGTTTCTCTAACTGTTCCATCAGCAAATCAACCAGGACAGTTTGGTGACAATTCTTCCAATTCATCACTTATCCAAGCCATATTGCAAGCCATGTGAATATAATCTCAGCCATGTAGCTGACCCCACAAGCTATCCACGTCACCTAAGTGAGCTGAAATGAGAAATTGCAAAAAAAAAACGACATGAATATTTTGTTCAGCAAAAGCTCACGCGTAAACACCCACTTCAAAACGGCAGAAAATTATCACAAACGGCAAATCATTTTTCACTCATTCTCATCTATAAATAGAATTCATCCCTCACTCATTTTTCTCAAGCTTTTAAGCCAAAAAACCTCTGCTGATTTTCTTCCTCAAATTCCTCACTACCAGAAAAACCTTCGTTCACTTTTCTTCTCCTACTTCCTTCCACCAATTTCACTTCAATTGATACAAATTCAACCAGAGATTCGTTCAGAAGAAGAAGAGAATCAAGAAGAAGTTTGGATTGATTTCTTACCTGTGATTTTGAAGGTAGTTCAATGGATTTCGTTTTCTCGATTCGAGTTCGTCATTGCATATTTCCTTGAATTGTTTATACTGTTGTGAAGAGCTTTTGATTCCGATCACAACCGTGTTAGTTTCGCATCCCGTCGCTTTGATTTGAGCTTGAATCCATAGCCATGGTGAACGGTGTCGCGTGAAGTTTTGAAGAAGAAAGTTGTTCTGATGTTCTGGTTTTCTATTTCTCTTTTTCCTTTTCGTTTTTCTTTACTATTTTAAATATATTTTCTTTATTCCTTTTATTTTGTTATTTCTTTTTTTTACTAGTTAATATTTCAAATAGTTTTTTTTAAAAAGAGCTCTTAAAAAATTTATTTAAAAAAAACTTTTGTTTTGAGCTAATTGTTGGTTGTTTTGGATTTTAAATTTTGATAAGATCTCATCAATCTCAATGGACTTTGGGTGTCGATTTTATCCACCAAAAGAGGTGATTGATATTGATGATGATTTAATCGATTTAAGATCCAAATTGTGGTTTCTTTTCATTTTAGTTCTTCTTCTTATTTTTCTTTTGATCGATGAAATCTATGGATCATAGATTGTTGATTATCAAGGTTGATTAATCTTCATTATTTCAAAACTATGGACGAATAATCATTGAGATAATTCTCCTTACTTTGGAATAGTGATACATTACCTTTGATTAATTAATTAAAAATCTTGATTATGATGAGATCACTACCTCTTTTCTTTTTGTGTGGCATGTTTTAGGAGAGTGATTTACATATCACTTCTCTAACATGTATTAACACTAACATTTTATTGACCGGCCTCAGATAGTCGTGGTTTCTACATAAACCCGATTACGATTGCTTAACATAGCGCTAAATTGTCCCTTAATCGGAAAATGATCATTCGTGGCTCAAACTTACGTTTAAAAGTCCAAGTATGTTTAGTTGCTTGTCTTAACTCCAATACCTATGAAAATCATTGTTAAGAGGCTTTGATTCTATCAATCCTCTAATGAATTTTCATTAATCTTGGTCTAAGTGCAAGAATTAATCATCATTGATCATATGTTCTAACCACTAACCACTAATTCACTAACAATATCCTTGTTTAATTTTGCTTATATTCTCTTCTTACTCCTTATTTTTTTTACTTTTATGCTTCCATTTTATCATTTCATACCATATCTTTGTTTATGTTTATGTCATTTCTCTTTTGTCCACTTGGACCATACTTTGTTCAAAACACTAATAAAGGATAAAACATCTAAAAAATTTGGTGCTATTAATTTTGTGGTTATACTCTTGGACCATTCTTAGACCTTGGGACTTCATGGACATTTTGGACTTAGGATTAGGACTTTCTTCCCTATGCTTGGAGAATTTTGAATCTTAGCCTTTATTTGGCTCGATCACTGGCTTATACTTTAAATCGGATGGAATTCTTTTTGCTTGCTTTGGAGTGTGCTACAAGTCGGTTAGATCTTTCTTATCTCTAGCTCTTATTTTGTTTTTTTAGGATAGTCACTTCATCTCCTCCCCTTCTTAAATTTTCAAAACTTTCTCCCTTTTTCAAAACCTTCTTGGTTTCAAACTTCAAAACCGCTTTCGCAATAAAACCTTGACTTTTGTCAAGTGATTTTTAAACTTTGTTTTTCTTAATAAAAGTCAATCAATGTTAATCATGCTTTGACCAATTTCAAAAGACATAAAAAATACAAAAACTCATCAACTCTTTTTGTGCCTTTATGCACTTTTCACTTTAAAACTTTTCATAAAGTTTAGACATGATTCATTTCTATAGTTGAGATGTAAATCTCCTATTCCCCATATTATTAAGACTTTGACATTTTCCACGTTGATGTTGAGTGATAGTCTTGTTGATAATCCAAGCAAATCCTCCATCTTTATGTGACGCAAATGTTGTCTTAATACTCGTGGGTGGATAGTCGCAGTTTTCTCCTTGAAATGACGACTTGTCTGAACATCTAAAATCAATCAAAACCAACAAAATTTTGACATTTGTACCACGAACTACGGGGTTTTGATTCCATATTGCACTTTATGGGTACGTAGGCATGAGACGATAAGTCTCTCCAAACACAAAAATATAAAAAAATAATTCTCTTCTCATCTCCCCAATCTCTTTTCAAACAAACCATTTTCAAACCAAAAAGCGTAAATATTTCAAAGGGCTCCTATAGAGTACTATAGACGTTTTGGGTGCTAACACCTTCCCATTGCGTAACCAACCCCCTTACCCCGATCTCTGCCTCGTGTTCTTATTTTAGAACTCTTTGGTTTTGTTCGCTCTTTTTCCTTTCCTTTATTTGGATAAAATAAAAGTGCGGTGGCGACTCTTGTTTTCTTTGAGTTAAGTTAGTCAATAACTTACACTCACAATTTTTACCGCTACAGAAAAGTGGCGACTCTGCTGGGGAATCCAACGGTTCCTAGTGGGTTTCGCCTACTTTGATTTATTTATTGTTTTTTTTTGTTTGACTTGTTTGTTATTGATTGTTCTGTTTTGGTGCCTGGTAATTTGTGTGGTGAGATAAGTCCTATACCCGGACTTGAGTGCACTTATGATAGGAGGGTGGTATAGTCTTGTTGGCTTACGTGGAGTAGTCCTTACTAAGCTAACTTGAGATCCCCCGCTCGGTGGAGGCCCCTTTGGAAATTACTGATGTCTTACGAGTAGTCGTAATTGATATTACTTTTTCCGACTGGGAGCCTGAGAAGCTGAGGACCTTAGAACCCTTTAACCCATCTTGGCCTTATTAGGACGTGGTGCGGTGGCTGTTCAGGTGTAGACTTGAATTGGTCGTTACGCGATACCACACTCAGATGAGTTTCTCTTGAGAATATTGTTGGCCGACGAGTAGTCGTTTAAGCCGATAATATCCAAAAGATGGAATTATGATTCTGGGAACTTTTTAGAACCTTGTTCTACAGGTGATGATATAACCATAGTACATACCATTGTGGGTTGGTTGATTCTTACCTTTGGCTCCATGCTCGTGCCGAACCTTTGAACCTGTGTGCTTTGTATGTCTTGTTTGTGGGTGTTGCATCTTGCACTCATGCATTCATGAGCATTGTGTTTCAGCTGGTTTTTAAGGATCTCAGAGATTTTCTTTTGCAAACATCGCAGATATTGTTGATTATGGATATTGGAAGGAGAAACACTCAGAAGTACGGTTTTCGGGCTCCTGATCTTACAGAGTTGAGAAAGCTAGTGTCCTTGGTAGATGATCGTTCAGGCTTCTTATCTCGTTATGGGAGACTTTTATTTGTTCTTTCTACCAATATTGAAGATGGAATTCTGAATACCCTTATGCAGTTCTATGATCCTATTTACCGATGCTTCACATTTCCCGATTATCAGCTCATGCCGACCTTGGAAGAATATGCTTATTTGTTGGGTGTACCGGTTTCCGATAAAGTTCCGTATACTGGTTTGGAGGAAGCTCTTAAGCCTCAAGATATCGCTGAAGCTACCCATTTGACGAAGTCGGATATTGATGCAAATCTAAAGACTAAGGGAGGCCTCAAGGGTTTGACTGCTAAGTTCTTGATTGAGAAGGCTACTTTATTTGCTGACATTGGTCGCACATTGGCTTTTGAGGCTATATTGGCTTTACTCATCTATGGACTAGTCTTGTTTCCTAATATTGATAATTTTGTGGACATTAATGCTATTAGGATTTTCTCGATTGGGAACCCTGTTCCAACTTTGCTTGGTGATACTTATTTTTCCATCCATAGTAGGACTTCTAAGGGAAACGGTACCATTGTTTGCTGTCTACCTCTGCTGTATAATTGGTTCGTTTCACACTTACCTCAGACATCTGCTTTTAGGAAAAACAAGGATTGCTTAAGGTGGTCTCAAAGGATTATGTCTCTTACGCATACTGATATCACTTGGTCTTCTTCGGTTTACGATAATGTCCAGATTATTGATAGTTGTGGAGAATTCGCCAATGTTCCTCTTCTTGGAATACAAGGCAGAATTAACTACAACCCGAGTCTAGCTCGCCGTCAGCTGGGTTATATGCTGAAGGATAGGCCTAAGAATATTTTATTAGAGGGCTTATTCTTTCAAGGAGGGGATGATTCTCTTGGTTTGAGAAGAAGAATGGCTCATGCCTGGACTAAGATTCACAGGTTGGGTAGAGGGGAGCTTGGAAGACAAGTTTGCATTGCTTTAGAACCTTACACGCTTTGGGTGAAGAAGAGGGCTATGGAGCTTAAGATGCCTTACCCTATTGAGAAACCTCTGACTACTGTGATCTCTACACCACTCCCTACGGCAATCCCTGTTTCTTCTGATGATGTGAAGACACTTCAAGATGCTTTGGCTAAGATGAAGGAAGAGAAAGAGATGTGGGAAAGTAAGTTTCAAGCTTCTGACAAAGAGAAGATGGAATTGCAAAAGCAGATGAAGGAGAAAGATGACTTGATAGAGTTACTTGAGCGGCGCGCTGTGAAGAGGCATGCAGAGGATTTATTTTCCTCTACTACTCCATCAGCACATCCTCCTACTTCTGGTGCTTGGAAGGGTATTGTGGATCAGCTTGTGCTAGAGAAGATCACCATGAAGCACAACTACGAGAAAGAGATTAAGAGACTCCGAAGGAAGTATCAGCTTGGATCGTCATCAGATGTTCCTTAGGACATAGCTTTTTCTTATTTTGATATTATTGTATTTTGTACTTCCAAGTGTAACTCTTTCCGATATTCAATGAAATGAAATGTTTATCAGTATTTCAAGAAGTGTTATTTTTCTTTATGATGTTTGTAATTGATTTATATCTTAAAGATCCTTGAAGAATGGTTGAAACACCTGCATTTTGCATTTGCATTCGCATCATCGTGCATTGTGTGTTTCCTTTTTCTAGTTGTCTTATTTGTTTCTTTTGGCCTTCCTTCAGTCAAGCTGTCGCATCACTACAACACTCGGGCTAGCTCTAAGAAAAAGATGGATCAGTTGCAACAAGAGAACCGCGAGCTCCGTGAAGAGGTATCAACTCTGAAAGATGGTTTGGAAAGACTGACTGCCGCAATGGAAGCTCTGGTGGCTGCTCAGAATCAGCCACCACTACCTCCTCCTTCTCCTGTCCAAGGAACTGTGATTTCTGAAATCGGATCAACGCCCATTTCTGTGGCCCCGATTAATGCTTCTCAATATCAAATGCCTGTTGGTTTCCCTTGGGGCATGCCTAACAATTATGTGCCAGAGGGATATCGACCTCCTGTTCCCGAAGGTTCTAGACTCCCTGCTGTCATGGCTGTACCACCTCCTATGGTTAATGTTGTTCCTAATGCTGAAGTTCCGGTTGTTCCTACTGTCATACCTGTGCCACCGCCTGTAACTCACGCTATGCCTTATACTGAAGAACAAATTTTCCATACTGCTCCGAGCGAGAGTTTGGATGTTATGGATCGAATAGATGACTTTCAAGATCAGTTTGCTGAAATGCAAAGAGAAATAAGGGCTTTAAGGGGAAAGGAGTTATTTGGAAAGAATGCTCATGAGCTTTGCCTTGTTCCAAATGTGAAGATTCCCGCCAAGTTTAAAGTTCCGGATTTTGAAAAATACAAAGGGAACACTTGTCCGCAAAGTCACTTGATCATGTATGCTAGAAAGATGTCTACCTATACTGACAACCATCAGTTGTTGATCCACTATTTTCAAGATAGTCTTACTGGTGCTGCGCTGAAATGGTATATGGGACTCGATAGTACACAAATCAAGACATTCAATGATCTTTGTGAAGCTTTTGTTCGTCGTATAAGTATAATCTCGATATGGCGCCAGACCGTGATCAGCTTCGCGCAATGTCTCAAAAAGAGAAAGAAACTTTTAAAGAATATGCGCAAAGATGGCGTGAGATTGCAGCTCAGATAAGCCCTCCGCTTGAAGAGAAAGAAATGACCAAGATTTTTCTGAAGACTCTGGATTCATTTTACTATGAAAGGATGGTTGCGAGCGCTCCTAGTGATTTCACGGAAATGGTTAATATGGGGATGAGATTAGAGGAAGTTGTCCGTGAGGGACGTCTGATAAAAGAAGGAAATTCTGGAAGTACAAAAAAGCCTGGTGTTGGGTTCCCTAAGAAAAAAGAGGGAGAAACTAATGCTATATCTCAGGAAAGGTCTAGAAGACGCAGAGTTGTGAACAACAATGGTAGTCGTCGTCAGCAACAAGTAGCATCTGTTATGCCTGTTGTCAGTAACACCCCTACCGCTCAAGCTACTGCAAGTTATCAACCACGTTTCCAAGAGAAGACAACTCAACAAGGTCGTACACAGAGGAAAACACAATTTGATCCCATTCCAATGACGTATACTGAGCTCTTTCCGGCTTTAATAAAGAATAATTTGGTTCAACCTCGTGATCCGCCGGCTGTTCCAACTGAAATTCCATGGTGGTATAAGCCAGATGCTCATTGCGCATTTCATCAAGGTGCCCCGGGACACGATATCGAAAATTGCTATCCTCTGAAGCATGAAGTTGCAAAGCTCGTAAAAAGCGGTATTCTGTCTTTTGAAGATACCAACCCTAATGTGCAATCAAATCCGTTTCCTAAACATGGTAATGCAACTGTTAATATGGTATATGGTTGTCCTGGTACATACCGTATTTTCGACATTCGCTGGATTCGGAGATCGCTTGTTGAAATGCATGCTACTTTGAGTGAGTTCCATGATATTGAGCATGATTATGCCGCCTGTTGTATTTGTTCTGTGAACCCTCGGGGGTGTGTGATTGTGAAAAGGGACTTACAAAAGATGATGGATGAGAATTTGATTCAGGTTACTGCAAACAGAAATGAAGTGGAGAACGAGGTGAATGTCATAGTCCCACGTTTCAATATTCCTGAGCGGGTTGTAATTTCTTACAATAGTCAGAAATCTGCTGTGACGCCTTTGGTTATCCGTTTGCCTGGCCCGACGCCGTATGAATCTGATAAAGCTGTTCCCTACAAATACAATGCTACTATGTTGGAGGATGGAAAAGAGGTTCCCATTCCTTCTCTTCCCTCAGTTGTGACTATCGCTGATGTCGGACGTGTAACCAGAAGTGGTCGAGTATTTGATAATGTGCCTTCAAAGACAAGTGAAGATACTGGGAGTAAGCAAATTCAGTTGAAGACTTCTGTAGAGTCTGGTCAATCAAGTGATGTAAATCAGAAGTCAGATAATGATGAGGTATTGAAATTGATCAAGAAGAGTGAATATAATGTGGTGGATCAATTGTTACATACACCGTCAAAAATATCTGTTCTATCTCTGTTAATGAGCTCTGAGGCCCATCGTGAATCGTTGCAGAAAGTATTGGAACAAGCTTATGTAGATCATGATGTGACTGTTAATCAGTTTGATAGCATTGTTGCCAATATCACTGCGTGTAATAATCTGAGTTTTTGTGATGAAGAGTTGACTGATCATGGAAGAAATCATAATTTGGCTCTCCATATTTCCATGAATTGCCAGGAAGACGCTCTATCCAATGTGCTGGTTGATACTGGGTCATCGTTGAATGTGATGCCAAAATCTACTTTGTCCAGATTATCTTATCAAGGTACTCCTATGAGGTTCAGTGGGGTCATTGTGAAAGCCTTTGATGGATCGAGGAAAACCGTGATTGGAGAGGTTGATCTCCCTATCAAGATTGGTCCATGTTTTTTCCAGATCACTTTTCAAGTCATGGATATTCGTCCTACTTACAGTTGTCTTTTAGGACGCCCATGGATCCATGAAGCTGGAGCTGTTACTTCGACACTGCATCAAAAGTTAAAATTCGTGCAGAATGGTAAACTTGTCGTTGTTGGTGGAGAACAAGCTATGTTGGTAAGCAGTTTGTCGTCTTTTTCTTATATCGATGCGGAAGAGGATATTGGAACTCCGTTTCAGGCTCTTTCTGTGGTTGATAAAGCTGTTAAGAAGGATGGGGTGTCCATGTCTTCTTTAAAAGATGCACAACGTGCAGTGGATAATGGCCAAGCTGATGGATGGGGCCAAATCATTGAAGTTGCTGAGAAAAAAGATAGAGCTGGTTCGGGTTTTACATCTGGTTCAACCCAAAAAGAGCTGAAGAGTATTCATGAAGTCTTTCGAAGTGCTGGGTTCATCCATTGCAAAGATCATTCTACAGCTGCAATTCTCGAAGATGACCAAGAGGAAGAAATGCCCAACTTTGTGACACGTGGATTAATATGCCAGAATTGGATCGCTGTTGATGTTCCTACTGTTGTTCATGTTTCAAAGTAATTTGTTTTTGTTTCTTTCAAAAATCCTTTCACTCTGCCCAAGGTGAAAGTGAATTTGTGAGGGCTTTGTTTCAACTTTTATCATCATCAATAAAATGTTTTTCTGTTTATCCATATGTTGTTTTCCTTTTTTTGCTTTACTTCTGAAAAATGGTAACATAAAAAACCGAAAAAAGTATAATAATGTTATAATCACTCTTATCTGCATAATATTTTCATTTTTTTGTTCATATTCTAAAATCAAACATAAAATCATTGTGCAAATTGATTGTTAAACCCATTGGAAACAATGACCATATGCCCCCTCCCAACTTTGAGTTCCCTGTGTTTGAAGCGGAAGAGGAGGATATTGAAGAAATTCCTGATGAGATTTCTCGATTGCTTGAGCACGAGGAGAAGGCCATTCAGCCTCATGAAGAGCCGGTGGAATTGGTTAATCTGGGTTCCGATGATGATAAAAAAGAAGTCAAGATTGGGGCACTGCTTCAGTCAGATGTTAAGAAGAGGATGGTAGAGCTTCTTAGAGAATATGTTGACGTGTTTGCTTGGTCCTATCAAGACATGCCTGGTCTTGATATCGGTATTGTGGAGCACCATTTGCCATTAAAGCCTGAATGTTCACCCGTGAAGCAGAAATTGAGAAGAACTCATCCTGACATGGCAGTGAAGATTAAAGAAGAGGTTCAAAAGCAAATTGATGCTGGTTTTCTTGTGACCGTCGAATATCCTCAATGGGTGGCCAATATCGTGCCTGTTCCAAAGAAAGACGGAAAAGTCCGAATGTGTGTTGACTATAGAGATTTGAATAAAGCAAGTCCAAAAGATGATTTTCCACTACCACACATTGATTTGTTGGTAGATAATACTGCTAAGTTCAATATCTTTTCATTTATGGATGGATTTTCCGGTTATAATCAAATAAAGATGGCACCTGAGGATATGGAAAAAACAACATTCATTACACCCTGGGGAACATTCTGTTACAGAGTGATGCCCTTCGGTTTAAAAAATGCTGGTGCAACGTACCAGAGAGCTATGACCACTCTGTTCCATGATATGATGCATAAAGAAATTGAGGTCTATGTGGATGATATGATTTGTAAGTCGAAGACTGAAGAAGATCATATTAAAAATTTATTGAAGTTGTTTCAATGTTTGAGAAAGTTTAAGCTCCGTCTGAATCCTAATAAATGCATTTTTGGTGTTCGTTCTGGAAAATTGTTAGGCTTTATTGTCAGTCAAAAAGGCATTGAAGTTGATCCTGGTAAAGTTAAAGCTATCCAGGAGATGCCTGCACCCAGAACAGAAAAACAAGTAAGAGGATTCTTGGGACGTTTGAACTATATCTCTAGATTTATCTCTAATATGACTGCCACATGTGCACCGATTTTCAAACTTCTCCGCAAAGATCAGGGTTGTGTCTGGACAGAAGATTGTCAGAAAGCTTTCGAAAGAATTAAAGAGTATCTGCTTGAACCTCCTATTTTGTCTCCTCCCGTAGAAGGAAGACCTTTGATCATGTATTTGACCGTGCTAGAAGAGTCTATGGGTTGTGTTCTGGGTCAACAAGATGAATCCGGGAGAAAAGAATTTGCCATTTATTATCTGAGTAAGAAGTTCACTGATTGTGAGTCTCGGTACACGATGCTTGAAAAGACATGTTGTGCTCTAGCTTGGGCTGCCAAGCGCCTCCGTCAGTATATGTTGAATTGTACAACTTGGTTGATATCTAAAATGGATCCAATCAAGTATATCTTTGAAAAGCCTGCTTTAACTGGGAGGATTGCTCGTTGGCAAATGTTGTTATCAGAATATGATATCGAGTATCGAACTCAAAAGGCGATAAAAGGAAGTGTTTTGGCTGATCATTTGGCACACCAGCCGATTGATGACTATCAACCTATTCAGTTTGACTTTCCTGATGAGGATGTGATGTATCTAAAGGTTAAAGATTGTGAGGAGCCATTACATGAAGAAGGACCTGAGCCTGGATCCCGTTGGGGTTTGATTTTTGATGGGGCAGTTAATGAATACGGCAGAGGTATTGGTGCAATTATTGTTACTCCTCATGGTTCTCATATTCCTTTCACTGCAAGGTTGGTTTTCAATTGCACAAATAATGCGGCTGAGTATGAAGCGTGTATTATGGGCTTGGAAGAAGCTATCGATTTAAGAATCAAGATTCTTGATGTGTATGGAGATTCAGCTTTAGTGATTAATCAGATTAAAGGGAAGTGGGAGACACGTCAACCTGATTTGATCCCTTATCGTGATTATGCAAGAAGATTGTCAACTTTCTTCAATAAAGTTGAGTTTCACCATATACCAAGAGCAGAGAATCAAATGGCAGATGCTTTAGCGACTTTATCCTCCATGATTGTGGTAAATCATTGGAATGATGTGCCAAAGATTAATGTGATGCGTCTTGATAGACCAGCTCATGTGTTTGTAGTTGAAGAGGTTGTTGATGATAAACCATGGTATTATGATATTAAATGCTTTCTTCAGAATCAAGAGTACCCACTTGGGGCATCCAAGAAGGATAGGAAAACTTTGAGAAGATTGGCTGGTAGTTTCTTCTTGAGTGATGATGTGATGTATAAGAGAAATTATGACATGATCTTGCTCAGATGCGTGGACAGACACGAAGCAGATATGTTGATGAAAGAAATCCATGAAGGATCCTTTGGCACCCATGCCAATGGACATGCGATGGCTAAGAAGATGTTAAGGGCAGGTTACTATTGGCTGACAATGGAATCTGACTGTTGTAAATACGTGAAAAGTGCCATAAATGTCAGATTTATGCTGACAAGATTCATGTGCCTCCAACTCCTCTCAATGTTATCTCTTCTCCATGGCCTTTTTCAATGTGGGGCATTGATATGATTGGAATGATTGAGCCTAAAGCGTCAAACGGACACCGTTTCATATTGGTGGCTATTGACTATTTTACCAAATGGGTTGAAGCTGCATCATATGCAAATGTGACTAAGCAAGTAGTGGTCAGGTTTATCAAGAATCAAATCATCTGTCGGTATGGTGTTCCAAGCAAGATCATCACTGATAATGGGTCGAATTTAAATAACAAGATGATGAAGGAATTATGTGATGAGTTTAAGATTGAGCATCATAATTCTTCTCCTTATAGACCCAAGATGAATGGGGCTGTTGAAGCTGCTAATAAGAATATTAAGAAGATTATTCAAAAGATGGTTGTTACATACAAAGATTGGCATGATATGCTTCCTTTCGCTCTGCATGGGTATCGTACATCCGTTCGCACTTCAACAGGGGCAACCCCTTTTTCTCTTGTTTATGGCATGGAAGCAGTGCTCCCGATAGAGGTTGAAATCCCTTCCATGAGAGTTTTGATGGAAACTGAATTGGCTGAGGCTGAATGGTGTCAAAGTAGATACGACCAGTTGAATCTGATTGAAGAGAAAAGAATGACGGCTTTGTGTCATGGCCAATTATATCAACAAAGAATGAAGAAAGCATTTGATAAGAAGGTTCGACCCCGTGTGTTCAGAGAAGGTGACCTCGTGCTCAAAAAGATCTCGACTTTTACTACTGATTCTAGGGGCAAGTGGACTCCCAATTATGAAGGCCCATATGTTGTTAAGAGAGCCTTCTCTGGCGGTGCATTAATTCTTACAACTATGGATGGAGAAGAGTTCACTCGTCCTGTGAATGCCGATGCAGTCAAGAAATACTTCGCCTAAAAAAATAAAAGAACAGCTCGCTAAGTTGAAAACCTGAAAGGGCGACTTAGGCAAAAATGAGCGTCTCGGTGGATTGAAAACCCGAAAGGGCGGTCCAGGCAAAAATTAGAGACAAAACAGAAATAACTATCCCGGTAGGTTGAAAACCCGAGAGGGCAATCTAGGCAAAAGTTAGGGATCATGGCAAGTAACTGCATCTGGCCAGTCTTGATCGTTTGAAGCAACATTTCCTATCAAAGGTTTTACTTCAGATATTCTCCGCTGAAGCCTCAAGCACAGTTGGAATTCAAAGTTGTTAGGGAGAATAATGGTCATTGTATTTCAATGTAGAACTTTCCATTGTACTTACCATTTTTCAAACTTTGTAACGATCCATGGAGTTACGCCATTTGCGGACTACCATTCTATCAATATAATTTGGGCCTTTGTCCCTTTGTTTGCAATTCTTATTTTGTTTCTGTTTACAGAATTTCATTTTATTTTTTTTGATGATGATTTTTGAAACAAATGTGAATAATTGATTTAAATTTTGAAAATTATAAAAACATTTTTCTTTGATTTGTGAAAATAAAAGAAAGAATGTCAACAGTAATCCCAAGAATGGTAGAATCTTGAAGCGAAAAGCGTAAGTGTTCTCTTCAGCAGGGTTCTTTCTTGCCTCTCTGGTAGAATTTATTGGCAGCTCCCCAGTAGAGTTGTGTTGATGTTTCCCCATTTGAGCTATATTGAGGTCTCTTCAGTAGAGTTTGCTGATATTCCCTTAGCAGAGTTTTGTTTCTTTGGATAAACCAGACGAGTGTTGAACGGTTTTCCACAGCAAAGTCTTGATTCAAATGATCGGACAGTTGAGAAATTTGAAGAAGACCACTTCTCCTTGATGATTTTGCCCAGGCGGAGTTTTGTCTTTGATGATTCCTAGCAGAGGTTATGCATATTTACTTTGGATTATTCCCCAAGTAGAGAACAAGGTTGAGAAGTGTTGACATAGCAGTCACCTGTCGGGTTTTCTCTCACCTTGTGATTGGGTGTTGATTTAAAATCCCCCACAGTTTGACTTTTTGCTATGATGTTAACTTCTTATTCCCCTGGCAGGGTTGAAAGATTTGTGTTGCTACGTTTTTTCTCCAGCAGTTTTTTTTCTCAAAGCGGAGTTCATATTGTTGTTCCCTCTTGTTGAATTATTAATGGTTGAAGATTGATCTTTGGGGTCTTTTCCCCAAGCGGTATCTCCATTTCCTCAGCGAGATTTAAGCCTTGTAGTAGGATTTATTTTCCTTTGATGGCTCTTGTGTATCTCTTGCAGATTTTCTGTTGCTGATCCCCAGCACGATCTCCAATGATATCTCTAACTCGCAGAGATTAGCCAATATTTCAGTGGTGTTGTGGTGTTTTGTTCACCCTCTGTTTGCCCTTTTTGTCTGATTTATCAGCATATTCATACTCATTGCATGCGCATTCATTTTGGTTGAACATAGCATGTCTTTGTTGCATTGTGCATCCTGCATTTTTTGTTGGTATTTCCCTTTTCCCGATGTTGTTATCTCGCAGAATGTGTGTGTCCTCTCTTCATTAGAGTGTCGACCCCTAAGCAGAAAATACCTATCATTTTTAATTCCCCACTGAGTTTATGCCTCGTGGAAGATGCTTTGTTTAGCTTTCCTCCCCAGTTTTTTATCTGGATGGAATTGTTCCCCAGTTGAGTTATTTCCTCATTGGGTCGAGTCTTGTTTGACCGTTTCTTTCCAGTTTGTTCCTGGATTGAACTTTGGTCTCTTGCACCAGTTACTTTGGTTTTCCCTGTGTTGCACCCTAAAATTTGCTCAACCTTATTCCTTGGATTTATGTTTCATTATCATTAGCATTTGCATATAGAGTCATGTACATAGACTAACCATCTGCATAGCATAAGCATAGCAAGTCATTCAACAGGGGACCAATCATTATTTTCATCTCTAGAGGCCTATCAAGAGGTTATTATCCCAATTCAGTCATATTCAAGTCATCAGGAAAGAATTTGAAAGCAAAGAGTTCAGCAGATCAAGCCTTGGGTCTATCTCCTAGCTGAGGGTATCTGAGGATCAACAAGAGGGTTGTGAGCTGTGAAATGAAAGCATGGAGAGCATCTAGACATCTTGAGAGACTTATAAAGTCATTTGGAGAAGAAAGCAAGTCATTGATGAAAGCACAAGAGCTATAGTGGAAGACAGTCAACTAGGGTTTCATCTGGGTCAACCCTAGGTCAACCCTAGGTCAATTGACTGACTTAAGAGTGCATTCAAGTCTATTGGAGAGATGTGGGGATCACCATTGAACATATAAAGAAGGATATGGAGATATGACAAGGAGAATTCAAGAGAAATCAAGGAGAAGAGGAGTTACTAAATTAGGGTTTCTCTGTAAAATCCCCTAGTTTAGGTCAAATTTCCAAGCAAGATAAGTCAAAATGCTAGCTTCAAATGGCTTCTTGGCCAACATGAAACTTGTAGAGGATCTCAAGACCTTTAATTTGAGTGGTGGAAGACCTCAAGGAGGCTTATAGAACTCAAGTTATGGTCCTTACAAGTTACAGGTCATCTGAGGTGTCTGAATTTTTGTCTGTGAAAGTGACTTGACTTCCAAGCTAGTTTTGCCCCTCAAGGAGATTTCAAATGGATTCTTGGTCAACATAAGAATTGTTCCTCATTGTCTTAGCTTTCTAGAATGGTATGGCATGCCTTCATATGATGTGGAGAACTCAACTTATGGTCTTGACAAGCAAAGGGTATTTTGGGTATTTGTGAATTACAGGTCATTTTAACCTATACCCAAAACTCATACAAGGAGGCCTCAAATGGAAAAACTTACAACATCAAACTTGCTCCAAATGGGATTTTAAGTCTAGAAAGAAGGTCACAAGTTATTGGAGAAGCTCATAGCATGGGGTTACATGATTGGTCAAAATATGAACTAAAAAGGCTTATAAAGTGAATAATTTCAAAGTGAAAAATGGTTTGGGAGATTTACAAGTCCAAATGGAGACTTCCAATATATGATTTTGAATGGAAAAACAATTCTAAGAACAATGGTTCACACACTTTTTTGAGTTTAGAAGGAAAAAATGAAGTTATCCATGGTTGCTTACCTTTTAAGAAACATAATCAAAATGAGCCAAAGTTTGAAAACAAGGGAATGTGCAAGATGGATCTAGAATGTACCATTGGGGTCTATATATTCATGAAAGATGAATTTGGCAAGGGTTGGCCTCATTTGCACCAAGAATTCCACAAGATTTCTCATTCTTTCTTCAAAAGTTTCATTCCAAATCTCTCAAATTCTTCATCAATCTTCATCAAGATCAATTCAATTTTACTCCATCATCATCATAGATCATAATTGAAGCCAGGATCAAGTGATTATCATCCATCTTCGAGTGCTTTTTGCAAGGATATCAAAGTTGCCAATTCCATTGGATAGCATAATTCTGGCCAAGTTTCATCCAAAGCTTGCATACAGAATCAAGTTCCTCAAGGATTAATCAAGATCTAAGTCTCAAAAGCTTCATATCTTCCATTTCCATAGCTGTTTTCAAGGTTTCTCATCAGGTAAGTTTTCATTCGATTAGCTTGATTCTGTTGGTTTCACATGATTTTATTAGTGTAGACTTGATCTAGGTGGTTAGGAGATTAAGTTAGATGATTTTGGAACGATTTGGTGATGGTTAGTGACAGGTGCAACAAACTGTTAGTGTTCGAATCTCTTGGATTAGGGCGTTAGAATGTTAGTTTGATTCATCAGATTAACCTCCATTATGTGTAGATTAGTTTAGGGTAAGTTTGAGGAAGAATGGTGAAGGTTCGTATCAGTGCATTTCAATGGTGGCCAGATGTTGCTTCGATCGGATTTGGTGTTGTGGTGAGTTTCAAGATGAATTGATGCCCTAGGATTATAGAGGGAGGGATTCTAAGCAAGTTTCGTGTTTATGGCGTGGCATTTCATCGCATGTGGAAGGAGAACAGGGAGGTGTAAGTTCTACTCGTGCATGGAGGTGTGAGGTTGAAACCCTAGTTTCAGTTGGTTCAAGGAAGAAGACGTAATCACGTCCGTTCAATGAGTGTAGGACCTTTGACCATCAGCATGATCCTGTGGCTGTCATTTAATCTTAGCGTTTGGAGGGAATTGACGTTTTGGCCAAAACGCACCGTTTCATTAATTGAAACGGGCGGGCCTGAGTTGATTTATGCTAATCCCACCCCCGTGTGAGCCCAATTCCTAGTTTCTAACGTGTTTCTGTTGCTATTCTTACCCCCTAGCGCGTTTCTATTATTTCTTTCAATTCTGAATGAATACTGGGCCTTGGCAATTCGCTACCAACACCCCCCTGTTTGCTGGCCCAATGTATTTGAACTGGGGCGAGTTCCTATTCTGACCCCCCTCCCTCATTTTATTTGGTTTATTTGTTTTAATTCATTTTAATTTTTACCATTTTCATTAATTCATAAATAATTCATAAAAAATGCTTTTTAATCCATTCTTTTTACCATATCTTCATTAAAATGTCTAGAATATTATAGGAAAGTAAATTTTCATTTTTAGTTTTATTTCATATTTTTTACATATTTTCTAAATAAATGTCACATTAAATAATTCATTTCATGCATCATTTTTATGATTTTTGTTCTCTCACATGCTTTGGTATTTTTTGATCATTCTTTTCATATTGTTTAGATGAGATATTAGGCTTGTAGAAATATTTTAGTTCCCATTTTTAGAGGTTAATTTTAGGTGATTAATAGATGCTTGAATATCATGAACAAAACTAGGGTTTTAGGTGACAACTTAGGAGTTTGATTTCATCTCCCTTAGGACTTAGGGTTTGAATAGATTAGTTATGGGACTATAGGGGCTATGGGTAGTTATTAGATCCCTTAGAGAACAGTTAGGATTCCCCTACTGCTATTATTACTGTCTGTATATCTGTTGTCTGGTGTGGTGTGCCCTCTGGGGTTTATTGATTGTTTGTATGGGTATTGGGTTTGTCTGGGGCCCTGGGGAAGCTAAAGATTTGTGAAGATGAAGCTATTGGAGATTCAAAGATTGAAGATCAACTGTCAGAGTTGAGGAGGAGTTTCTTGCTAGCAGATGCTGAGGAGATTAGGGTTTAGGAGCTAGGCAGAGCTCTAGATTAGAAAGATTGTTTCTCAAACATGGATTGCCTTGTCTGCATCCATTCTTCTCTGTGATTCAGAGTCTCTCTAAGACACTCACCCCCTTCCCTTGGAAGGCTTGGTGACAGTGTCTATGAGATAGAACTCTTGAGAGAAAATGTCTCTTGTGTTAGAAGCAGTCTGTTCACCACCTTTGGTAGTCAGCTGATTGCTTAACACCCATTCACTCTTGTGACTGATCCCTCATCCTGGAGGTTTGAGCTTGAAGAAAAGCCATTGCAGATGGAAGACTGATGATCAAAGCCCTTGTCTGAAGGCCATGAAGATGGAGATTGATGCTTGTTGAAGCCTGTAGCTGATTGGAGGTTACTTGAAGCCAGTTGTTGATTCAGAGCTGCTGATGCTGTTTCTTTTGTTGTATTTCATTTGCTGATGTATTGATTGGTTTTCTGGACTGTATTGTTTGCTGTTTACCCTGTTGGGTTGAAAGTGAAGCCTGTTCACTTTTTGCCTATTGTTTTCTAGGTTCGAGGTTGAGTGGGACTCCCTTGCCTCGCTTGTACTGTTGCATCCATGCATTTTACTGCTTTACTGTATATATCTGATATTGTTTCTGTTTCTGCCTATCCCGTAGGATCTCTGTTTCTCTCTGTGCAAGAGAGGAGCATGATAGACACTAGGTCTTAACCCATGCATGATAACATTAGGTTAGTTTGTTTCCCTTCGCAACCGTAGGTTAGAGTTCTGTCTCTTTCTTTCTCAAAACAAACAGAAAAACACATAAAGATTTCAAACACAATAAAAGACACTTCTTTCGTAAAGGAATGTGAACTCATCAAAGACGTCATTTTTGTCCGCCGGGACTGTTAATCAGAAAAACCTTTTTCAGAAGGAATAAAATTAATCAAGGACAAGCTTGTGTCGTATGTGGCCCGAACTACGTTTGCTCTGATCTTTCATGCTGTATGAAAGTACGTAGGCATAGGGTGCGATATCCTAGCGAGCAACCTTCCCCTCCTTTCCCGTAGGTAGGCGAACTACGTTGACTCTGATTTCTCGTTCCAGGCGGGAATACGTAGGCATAAAGTGCGATACTTTGCCGAGTCATTTTTATTTTCATTTTATTTTCCTTTTCACCCTTGACCTTTAGTTTAGATAGAATAACAATCCATACCCGAAAACAAGCGTGGATCCCGTCGAGTACGACGGACGTGAGGGGTGCTAATACCTTCCCCTTGCGTAACCGACTCCCGAATCCAGGTTTTGGTTGCGACGACCATACCTTTCCCGTGTTGTGCGAGGTTTACTCTGAGCGTTTCCTTTCCCTCCCGTGGGATAAATAACGCACGGTGGCGACTCTTCTGTTCAGCCGGCGCCGATTTTCGCAGTAGCGACAGCTGGCGACTCTGCTGGGGATCCAACGTCCCCTGGCTGCTAAGGACTGCGATGGTTCTTATGCATTTGGGATCCAACGTCCCTTGAGAGAGTCAATCCTAACGCTTGTTTTCCCGTCGAGGATTTTGTATGGAGTTATTGTATATTTCTAACCTTGTATTTTCAGCTTTATATATTGATTATTATTGCTGTATCTGGGGTGTGACGGGTGTTCTGATATTGAGAGATAAGCCGGACCTGGGCTTGAGTGCACCTAGAATTAGAGTAGAAATTAGTGGGCGCCCGCTTGCTTTGCTTGCTTTGGTGTCCCATGAAATCTACACTCAGACGAGGTTCCTCTGGTTGGCCTCCTGCCCCTTCCTTTGGTTGGCGTGGGTTGCTGGTTAGTTGGATTGTCGACTCTGGGGACCGATCATTTGGAAATTGGCTGAGTGAGGCCTCTTCAGGATTTGATGATGCCACTCCTTCTGGGAATCGTATCATCAACCCTGAAAGTCTGTGACGCTGACGACCGCATAGGATGCCGTACCTTGTGCCAGTTATAGGGCCACCCACCTGTGAGGGGATTCAGGGTTATGCAGGTAACTAGACCTCCAGACTACCGGTTATTTCTTGATCAGAGATCCTGGTTATTTATGGAGAGTTATGAGGTCTGTCAGAGACCATTTGGAGATGTGTTCTGAGGTCTGTCAAAGACCAGTTGGAGAGTCATGAGGTCTGTCAGAGACCAATTATGGAGGTGATTTGAGGTCTATCAGAGACCAGTGGGAGTTATGGTTTGAGGTCTGTCAGAGACCAGTATTGGAGTTTTATTATCTGAGACCAGGGTTTGATGACTTCTGGATGGTCTATCTGAGACCTTTCTTGATTGGGTTTAGGCTATTCAGCTGCAGCTCTGGTCCCTGTTGAATGTTACTTGCATTGCATCCCTGCATATCCATTATCATTTGCATTTCACTAACGTGTGTCTGTGCTGCAGGTGCATTTGCATTTCCCTAGTTCTAGTGCCCAGACTTCTGAGTGTTTGATCATGACTAGCCTACGGAGAACGGTTGCTTACAAATTGCCTACGCCTGATATTGTTCCTTTACTGGGGTTGATCTCTCTTGCTGATGAGGGTGTTCGTAGGAGTTTCCGGATGAGTTATGGTAGATTACTGAGATTGGTGTGCAAACCTACAGAGGTAGAGTTAGATGGGCTGTATGCTTTGATGCAATTCTATGACCCGGCTTTGAGGTGTTTTACGTTCTCTGATTTTATTATGGGACCAACCTTGGAGGAATACGCTGAGTATGTTGAGCTGCCTGTGCAGAACCAGGTTCCATTCATTCATTATGATGCCAAACCCAAGCCGGAGGAATTGGCAAAAGCCTTGCATGTTGATGCTTCTGAACTTGTGACTACTGTTTCCCGTGGAGTTCCAGGCTTCTCATTTCAGTTCTTAGCTGGTAAAGCCCAAGAGTACGCCAAGAATGGGTGCTGGGTTGCTTTCAATGCTGTGTTGGCCTTGTGCATTTATGGCATAGTACTATTCCCCAATATACCGGATTTTGTGGATTTCGATGCTTTCTACTTGTTTGCCGCTGGTAATCCTGTGCCTACTTTACTCGGAGATCTCTACCATTCACTGCATTACAAGAATGAGAAGGGAAGAGGGAAGAATGTTCATCTGTGTGTACCCTTATTGAGTATGTGGTTTGAGAGTCACCTTCCTAAGAGAAGATCTGCTGCAGAGACTACAGTTCCAGTTGGTTGGCCGGAGCGTTTGATGAGGTTATTGTCGGAAGATATGGAGTGGTTTGATAGGGACCTGTTGGGATCGGAGCTCATCTTCAGTTGTGCTGGGTACCCTAATGTGCCATTGATAGGAAGGAAGGGGTGTATCAATTACAACCCTTCTCTATTCATTCGCCAGTTCGGATATGCACTGAAGAATCCACCTCAAGAGGAGGAAGTACAGGAATCTCTGTACTTCACGGGAGATTTGAAGGGGGAATTATTAGCCAAGTTGCGACGTGCCTGGACGAGTATTAACCACAAAGGGAAGCCGTTGTTGGGAAAGAATGACTGTCAGGCCTATGCACCTTATAGAGCTTGGATTCAGGAGAGGGCTAGTCAGTTGAAGATGCCGTTTCCAGATGCACCAATTCTTGATCCTATTCCGGTAGAAGAGCCGACTACTGTTTCTAGAGAAGCATATGAACAGGTTGTGAGAGAGAAAGAAGCCCTGATGAAGATTAACGAAGGGTTAGAGCAAGAGTTAGCCCAGGCGCGCAGCGAGAAAAACAAGGCCGTATATGCTTTCCAGCAACAGATTGAGCTAGTAAACAGGTTAGGAGCTGAGTTGACTGAGGAAAAGAAGAAGCGCGAACGTCTGGGGCAAGAGTTCAGAAGTTCCCATGACATGCTGGAAGCCAAAAAGAAGGCGCTCGACGCGGCACACCGAGAGATATCTTCTTGCAATAAGACTTGGAATGCTACACTCACCAACAACAAGAAGAGGGAAGATAAGCTGAAGCAGCAAATTTCCGACCTCGAAGAGAAGTTGAAGTCTAGCATCAAGAAGTGTGAGGAGGAAGTGATGAACCGGTATAGTGTCCAGCATGCACTGAACAAGGCAATCAAATCCAGAGATGAAGCAGTGTCCCAGAAGCGAAAGCTAGAAGATTGCTTCGGGGAAGCAACATGGGAAGAAACCGCTGAAGACGTACGCCGTGTCCTTAAGAGGAGAAACCTGCTTGTTGAAGGGCTGCTTGATCGACCAAGCCATCCGGAGACCAAGAAGTTGATAGAGGAGTACCAGACTTTTGGGAGGATTTGATCATTCCATTATTTGTATGCTTTATTTGCATAGTGCTGACCATCACCAGGATTGTTGGTTGAGGTCATGCCTTCTCGTTGTACTCAGTGATGTCGTACCCTGGGATTATTAATTCTCCTTGCAATATATGAGGCTTTCTATGATTCAGCTCCGGTATTCTTATTGTCAGCACTGTCACTGCACCGGCACCTTCGCACTAGAACTGGGGGAATGAACTTCCCTAATGCACAGACACATTGCATTGCATTCATATTCATATTGCATGACAGGTAATCTATGAATGGTGTCTTATCTCTTGCTCTGCATCAGGTACTTAACAGGATTCCAGATCAACATCCGCACCGCTATTCTACACGATCCAACTGTCGGAAAGTCATGGACCAGATTCAGAACGAGATGCAGGATGTACGCGAGAAGCTCGCCCTCTTCATGCAGACCATGGAGGCTATAGCAAAAGGGCAAGAGAATTTGCAGGCCATGGTCCAGCCTCTATTGGCTCGCAACGCTGGTCATGGTAACGAAGATCATCAGTCTGTCCGGGTTGATACTGCTCATGGAGACGGCACTCCCACGCCAGTGGCTCCGCCTGTCGTCAATGTGAATGCTGCTAACGTCAACAACGCTACCGCTGCTGTGAATGGTAACGTCGGAGTTGGAAATGAAACTGCTGTCCATAACGCTGGGCTGGGTGATGTCAATGTGGGAGATAATCTCGGAGGCAATGGCTTTGTCAACGCTGGGTTCGGATTCAACGATCAGGGATTCGACAATACTGGCAAGTATGGCTTTAATGCTCAAGGCTTTGGGCAAGATGGTTATGGTATGGTCAATCAGGGCTACGGAGGTTTTGGAAACGGAAACGGTGCTGGTTTTATGGCTGGAGGTCCTGCTGGAGGTGTTCAAGGGTATGGCAACAGAGGCCGAGTTCCGGGGATGAATCAGGTCAGAGCTGGACGTAATAACGCGTATGATGGATACGGGGCTGGGAACGGTATGTGGCAAGAGGATCAGCAGGAGGACGCCTTCTCTGGAGGGGGTTTTGACGGGCCGATGGATGATTCTCAAAAGATTAGAATGCTGGAAGAGCAAATGAAAGGAGTCCTAAACCAGAGTGCTGTGGGTCTGGACATGGCAACTATGGGCTTGGTACCTGGCTTGAGGGTGCCCATTAAATTCAAAGCGCCTGCGTTCGATAAGTACAAAGGAGATACATGTCCGAAGGTTCATGTACGAGCTTATTACAGAAAGATGTCTGCATATTCCACTGACGAAAGAATGCTCATGCATTTCTTTCAGGATAGCCTATCGGGTCCTTCCTTAGAGTGGTACATGGGGTTGGAGCCCACTGATATCAAGACTTGGAAGCAATTAGCAGAGGCGTTCGTAGCCCATTACAAATATAACAGTGACCTGGCACCCAATCGGGTCCAGTTGGCCGGGCTTTCGCAGAAGAAGGGGGAGAGTTTTAAAGAATACGTGCAAAGGTGGCGCGATATGGCTGCCAGGGTCCGTCCTCCTGTGGAAGATAAAGAAATGAACGACATGTTTGTTGGCACATTCACCGGGCTGTTTCATGATATGTTGTTTCATACGTCTCTGGCTAGTTTTTCAGATCTGATTCTGATGGGTGAAAAGATTGAGCGGAACATTAAGCAAGGAAAGTTCCAAGTCGATGAATCAACTGCATCTGGCGGTAATAAGAAAGCTTATGGGGGGCGCCGTCAGGGCGAAGCTAGCGCTGTATTTGGAGGCCGAGGCCGAGGCCGAGGCAGGGGAAGAAGTCAATATCGTCAGCCGCAGCAAGTGTCGAGTGTTACTATTCCGTATCAACAGCAGCCAATCCAGCAACAACAACAGGTTCAGCAGCAACCAATGCCACAGCAGCAGCAGCCTCAGCAGGGGGCACAGCAAGCTCAGAGAAAATTCCAGGGTGGTAAGCCGAGAAGAGTATTTGAGAAGCCTCCCTCTAACTATGCTGATTTATTGCAGACCTTGTTGGGATTGAATCTGGTGGAGAAAAGAACCTTGGCACCGATAACGGGAGCTCCCCCGTTCGGCTATGATGCAAATAGGCGCTGCGAGTTTCATTCTGGGGCCCCGGGCCATGATATAGAAGGTTGTCATGCTTTTAAGCACGTTGTGCAGGATCTCTTGGACAACAAGTCTATCAACTTCGGAACGACCGGTGCGAATATAGTCCAGAAACCCATGCCTAATCATGGGGCGAACGCCGTGCTGACTGAGGAAGGTCTGAATCTGATTATGAATGTTGAGGATTTAAAGACGCCGCTGAGCGAAATAAAAAGCCGACTGTTGCGAGGAGGTGTTTACCCGGGTTGTAATGAGTACTGCTTAGATTGTTGGGCCCTGTCTGGGGGGTGTGAGGATTTGAAGAAAGGCATTCAGGCCTTGATTGATGAAGGGGTATTGCAGTTTGATAGAACAGCAACTGATGAGCCGGCAGGGGCAGTAATGGATAATCAGAGTGATGTTGCCACAGTGACAATTCCTAGGAAGACGATCACTATTTCAGCACCAGTTCAGCGACCACCGATTACTATAACTAAAGTCGGGCCAATCCCGTATGAGAACACGAAAGCAGTCCCATGGTCATATGGGCTAGAGGTGTATTGTGACGGGATTAAAATCGATGTTAACAAGCAGTCAGCGGAGATTGTGGATAATGTTGTGGGCTCAGGAGGCATGACGAGGAGCGGCAGGATCTTTATATCTCCTGAAGTGGAAGCCGAAAGGCTAGCGAAAGGAAAGGGGAAAGCGGTGGAAAATGTTCCGGTTCAAGCAAATGAAAAAGAAGCAGCATCTAAGGATGTCGAAGAATTCATGCGCTTAATTCGGAAGAGCGATTATAAAATCGTGGAGCATCTGCAGCAAACGCCGTCCAAAATATCTATTCTGTCATTGCTGTTGTGTTCGGAAGCTCACCGAAATGCTTTGCTGAAAGTCCTGGACACTTCTTTTGTACCACAGGATGTCTCCGTGAACCAGCTAGAAGGAGTATTGGCACATGTAAATGCGGGCCACAGTCTGGGCTTTACTGATTTCGACTTGACTCCGAAAGGAAGGGATCATAATATGGCATTACATGTATCCGTTGAGTGCAGAGGGTCGACAATGTCGCACGTATTGGTTGACACCGGGTCGTCTTTGAATGTGCTGCCTAAGAAGGCTATGATGAAGCTGGATGTTCGAGGGATTTTGTGTACACCAAGTGATTTGGTAGTCAGAGCGTTTGACGGCACGCGGAGAACAGTCTTCGGATCGATCACCTTGCCTCTGCAAGTGGGGCCGGAAGTGTTTGCAACGGAGTTTTATATCATGGATATACAGCCTGCGTACAGCTGCTTGCTGGGAAGACCTTGGATTCATGGGGCGGGGGCTGTCACGTCAACCCTGCATCAGAAGTTAAAGTATATGGTCGGAGACAGTGTAGTCACCGTGTGCGGAGAAGAAGACATCCTGGTCAGCCATCTTTCTTCGTTCAAATATGTGGAAGTCGACGGGGAGATCCACGAGACGCCATGCCAGGCATTCGAAGGGTTGCGCATAAAGGACAAGGGTCCCGGGCCAAGCAAAGTGCCAGAGATAGCTGTTTCTTCATATAAAGAGGCCCAAGCGCTAGTGAAGGCAGGAGAAGCCACGGGCTGGGGCAAAGTATTGGACATTCCGGTGAAAATGGACCGGTTCGGACTGGGGTACCGACCGTCGTCATCAACTCCTTCCGTGGGGGCCCCTCATTTCAGAAAGTCAATCACCATCTCTGCCAGTGGAGTATGCCATGAATCTGTCAATGCCGCTTCGGAGTCTGATGAAGGGGACAGCGACTGTGATATGGATGCCTGGATTCAGCCAAGCACGCCAGGACAAGGACTGTGCAACTGGTCTATTCAGGAGCTTGTTCCTGTGACTTTTAAACAGTAATGCTTTGCTTTATTAATTGTTGAATAATCTGATGTCTTGCCCGGGGCACCAGGACTTGCTTAGGGCTGTGTTGTTATAAACATTGCTTCGTTAATCATTAAATAAATGGCGTTTTTTTTTCATGTGTAAATACTGTAATCCCTGTCTTTCTGGTTTTGTATTTTTCAATAAAATGGCAACGTGGTTATCCGCTTTATACGCATTTTGAAGCACTTAACCCTTTCTTTTGCAGGATAACATTTTCAGATGACATCCTTGAACCACCTATGACTCGTCCCGACTTCGAGCACCCGGTATTCCAGACCGAAGAAGAGGTTGTCGAAGATAGCGACGTTCCTGAAGAACTGTCTTGGTTGGTGAAGCAAGAGGAAAGAGCCATTCTGCCTCACGACGAGGCTATCGAGATTATCAATTTGGGGTCGGAAGGGGTTGAGAAAAATATTCGTATCGGAGCCGCACTGCAGAGTGATATCAAGCGAAAACTGGTTGAAATGCTCCGAGAGTATAATGATGTATTCGCTTGGTCGTATCAAGATATGCCAGGGCTCGATACAGATATGGTTGTGCATCGTCTGCCACTGAAAGAAGACTGCCCGCCTGTCAAACAAAAACTTCGCAGAACTCGACCAGATATGGCAATGAAGATCAAAGAGGAGGTTCAGAAACAGTGGGACGCTGGGTTCCTGGCTGTGACGAAGTATCCCTCATGGGTTGCCAACATCGTACCAGTGCCAAAGAAAGATGGCAAGGTTCGAATGTGCGTGGATTATAGAGATTTGAATAAAGCAAGCCCAAAAGACGATTTTCCACTTCCTCATATTGATGTATTAGTTGATAATACCGCTCAATACTCTGTATTCTCCTTCATGGATGGCTTTTCAGGCTATAATCAAATTAAAATGGCGCCAGAGGATATGGAGAAGACTACTTTCATAACACCGTGGGGAACAATTTTGCTATAAAGTGATGCCCTTTGGTTTGAAAAATGCTGGGGCAACATATCAGCGTGCGATGACGACTCTCTTTCATGACATGATGCATAAAGAGATTGAAGTTTATGTTGACGATATGATTGCCAAATCCCAGACGGAGGAAGAGCATCTGGTGAATCTGTTGAAGTTGTTTAAAAGGCTTAGGAAGTTCAGGCTGAGGCTGAACCCTAACAAATGCACCTTCGGGGTGAGATCGGGTAAACTCCTGGGGTTCATAGTAAGCGAAAGAGGAATAGAGGTCGATCCTGCTAAAGTAAAAGCGATTCAAGAAATGCCGACGCCTAAAACAGAGAAAGAGGTGCGCGGGTTTTTGGGGAGATTGAACTACATTGCTCGGTTCATATCTCACCTAACGGCCACGTGTGAACCATTATTCAAGCTGTTGAAGAAAGATCAAGCTGTAACGTGGAACGATAATTGTCAAAAGGCGTTCGACAAAATAAAGAAGTATCTGCAGGAGCCTCCTATTTTGATACCCCCAGTGGCAGAGAGACCCTTGATAATGTATTTGACGGTTCTTGAGGGAAGCATGGGTTGCGTTCTCGGTCAACACGACGAGACGGGGAGAAAAGAGCATGCAATCTATTATTTGAGTAAGAAATTTACAGACTGTGAATCTCGATACTCAATGCTGGAGAAAACTTGTTGCGCGCTAGCCTGGGCCGCCAAGCGTTTGAGGCAGTACATGCTGAATCATACAACCATGCTCATCTCGAAGATGGATCCAATCAAATATATATTTGAAAAGCAGGCGTTGTCAGGTAGAATTGCCCGGTGGCAGATGATCTTGACTGAGTACGATATTCAGTACGTCTCGCAAAAGGCAATAAAGGGGAGTGTGTTGTCTGAGTATCTGGCGGAGCAGCCTATTGAAGAGTATCAATCGATGAGATTTGACTTTCCTGACGAGGATATCATGTATCTCAAGATGAAGGATTGCGAAGAGCCGTTACCAGACGAAGGACCAGAGCCGGGGTCCAAATGGCAGATGATATTTGACGGAGCTGTGAATGCTTACGGTAGCGGAATAGGGGCAATTATCACTACGCCGCACGGGTCGCACATCCCGTTTACTGCCCGATTGACCTTTGCTGTTACCAACAATGAGGCAGAATACGAAGCTTGTATAATGGGGCTTGAAGAAGCCATTGATTTGCGAATCAAACATTTAGACGTATACGGAGACTCAGCTCTGGTAGTGAATCAGATCAAAGGGGAATGGGAGACACGGCAGCCCAATTTGATGCATTATATGAATTATGCCAGGAGATTGTTGCCTTTCTTCGACAAGGTTGAGTTGCATCACGTGCCGCGGGCAGAAAATCAAATGGCTGACGCCCTTGCCACCTTGTCTTCCATGTACAAGGTCAATTTCTGGAACGAAGCTCCCCAAATCACTATCTCTCGGTTGGACAGGCCAGCTTATGTATTTGCTATTGATGAAGCGTCTGATGGCAAACCGTGGTATTTTGATATCCTTAATTTCCTGAAGAATAAAGAGTATCCGGCTGGGGCATCTAGTCAAGATCAGAAGACTCTCAGGAGATTAGCGGGTAATTTCTATTTGAACCCGGATGGCGTCTTATACAGAAGAAACCACGACTTGGTGTTGTTGCGTTGTGTAGACGAGAAAGAGGCAAAGCTTCTCATGGAGGAAATTCACGAAGGTGCCTTTGGTACGCATGCTGGTGGGCATGCTATGACGAGAAAGCTGCTGCGGGCAGGTTACTTTTGGCTGACGATGGAAACTGATTGTTTCAAGTTTGCAAGGAAGTGCCACAAGTGCCAAATATATGCTGACAAGATACACGTGCCTCCGAGTCCTCTGAATGTGATGTCATCTCCATGGCCATTCTCGATGTGGGGAATCGATATGATTGGAAAGATTGAGCCGACGGCTTCTAATGGGCATCGGTTCATACTAGTAGCAATCGATTATTTCACCAAATGGGTGGAAGCGGCGTCTTACGCAAATGTAACGAAGCAAGTGGTGGCTAGATTCATCAAGAGAGATATCATTTGCCGATATGGGATTCCCGAGCGGATAATCACGGATAATGGTTCTAATCTGAACAACAAAATGATGAAGGAGCTCTGTCAGAATTTCAAGATCGAACATCACAACTCCTCCCCTTACCGACCCAAGATGAATGGCGCTGTCGAAGCGGCCAATAAAAATATCAAGAAGATCGTCCAGAAAATGGTGGTGACTTATAAAGATTGGCATGAAATGCTACCTTTCGCTTTGCACGGTTATCGTACGACGGTACGCACATCAACCGGGGCAACTCCGTTCTCGTTGGTATACGGAATGGAAGCGGTATTACCATTGGAAGTTGAGATCCCTTCTCTGAGGGTATTGCGAGACGTTCAGCTGGACGAGGCAGAATGGGTAACGAACAGATTGAACCAACTGAGTTTGATGGATGAGAAGAGGCTAGCTTCTCTGGCATACGGTCGTTTGTATCAAAGACGAATGAAGAAAGCGTACGACAAGAAAATACTTCCGCGAAGCTTTCAGGCGGGCGACCTTGTGCTGAAAAGGATTCTCCCGCCGCAAGCAGATCACAGGGGCAAGTGGACCCCCAACTACGAAGGGCCATACGTTGTCAGTAAGGTCTTTTCAGGGGGAGCTTTGTTGCTGTCCACCATGGACGGGGAAGACTTTGCATCACCTGTGAATTCGGACGCGGTTAAAAAATACTTTGCTTAAAATAGACCCGCTGGACAGAAAAAAGAGAGTCCAGGCAAAAATGGGGCATCCTGGCGAACCAAAAACAGAATGAAAGGTTCGGGCAAAAGTTAGGGATAAAATTGAAAAAATGTACACCCGCGAAGTTGAAAACCTACACTGGGCGGCTTCGGCAAAAAGGGGTATCCCGGTGAACTGAAAACCCGTAAAGGGCGGTTCACGCAAAAGTTAGGGATTTGAAAAGCAAATGACTGCGGTCCGAATTCGAATTCAATGAGCATCTATGCGGGAGAATATATTTGAGGAATTAGTTATCGAATACAACCTCTTCAGAAGTAGGGATACCGGGAAAGTATAAGAGTCGGACGAGTCATGGGAGGATCAGTTCGTGGTGTTCATCTGCATCCAGTTGCCGACATGTGTACAAAATTTAATTTGTCAATATTTATGCTTCTTGTGAATACTTGCATACTTGTATATTTGCTTTGCGTAGCTTCCTCTTTTCAGGAGTTACATCCCGTGTACAAAAACTCCGCCCATTCAGGGGCCCAATCAATGAAAATGTGTTATTCAGTACTTGATGCCTGTTCTTTACTGTTTTGCGCATGATAAAACGCCTAAGTTTATTGAAGCTAGCATGAGTATAACATTACTGGCCCTTGCCAACAATTGTTAAAGCTTTGAATTAACTGAGTGTAACGTCACTAACCTGAATCGATTTGGATTGCATAGGCTTGTCGTGCTTTGTTTGTGTTGTTGCAGGTTTCATAACTGTACGAGGAAGGTGATCAAAAGATTGCAATAGTGAAAGGCTTGATCCCCACGCAGGTCATGCATGTTCTTCCTGAAGAAGGATAGAATTCTCCAGCTAGCCGTAGCTTATCCAAAGGACGTGCTCCAGAGAAGTTACTCGTCTTCAGCAGAGTTTAGTGATTCCGAGATCGTAAGGCTGTATTCCGACAGGTTCATCTCCCCACGCAGGGTCAGGCACTCTTCCCCAGTGGAGTCAGTTAATTTTCCCCAAGAGAATCCAGCCATCCCCAGCGGAGTTCTCTTTTCAGTAAATGTTCTTTCCTTCCAGTGGAATTCGAAGGTCAAGACTCTCCAAAGCAGAGTTGATGGCGGTTCCTGTCATTTATTTTGTCAGAGATACTGGTGATATCGGTTCACGTTCCAGCAGAAAGTCCGATCGTGCTGTGCGCATCTGCTATTCCTCAGCAGAGTTATTGTCCCCAGCAGGGGTTACTTCAGCAAGACGTGTGGTTTGAGTTCCCAACTTCCCAGCAGGGTCGACTTCATCCTACCAGCATTTATTTTGCCGGAATAATTTTGTAGCATCAGGTTATCCCCGGCGAGTCGGCGTTACCCTTCCAGCATTTATTTTGCTGAAGCAGTTTCTGTACTCTAGTGGTTCAGGTGGAGAGAGCTCTTGCTCAAATAAATTACTAAACAGTCAAGATCTCGGCAGGAGATATTCAATAACAATGTCAGTTTCGGCGGTATTCCCCCACAGAGTTATCGTGATAAAACTCTCTTTGTCTCCAGCAGAGTCATTTATGCAAATGTATCTGATTTTCCCCAGCCAGAGTGGCCAGGATAAGAATCTCCTTATTCCCAAGCAAAGTTCGTTTGTCATCAACGAGTCGCATGAATCAGAATTTCGAAGCAGGTGTCCGATAGTTGGTTTTCAGACATCCCCAGTAGAGTTCATCTCGAAGTCGCTGTCACGTCAGTGCTGAGCAGTTTGTGGGTAAGGATCATTGAAGAATTAAGTCCTGACGTGGACCATTTACTCCTAGAATGACGGGATTTCTTCAGAAGTGGGCGTCCTAACGTGGACAGGTTTGTTTTACCGGATTGGTAAGGTGCGTTAATCCTGACGTGGATAGATTCGGTCTCTCGAAATTTGGAGAAAAGGAGGTCATGACGTCGACAAAAGATTGGTTACTCTTCGTGTTGGTGTCCTGACGTGGATCATTTGTTTTCAACAGATATCTTTATTCGTAATGGTGAAATGTGCGTCCTGACGTGGACAAGTTTGTAGTTCTTTGTGATGACAAGGTACAAGAATCCTGACGTGGACAAATTTATCCTTCTTCGTGTTGTTGGCAAAGTGTAAGTCCTAACGCGGATATTTCCCCAGTGAGTCGAAGGTGTGAGTCCTTACGTGGACAAGTCTTATTTCCTCGGTGAGTCGAAAACGCCTGAGTCCTAACGTGGACGAATCAAGACGAGATCAGTGTCCTAACGCGGACAGATCAAAGAGATTATTATTCCTAACGTGGAAAGATGTAGTCCTTACGCGGACCTATCAACAGAGGTGATTCCTAACGTGGAAAGACGGAGATTCCTAACGCGGAAAAGATGGAGTCCATACGCGGACGTATCAGAAGTGATTCCTAACGTGGAAATGACAGTATTCCTAACGTGGAAAAAAGAGAGTCCTTACGTGGACAGATTAAGATGGCATTCCTTACGTGGAAAAATGAGTCCTGACGCGGACAAATCAGAAAGAAGTTGGTATTCCTTACGTGGAAAGATCAAAGTCCTGACGCGGACATATCAAGGTTGATTCCTGACGTGGAAAGAAATGGATTATTCCTGACGTGGAAAAGTTTAGTCCTGACGTGGACAGATCAAGGTTTGATTCCTAACGTGGAAAGATCAGAGTCCTGACGTGGACATATCAAGAGCATTCCTTACGTGGAAGAAAAGTGGCTTCCTTACGTGGAAAGACGAGTTTACTCCCTACGTGGAAAATCGATTGATTCCTGACGTGGAAAGAAATGGATTATTCCTGACGTGGAAAGAGAGTTTAGTCCTGACGCGGACAGATCGAAGAAGATATTCCTAACGTGGAAGAAGGAAATTAGTCCTTACGTGGACAGATGCAAGAAAAGTTGAGTCCTGACATGGACAAGTTCAGAAATAGTTGTATTCCTTACGTGGAAAGATCGGAGTCCTGACGCGGACATGTCAAATGGCATTGGAGTCCTTACGTGGACAGATTGATATAGTTTCCTAACGCGGAAAGAAGATTGCTTCCTAACGTGGAAAGATAAAAGCGTTACTCCTAACGTGGACGATGTGATTCCTAACGTGGACAGGTGTTACTCCTGACGTGGAAGAGTTTTTCCTAACGTGGGCGATTCAATTTACGGAAATGCAGACGAACTATCCCCAGCGGAGTTGCCGAGACTTTTCTGGGTTAACAGCAAGTGTAGTCCTAACGTGGACCAATTCTAGGTGAGATTTCTTCGTGTTGACAACAGACAGAGTCCTAGCATGGACAAGCAAGCAATCTGTTATGACAGAATCCTCTTCAGAACGATGAAGACAATCCCCAGCACGGTCGTGCGAGATCAGCGGGTTGCTCTAACAGTCAGATTCAGCTGACGAATGTCATTCCTCAAGCAGGAGCGCAGTTTATTTCTGCGGTTGGCAAATTTCTGGTTTCACTAGTATTCAACCGTCTCGTACCGCGAATGTCTGAAGGCTCCGGGCTCTTCACCCAATCGGGTCCAAGTCGCTTGAATAGGGGCAGCTGTTGCACCCTAAAATTTGCTCAACCTTATTCCTTGGATTTATGTTTCATTATCATTAGCATTTGCATATAGAGTCATGTACATAGACTAACCATCTGCATAGCATAAGCATAGCAAGTCATTCAACAGGGGACCAATCATTATTTTCATCTCTAGAGGCCTATCAAGAGGTTATTATCCCAATTCAGTCATATTCAAGTCATCAGGAAAGAATTTGAAAGCAAAGAGTTCAGCAGATCAAGCCTTGGGTCTATCTCCTAGCTGAGGGTATCTGAGGATCAACAAGAGGGTTGTGAGCTGTGAAATGAAAGCATGGAGAGCATCTAGACATCTTGAGAGACTTATAAAGTCATTTGGAGAAGAAAGCAAGTCATTGATGAAAGCACAAGAGCTATAGTGGAAGACAGTCAACTAGGGTTTCATCTGGGTCAACCCTAGGTCAACCCTAGGTCAATTGACTGACTTAAGAGTGCATTCAAGTCTATTGGAGAGATGTGGGGATCACCATTGAACATATAAAGAAGGATATGGAGATATGACAAGGAGAATTCAAGAGAAATCAAGGAGAAGAGGAGTTACTAAATTAGGGTTTCTCTGTAAAATCCCCTAGTTTAGGTCAAATTTCCAAGCAAGATAAGTCAAAATGCTAGCTTCAAATGGCTTCTTGGCCAACATGAAACTTGTAGAGGATCTCAAGACCTTTAATTTGAGTGGTGGAAGACCTCAAGGAGGCTTATAGAACTCAAGTTATGGTCCTTACAAGTTACAGGTCATCTGAGGTGTCTGAATTTTTGTCTGTGAAAGTGACTTGACTTCCAAGCTAGTTTTGCCCCTCAAGGAGATTTCAAATGGATTCTTGGTCAACATAAGAATTGTTCCTCATTGTCTTAGCTTTCTAGAATGGTATGGCATGCCTTCATATGATGTGGAGAACTCAACTTATGGTCTTGACAAGCAAAGGGTATTTTGGGTATTTGTGAATTACAGGTCATTTTAACCTATACCCAAAACTCATACAAGGAGGCCTCAAATGGAAAAACTTACAACATCAAACTTGCTCCAAATGGGATTTTAAGTCTAGAAAGAAGGTCACAAGTTATTGGAGAAGCTCATAGCATGGGGTTACATGATTGGTCAAAATATGAACTAAAAAGGCTTATAAAGTGAATAATTTCAAAGTGAAAAATGGTTTGGGAGATTTACAAGTACAAATGGAGACTTCCAATATATGATTTTGAATGGAAAAACAATTCTAAGAACAATGGTTCACACACTTTTTTGAGTTTAGAAGGAAAAAATGAAGTTATCCATGGTTGCTTACCTTTTAAGAAACATAATCAAAATGAGCCAAAGTTTGAAAACAAGGGAATGTGCAAGATGGATCTAGAATGTACCATTGGGGTCTATATATTCATGAAAGATGAATTTGGCAAGGGTTGGCCTCATTTGCACCAAGAATTCCACAAGATTTCTCATTCTTTCTTCAAAAGTTTCATTCCAAATCTCTCAAATTCTTCATCAATCTTCATCAAGATCAATTCAATTTTACTCCATCATCATCATAGATCATAATTGAAGCCAGGATCAAGTGATTATCATCCATCTTCGAGTGCTTTTTGCAAGGATATCAAAGTTGCCAATTCCATTGGATAGCATAATTCTGGCCAAGTTTCATCCAAAGCTTGCATACAGAATCAAGTTCCTCAAGGATTAATCAAGATCTAAGTCTCAAAAGCTTCATATCTTCCATTTCCATAGCTGTTTTCAAGGTTTCTCATCAGGTAAGTTTTCATTCGATTAGCTTGATTCTGTTGGTTTCACATGATTTTATTAGTGTAGACTTGATCTAGGTGGTTAGGAGATTAAGTTAGATGATTTTGGAACGATTTGGTGATGGTTAGTGACAGGTGCAACAAACTGTTAGTGTTCGAATCTCTTGGATTAGGGCGTTAGAATGTTAGTTTGATTCATCAGATTAACCTCCATTATGTGTAGATTAGTTTAGGGTAAGTTTGAGGAAGAATGGTGAAGGTTCGTATCAGTGCATTTCAATGGTGGCCAGATGTTGCTTCGATCGGATTTGGTGTTGTGGTGAGTTTCAAGATGAATTGATGCCCTAGGATTATAGAGGGAGGGATTCTAAGCAAGTTTCGTGTTTATGGCGTGGCATTTCATCGCATGTGGAAGGAGAACAGGGAGGTGTAAGTTCTACTCGTGCATGGAGGTGTGAGGTTGAAACCCTAGTTTCAGTTGGTTCAAGGAAGAAGACGTAATCACGTCCGTTCAATGAGTGTAGGACCTTTGACCATCAGCATGATCCTGTGGCTGTCATTTAATCTTAGCGTTTGGAGGGAATTGACGTTTTGGCCAAAACGCACCGTTTCATTAATTGAAACGGGCGGGCCTGAGTTGATTTATGCTAATCCCACCCCCGTGTGAGCCCAATTCCTAGTTTCTAACGTGTTTCTGTTGCTATTCTTACCCCCTAGCGCGTTTCTATTATTTCTTTCAATTCTGAATGAATACTGGGCCTTGGCAATTCGCTACCAACACCCCCCTGTTTGCTGGCCCAATGTATTTGAACTGGGGCGAGTTCCTATTCTGACCCCCCTCCCTCATTTTATTTGGTTTATTTGTTTTAATTCATTTTAATTTTTACCATTTTCATTAATTCATAAATAATTCATAAAAAATGCTTTTTAATCCATTCTTTTTACCATATCTTCATTAAAATGTCTAGAATATTATAGGAAAGTAAATTTTCATTTTTAGTTTTATTTCATATTTTTTACATATTTTCTAAATAAATGTCACATTAAATAATTCATTTCATGCATCATTTTTATGATTTTTGTTCTCTCACATGCTTTGGTATTTTTTGATCATTCTTTTCATATTGTTTAGATGAGATATTAGGCTTGTAGAAATATTTTAGTTCCCATTTTTAGAGGTTAATTTTAGGTGATTAATAGATGCTTGAATATCATGAACAAAACTAGGGTTTTAGGTGACAACTTAGGAGTTTGATTTCATCTCCCTTAGGACTTAGGGTTTGAATAGATTAGTTATGGGACTATAGGGGCTATGGGTAGTTATTAGATCCCTTAGAGAACAGTTAGGATTCCCCTACTGCTATTATTACTGTCTGTATATCTGTTGTCTGGTGTGGTGTGCCCTCTGGGGTTTATTGATTGTTTGTATGGGTATTGGGTTTGTCTGGGGCCCTGGGGAAGCTAAAGATTTGTGAAGATGAAGCTATTGGAGATTCAAAGATTGAAGATCAACTGTCAGAGTTGAGGAGGAGTTTCTTGCTAGCAGATGCTGAGGAGATTAGGGTTTAGGAGCTAGGCAGAGCTCTAGATTAGAAAGATTGTTTCTCAAACATGGATTGCCTTGTCTGCATCCATTCTTCTCTGTGATTCAGAGTCTCTCTAAGACACTCACCCCCTTCCCTTGGAAGGCTTGGTGACAGTGTCTATGAGATAGAACTCTTGAGAGAAAATGTCTCTTGTGTTAGAAGCAGTCTGTTCACCACCTTTGGTAGTCAGCTGATTGCTTAACACCCATTCACTCTTGTGACTGATCCCTCATCCTGGAGGTTTGAGCTTGAAGAAAAGCCATTGCAGATGGAAGACTGATGATCAAAGCCCTTGTCTGAAGGCCATGAAGATGGAGATTGATGCTTGTTGAAGCCTGTAGCTGATTGGAGGTTACTTGAAGCCAGTTGTTGATTCAGAGCTGCTGATGCTGTTTCTTTTGTTGTATTTCATTTGCTGATGTATTGATTGGTTTTCTGGACTGTATTGTTTGCTGTTTACCCTGTTGGGTTGAAAGTGAAGCCTGTTCACTTTTTGCCTATTGTTTTCTAGGTTCGAGGTTGAGTGGGACTCCCTTGCCTCGCTTGTACTGTTGCATCCATGCATTTTACTGCTTTACTGTATATATCTGATATTGTTTCTGTTTCTGCCTATCCCGTAGGATCTCTGTTTCTCTCTGTGCAAGAGAGGAGCATGATAGACACTAGGTCTTAACCCATGCATGATAACATTAGGTTAGTTTGTTTCCCTTCGCAACCGTAGGTTAGAGTTCTGTCTCTTTCTTTCTCAAAACAAACAGAAAAACACATAAAGATTTCAAACACAATAAAAGACACTTCTTTCGTAAAGGAATGTGAACTCATCAAAGACGTCATTTTTGTCCGCCGGGACTGTTAATCAGAAAAACCTTTTTCAGAAGGAATAAAATTAATCAAGGACAAGCTTGTGTCGTATGTGGCCCGAACTACGTTTGCTCTGATCTTTCATGCTGTATGAAAGTACGTAGGCATAGGGTGCGATATCCTAGCGAGCAACCTTCCCCTCCTTTCCCGTAGGTAGGCGAACTACGTTGACTCTGATTTCTCGTTCCAGGCGGGAATACGTAGGCATAAAGTGCGATACTTTGCCGAGTCATTTTTATTTTCATTTTATTTTCCTTTTCACCCTTGACCTTTAGTTTAGATAGAATAACAATCCATACCCGAAAACAAGCGTGGATCCCGTCGAGTACGACGGACGTGAGGGGTGCTAATACCTTCCCCTTGCGTAACCGACTCCCGAATCCAGGTTTTGGTTGCGACGACCATACCTTTCCCGTGTTGTGCGAGGTTTACTCTGAGCGTTTCCTTTCCCTCCCGTGGGATAAATAACGCACGGTGGCGACTCTTCTGTTCAGCCGGCGCCGATTTTCGCAGTAGCGACACCCTGGTCTGTGAAACCGGGATGACAAGAAGGTATTTTTGAGGATTTATTTTCCTCGGCAGAATCTGTTATTGATCCCCATCAGAAGATGAAGATTTGATTTTTCCCAGTAGTGTTTTGATAACACTCTCTTGGTAATTACTTATGCAACTTCATGTGGAAGCCTCTTTATTTGAGCAGCTTGTGTAATCTCCAGAAATTTACCTTCGCAATAAATAACATTTCTCTAGTTCATCCTCAACAGAGAAGTTTATTGTGAAATGATGGATCTTTATCCGACCAGCTTTTCTGTCAATTGGAATTTCTGTGGAATAACTCCCGATGAGAATTCTATTGCATGGTTCAACCTGCTCGTATCTCTTTTAAAGATCCCCGACAGAGTTGTTAATATCTTTTTCCAACAAATGGTTGTCTCTTTATTTGAGAAGTTTGTTGTGTGTTTGGAGCTGCTCAGTAACAAGTAGCTGATGATGTATCTCTTTCCCCTACCCAGTAACAGGTAGTCGAGCATGTTTGTCCTACCCAGTGTCAGGTAGTTGACCTTTATTTTCTTCTCCTACCCAGTGACAGGTAGTCGAGTCTGTCCTACCCAGTAACAGGTAGTTGACATGTTGTTTACCTTATCCAGTAACCGATAGTTGGTAACCCCTTTCATTCAAGTTTATTATTCTCGCTAAACTACTCAGTAACCAGTAGTTGGCGTTGCTTCTTTTCCTACCCAGTAACAGGTAGTTGATTATATTTCAACGAGTGGATTACTTTTTACCCAGTAACTGGTAATAAGTAATACATTTCTTTGTTTTCTACCCAGTAACTGGTAGATAACAATTCTCTTATGTTTTTGCACTTATTTTCTACTCAGTAACCGGTAGAAAGTATTTTACCTATTATCTTCGGTTCGAATATCTTCGCCCAGTAACTGGCAGTTGGTATCTCTTTTCCCCATTGAGTCGTTTCCTTTCCCTTATCGGAATAGGATCTTGCTCTTTTGTTTTCTCAGGTGGAGTCTCTCTTTTTCTCCCGAGCTTTTGTTTGTCTCTTGTGGCATTATTTCCCCACAGAAGTCTTATGTTCGCATATCATTAGCATAATCATATCATTTTGTGGACTCTTAGGATTAAAAATTGGGTTTATTGTTATATTTAAGTCTCTTCTATCTGGTCGAGACAAAGATGTCAATCTTCACTTCTCCCTATAGAAGAATCTTAAATAGGGGCAACTGTAATACCCAAATTTTTACCCCTAAGATCCCACATTTCATTTGCATATCATTCCACAAACAAGATCTTACTTTGTGTTTCTTATTTACTTTATGTTTGTTTCTGTTTACTAACATCTAACCAAAATACCAAAAATATTTTTCAATTTGTTTGTTTCTTCTTCTTCTCTGTGTGTTTAGGGTTTTGCAAGGAGATTAATGGCAAAGACATTCATTCAAGTTTAAATCAGATGGACGTTTGACCTCATCTTGGTCAAACCATCAAGAGTCTGCTTCAACTATAAGTTACCCGTGGTGGTAGGATATTTTCTCAGGAATTGTGATCGTTCATGGTCAATTTGTCTTGTGTTGAAATTCATTGGTTTATCAAGCAGTGTTCAATGAGAAGTTTGGTCCAAATTGAAGGTGCAAGTAATGTCCTGGTACATGAGTAGTTGTGTTCATTTTTATCAGAGGTATGTGGAAATAGTCAAGTTGGTGTTTCAACGAAATCAAGATCTCATGGTTGGTGCCGGTGGAATTGGATGCGAGCTTCTCAAGACTCTCGCTCTCTCTGGTTTCTCTGATATACACATAATTGACATGGACACTATAGAAGTCAGTAACCTGAACAGACAATTTTTGTTCCGACAATCCCATGTTGGACAGTCCAAGGCTAAAGTTGCTAGGAATGCTGTTTTAAAAATTTAGGCCTAAGATAAATATTACATCATATCATGCAAATGTCAAAGATCCTGATTTCGATGTGGACTTCTTTAAGGAATTTAATGTTGTTCTTAATGGACTCGACAATCTAGATGCACGTCGACATGTGAATCGCCTGTGTTTGGCAGCTGATGTTCCTTTAGTTGAAAGTGGAACTACTGGATTTCTTGGTCAGGTTACGGTGCATGTCAAGGGACGAACAAAGTGCTATGAGTGTCAGCCTAAACCAGTCCCCAAGACATATCCAGTCTGTACTATCACTAGTACTCCATCAAAGTTTGTTCACTGTATTGTGTGGGCAAAAGAGCTATTATTTTCCAGGTTATTTGGGGACAAGAATCAAGACAATGATTTAAATGTTCGCTCAAGTGATGCTGCCAGCTCATCAAAGAATGTTGATGATATATTCGAGCATAACAATGATGAAGATATTGCCGAATATGGAAGGAGAATATTTGATCATGTATTTGGTTATAACATTGAATTAGCTTTGTCCAATGAGGAGACGTGGAAAAATCGAAATAGACCTAAACCAATACACAGCAAGAATGTCCTGTCTGATGATTTGGCTAAACAGAATGGAAATCTAGACAACTATAATGTTTGTGGTAATGGATTATCAGTTTCTGCCATGTCATCTTTGGGCATGAAGAACCCACAAGATGTCTGGAGTCTTAGAGAAAATTCTAGAATACTTCTTGAAGCACTGAGACTATTCTTCATGAAAAGAAAAAAAAGAGGTTGGCAATCTAAGCTTTGATAAAGATAATCAGTTGGCTGTAGAATTTGTTACTGTAGCTGCAAACATACGGGCTGCTTCATTTGGCATACCTCTACACAGTCTTTTTGAAGCTAAAGAAATTGTTGGTAACATTGTGCATGCTGTGGCAACAACAAATGCTGTTATTGCTGGTTTGATTGTCATTGAAGCATCTTAGTGCCCGCAATAAGCAGTTACATCAACTATGGTATCGATCAGTCACATTGCGACGCATAATCTCCTTATTGGATCGAATTGAAGACATTGCTAAGGTTCCAGCTCGTATTGAGAAACTCATTGCAGAGAAGCAATATTGTGCTGCAGTTCAATTGCATTTGCAATCCATCATGATGCTTGAGCGAGGTCTCCAAACTGTTGGGGCATTTCAAGATATCCGTTCTGAGTTATCAAACCGCGCGGTTGTTGGTGATGAGATGGAGATTACGGCTTTCGTAGAGCCTTTGGTGATATTTCTGATATTGATTGTGAACACGATTGTTGGGGTTTGGCAGGAGAGTAACGCGGAGAAGGCGTTAGAGGCTTTGAAGGAGATTCAATCGGAGCATGCTTCGGTGATTCAGAATAATGAAAGTGTTCCTAGCTTGCCGGCGAAGGAGCTTGTGCCTGCAGATATGAGGGTTGTGGAATTGGTAAGTTCCACTTTGAGATTGGAGCAGGGTTCCTTGACTGGTGAGAGTGAAGCGGTGAATAAGACTAACAAGCCTGTTGGTGAGGATACTGATATTCAAGGCAAGAAGTGTATTGAATTGGCTGGGACAACGGTTGTCGTTGGTCATTGCTTTTGCTTGGTTACTCATGCTGGCATGAACACTGAAATCGGGAAGGTGCATAACCAGATGCAGGAGGCATCACAGAGTGAGTAAGATACTCCTTTGAAGAAGAAGCTCAATGAATTCGGAGAGAGGCTGACAATGATGATTGGACTCATTTGTATTTTGGTTTGGCTCATCAATGTCAAGTATTTTCTTACATGGGAGTATGTTAATGGATGACCGGCGAATTGCTACCCTTGAGTTTGACCGTGACAGGAAGATAATGGGGGTTATTGTTGACACTGGTGCTGGTAAAAATCTCTGCTGCTGATTAATCATGGGCTATGTCGCAAATGTACTCGTGTGCAACAAAACCTCTGCACAAGTGATATCTGATCAAGTGGAAAGCAACTGTTTTGTTGATGCAGCCATTATTTTCTGCAAACTTCAGCATCATAGCCGGACCACACCTATCGAAACTCAAGTTGATTTAATTGTTGCAACACATGACATGCTTGCTGAATACGGGCTTTGCTGTGTCGGTGAAGGTGTCAAAGGTGAAGCAGGAGATTCTGCATGGTCTTGGAGAGATTTATGTTCAGGCTCAAGGATCGTTTGACGATGTCATATACACACAGATGCTAGCAATCATAGATTTGGCTGTGAAGCAAGCCATGATAACAAATGATAACTTTGAAATGGAATTCGATAATGTCCCACCTGTGCTACGGACTGTATTGGAAATCTTACCGCTGTTAGGCCCAACTGAACACATTTCTTCCATGTGGCCTGTTTTTCTTCGGGAGTTTCCGCAGTATCTTCCTAGACAGATTCCTATTGGTTTGGCAAATGTTATTACACTCAATTATCTCATGGATCTTCACATTTGATACACTGTCATGTCAACAAACTTTCTGGACAGATTCCTATTGGTTTGGCAAATGTTATTACACTCACTACATTTAATGTGTCTTTCAATAATTTATCTGGATACTTGCCATCAAATAGTACCTTGATCAAATGCAACAATGCTGTTGGAAATCCATTTCTAAGTTCCTGCCGTGGCGTTTCTCTAACTGTTCCATCAGCAAATCAACCAGGACAGTTTGGTGACAATTCTTCCAATTCATCACTTATCCAAGCCATATTGCAAGCCATGTGAATATAATCTCAGCCATGTAGCTGACCCCACAAGCTATCCACGTCACCTAAGTGAGCTGAAATGAGAAATTGCAAAAAAAAAACGACATGAATATTTTGTTCAGCAAAAGCTCACGCGTAAACACCCACTTCAAAACGGCAGAAAATTATCACAAACGGCAAATCATTTTTCACTCATTCTCATCTATAAATAGAATTCATCCCTCACTCATTTTTCTCAAGCTTTTAAGCCAAAAAACCTCTGCTGATTTTCTTCCTCAAATTCCTCACTACCAGAAAAACCTTCGTTCACTTTTCTTCTCCTACTTCCTTCCACCAATTTCACTTCAATTGATACAAATTCAACCAGAGATTCGTTCAGAAGAAGAAGAGAATCAAGAAGAAGTTTGGATTGATTTCTTACCTGTGATTTTGAAGGTAGTTCAATGGATTTCGTTTTCTCGATTCGAGTTCGTCATTGCATATTTCCTTGAATTGTTTATACTGTTGTGAAGAGCTTTTGATTCCGATCACAACCGTGTTAGTTTCGCATCCCGTCGCTTTGATTTGAGCTTGAATCCATAGCCATGGTGAACGGTGTCGCGTGAAGTTTTGAAGAAGAAAGTTGTTCTGATGTTCTGGTTTTCTATTTCTCTTTTTCCTTTTCGTTTTTCTTTACTATTTTAAATATATTTTTCTTTATTCCTTTTATTTTGTTATTTCTTTTTTTTACTAGTTAATATTTCAAATAGTTTTTTTTAAAAAGAGCTCTTAAAAAATTTATTTAAAAAAAACTTTTGTTTTGAGCTAATTGTTGGTTGTTTTGGATTTTAAATTTTGATAAGATCTCATCAATCTCAATGGACTTTGGGTGTCGATTTTATCCACCAAAAGAGGTGATTGATATTGATGATGATTTAATCGATTTAAGATCCAAATTGTGGTTTCTTTTCATTTTAGTTCTTCTTCTTATTTTTCTTTTGATCGATGAAATCTATGGATCATAGATTGTTGATTATCAAGGTTGATTAATCTTCATTATTTCAAAACTATGGACGAATAATCATTGAGATAATTCTCCTTACTTTGGAATAGTGATACATTACCTTTGATTAATTAATTAAAAATCTTGATTATGATGAGATCACTACCTCTTTTCTTTTTGTGTGGCATGTTTTAGGAGAGTGATTTACATATCACTTCTCTAACATGTATTAACACTAACATTTTATTGACCGGCCTCAGATAGTCGTGGTTTCTACATAAACCCGATTACGATTGCTTAACATAGCGCTAAATTGTCCCTTAATCGGAAAATGATCATTCGTGGCTCAAACTTACGTTTAAAAGTCCAAGTATGTTTAGTTGCTTGTCTTAACTCCAATACCTATGAAAATCATTGTTAGGAGGCTTTGATTCTATCAATCCTCTAATGAATTTTCATTAATCTTGGTCTAAGTGCAAGAATTAATCATCATTGATCATATGTTCTAACCACTAACCACTAATTCACTAACAATATCCTTGTTTAATTTTGCTTATATTCTCTTCTTACTCCTTATTTTTTTACTTTTATGCTTCCATTTTATCATTTCATACCATATCTTTGTTTATGTTTATGTCATTTCTCTTTTGTCCACTTGGACCATACTTTGTTCAAAACACTAATAAAGGATAAAACATCTAAAAAATTTGGTGCTATTAATTTTGTGGTTATACTCTTGGACCATTCTTAGACCTTGGGACTTCATGGACATTTTGGACTTAGGATTAGGACTTTCTTCCCTATGCTTGGAGAATTTTGAATCTTAGCCTTTATTTGGCTCGATCACTGGCTTATACTTTAAATCGGATGGAATTCTTTTTGCTTGCTTTGGAGTGTGCTACAAGTCGGTTAGATCTTTCTTATCTCTAGCTCTTATTTTGTTTTTTTAGGATAGTCACTTCATCTCCTCCCCTTCTTAAATTTTCAAAACTTTCTCCCTTTTTCAAAACCTTCTTGGTTTCAAACTTCAAAACCGCTTTCGCAATAAAACCTTGACTTTTGTCAAGTGATTTTTAAACTTTGTTTTTCTTAATAAAAGTCAATCAATGTTAATCATGCTTTGACCAATTTCAAAAGACATAAAAAATACAAAAACTCATCAACTCTTTTTGTGCCTTTATGCACTTTTCACTTTAAAACTTTTCATAAAGTTTAGACATGATTCATTTCTATAGTTGAGATGTAAATCTCCTATTCCCCATATTATTAAGACTTTGACATTTTCCACGTTGATGTTGAGTGATAGTCTTGTTGATAATCCAAGCAAATCCTCCATCTTTATGTGACGCAAATGTTGTCTTAATACTCGTGGGTGGATAGTCGCAGTTTTCTCCTTGAAATGACGACTTGTCTGAACATCTAAAATCAATCAAAACCAACAAAATTTTGACATTTGTACCACGAACTACGGGGTTTTGATTCCATATTGCACTTTATGGGTATGTAGGCACGAGACGATAAGTCTCTCCAAACACAAAAATATAAAAAAATAATTCTCTTCTCATCTCCCCAATCTCTTTTCAAACAAACCATTTTCAAACCAAAAAGCGTAAATATTTCAAAGGGCTCCTATAGAGTACTATAGACGTTTTGGGTGCTAACACCTTCCCATTGCGTAACCAACCCCCTTACCCCGATCTCTGCCTCGTGTTCTTATTTTAGAACTCTTTGGTTTTGTTCGCTCTTTTTCCTTTCCTTTATTTGGATAAAATAAAAGTGCGGTGGCGACTCTTGTTTTCTTTGAGTTAAGTTAGTCAATAACTTACACTCACAATTTTTACCGCTACAGCAGCCACAGCTGAGTGGCCTGAGCGTCTGATGAGTTTGTCGGCAGAAGACATTGATTGGTTCGTTGACAGAGACAGGTTAGGCACCGAGATGATCTTCAGTTGTAATGGGTTTCCTAACGTACCTCTGATAGGTAGGAAGGGTTGCATCAACTACAACCCATCATTGCTAGTTCGTCAGTTTGCATATGCTTTGAGGACTCCACCGAAGGAAGAAGAGGTACGGGAATCTCTGTACCTCACGGGTATTCTAGAGGGGGATTTGTTGTCCAAGCTTCAGTATGCGTGGAACAATATCAGCACGAGAGGAAAGCTTTTGTTGGGGAAGAGCAACAGCCAAGCATACCCTCCTTATTCCGATTGGATCAGAGCCAGAGCCAGCACTATAGGGATGCCATTCCCTCATGTCAGACCAGAGAGTCCTCCACCAGTCGAAGAGCCTACCACTGTGTCCATTCATCAGCACAACCAGATATTAGCTGAGCGTGATGAGCTGAAGAGGGCGAATGCAGAATTAGAGAAGGAGTTAGCTCAGCTTCGAAGTGAGAAGAACGAAGCCGTGCATGCTCTCAAAAGGCAAACAGAGTCGGTGAGCCAGCTGAGTGCAGACTTGGCAAAGCAGATTGCTGATCGAGAACGCTTGGGTCAAGACTTCAGAGCTGCTAATGATGTGCTAGCTACGAAGAAGATGCATTTGGAGGAAGCATATCGGAGAATATCTAAGTTCGACCAGCATTGGAAGACTTCCATGGCCACCAGGAAGGAGCGAGAAGACAAGCTGACGCTGCAGATTTCTAAGCTAGAAGCCGAGGTAAAAGACAGTGAGCGGAGATTTGATGAAGAGACCGCCCGCAGGTATTCCGCTGAAGCCCGCCTCAACAAAGCCATTGCTAGCCTGAAGGAGCATAAGCTGATGTTTGAGTCTAGGAAGCGGAAGCTGGAGGATTGCTTTGGCGAAGGCGCTTGGGAGAGTTCAGTTCAGGGGCTTCAGCATACTATCAGGCAGAGGGAACTACTCGTCGAGGGGTTGCTCACTTCGCCAGATCGTTCAGAGACAAAGGAGTTATTAGCAGAGTATCGCGCCTGTGGCCGTGCTTGACTAGTTATATCCCTGTTGATTTTGATCTTTGATGTATGCTGACCATCACCAGACTTGTTGGCTGAGGTCATGCTGTTGATTTGTACTCGCTGATACTGTGTACTGCCTTGACAGGCCTTTCCATATATATATATATGAGATTGATGTTTCCATGATCGGGCTCGAATTTCTTCTTCCTATTATTATTACCAACACTGGCACTAAGGCACTAGGATCGGGGAAATCTCCCACGCACACAGACACACGCCTGCATCTGCATGCAGCATATTTGCATGGTGTATATCTTATTGCTTTTTCTAACCTTTATCAATTTGCAGGTTTTTCAGGTTCCGAGCTGCTTTCGATCTCCAGGATTGATCAAAGACTCATCCACCGCTATTCAACTCGCGCTAATCAGACGAGAATCATGGACCAGGTGCAGTCAGATGTCCAAGAACTCCGTGAACGGATGGACCGTTTTATGGAGCTGATGCAGGTGGTTGCGAATGGTCAAGACCAGCTTCGTACTCTAGTTCAACCGCTGATCTCCAGGGTCGACAGTAATGGCATACTTCATGGAGGGGCCGTGCCTACTCCTCCTCCAGGGGATACTCCACAGAACGTTGTTCCTGCCGCCGGGGGCAACGGCAGTGCTAACGGCAATCTGATGACTAATCTCGGACTCAACGCGGCTGGCGCCGTAAATGGTAGTTTGGGAGCCAATGTTAACATAGGGCCGGTCAACGGCAATGCTGGTGCAGGAAATCTGGTGGTGCCTCAACCGTGGCTGGAGGACCATCAGGATGACATATTCTCTCAGAGAGGTGTAGAGGCAGAGTTGAATGCTGAAGCTCGACTCAGGTTCAAGGCGCTGGAAGACAAGATGAGAAGCATAGAAAATCAGAACACATTGGGCGTTGACATGTCCAACCTAGGGTTGATTGCTGACTTTAAAGTACCTCACAAGTTCAAGGTGCCTACCTTCGAGAAGTATAAGGGTACTACTTGCCCCCCGGGTCCACCTCCGATCTTATTATAGAAAGATGTCCGCCTATTCTGACGATGAGAAGTTGCTGATGCACTTCTTTCAGGATAGTCTTTCTGGTCCATCACTCGAATGGTATATGGGTTTGGAGCCCGCTACTGTGCGCACCTGGAAAGATCTTGCAGAAGCGTTTGTTCTCCACTATCAATACAATAGAGACTTAGCTCCCAACCGAGTTCAGCTTCAGAATCTTTCACAGCGGAACAATGAAAGCTTCAAAGAGTACGCCCAGCGGTGGCGTGAATTGGCTGCTCGGGTTCAACCGCCGATGGTTGAGCGTGAGTTGGTACAAATGTTCGTGGCTACCCTTCCCGGAATCTATTATGAAAAGCTGGTCAGTGGCATGACTGGAACATTCTCGGCTCTTATCACTTTGGGCGAGCATGTTGAGAACGGTATAAAGATTGGAAAAATTCAGGGCGAATCATCCTCAGTTGGAGGGGGTAGCAAGAAACCCTATACTGGCAAGCGTCGGGAGGGAGATGCCAGTGCTGTCACTAATGCTAGGAGAAAGGGCAAGGGCCCTCAGCCTCAGATCGCTAGCATAAATATCCCAGCTGCTCCGCAGCCGCAGCAGCAGCAGCCTCAGCAGCAGAATCAGCAGGGGTATAAAAGATATCAGAATCGGGGTCCTATGGCAAGCCGTCATTTTGATACTCCACCTATGTCGTATGCACAGCTTCTGCAAACATTGCTTCAGCTCCAATTGGTTCAAAAAAGGACGTTGGCTCCCTTAACAGGGGCACCACCACCGGGGTATGATGCTAATGCTACTTGTGAATTCCACACTGGGTCACCAGGCCATACGATTGAGAATTGTAAAGCTTTTAAGCACAAAGTCCAGGACTTGGTGGACGCCAAGGTTATCAACTTTTCTGACAACGTGCCCAACGTCACCAAAAATCCAATGCCTCATCATAAGGGGGGCGGAGTGAATGCTGTTATCACTGAGGAGAGTTCAGACTTGCTGACCGATGTCAAAGATTTGAAGACGCCGTTGAGTTTTGTCAAGGCTAAGTTGCTGAAGAAGGGCTTCTTTCCTGGATGCGGAGAATTATGTATGGCCTGTGCTACACTTCCTGACGGATGTGAGCAGCTGATCGAAGGTATCCAAAGTCTGATGTCCGAGGGTATTTTACAGTTGAGCCGGAGCGTTGAGAGTGCATCAGGGGAAGTCGTGCTGAAGCAGGCAGACGAAGTTGCTACCATTACTATTCCTCGTCACCCCATTACTATTTCTGCGCCCCGTCCGCCTACAATCACCATCACTAGGGCCGGACCAATACCATTCGAGAGTACTAATGCGGTCCCATGGCATTATGGCGCCGAAGTTTACTGCAATGGTCAGAAGATAGAGCTTGAGCCGTTTGGATCGACTGTGCGGAGTCTTACTGAAGTCAGTGGTATCACTAGAAGCGGTAGAGTGTTCGCACCAGCCGAGGTTGCAGCGGAGAAGGTGGTCCGGGCCGACGCTGTGGATAAGGGTAAAGGTAAAGCTGTTGAAGAGGTCTCTGCTGAGGCAGAAAAAGACTTGCTGGTTAAAGATGCTGAAGAGTTCATGCGACTAATCAAGAAAAGTGACTACAAAATTGTAGATCATCTTCATCAGACTCCGTCAAAGATCTCGATTCTTAACTTGTTGCTGTGCTCTGAGGCGCACCGCAATGCATTACTGAAGGTATTGAATGCTGCATACGTGCCGCAGGAGATATCAGTAAATCAACTCGAAGAAGTGGTGGCCCATGTCAATGCTGGTAATGGGCTGGGTTTTACAGATCTGGAGCTGACTCCTAAGGGAAGAGATCACAACAGCGCCTTGCACGTCTCAATAGAATGAAGAGGCACTATTATGTCACATGTCCTGGTGGATATAGGTTCCTCGCTTAACGTGCTCCCGAAGAAGGCACTGATGAAGTTGGATACCCGTGGATTACTGTGCACGCCCAGTGATCTGGTCGTGAAAGCCTTCGATGGAACCAAGCGCCACGTCTTCGGAGAGTTGACCCTGCCAATTCAAGTGGGTCCAGAGACGTTCAATACGGTTTTCTATATCATGGATATCATGCCCGCCTATAGTTGCCTCTTAGGCCGGCCATGGATCCATTCTGCTGGTGCCGTGACGTCCACGCTGCACCAGAAGCTTAAATATGCTGTTGGGGGCAGCATAGTGACCGTCTGTGGTGAAGAGGACATCATGGTAAGCCACCTGCCGTCCTTTAAATACGTTGAAATGGATGGTGAGATCCATGAGACTCTTTTCCAAGCATTTGAAACCGTCAAGGTGAAGGAGGTAGCTCCCGTCGTCGCAGAGAAGCAAGAGTTGAACCTCTCCTCGTTTAAGGAAGCTCGGGCCGTTGTCGAAGCCGGTTCCACCCCAGGCTGGGGGCATGTCTTGGATATACCAATCAAACAGGATAAGTTTGGATTGGGATATTCTCCTGGAGCTGAAGCTTCATCTTCTTCTGGCAGCTCGTCTCGTGGGAAAGGGCCGATCTTATTCACCAAGGGGGGAGTAATTTTCGAGAGTATCAACGCTGCGTCGGAGGACAGCGGAGACAGTGATTGCGATCTTGACGCCTGGATTCAACCGAGCAAGTCGGGCGAGCGCCTCCGCAATTGGACCATCGAGGAGATTATCAAGCTGACAAGTGAAGAGTAATGATTTGCTTTTTACAATCTTTGTACAGCCCTATGTCCTGCCCGGGGCATAGTGGTTTTACTGTCAGGGCCTTGTTGGATTATGTGTATGCATTTTGTTAATAAATAAAAGGCGTTTTCTTCGTAATCAAATATTTTGTTCTCTGTTATTCCTATTTTATGTTTATTTCGAAAAACAACAAAATGGCAACGAGGTTCGTGCTAACCTGCATATTCCTGCTTTAAACTTAACCCTTGTTATTGCAGGATCCACGTAACAGACGACATCGACTCTGGACCCTCTACGGCTCACTACGACTTTGATTGCCCGATCTATCAAGCCGAGGATGAGATTGATGAAGACGAAGACCTTCCGGAAGAGTTGGCCCGCTTGTTGAGACAAGAGGAGAAGGTTATTCTGCCTCACGAGGAGGATATTGAGATCATAAATCTGGGTTCTGAGGAGCTCGTCAGAAATGTCAGAGTTGGGGCTGCGCTGCAGAATGATGTCAAGCATAGACTGGTCGAGATGCTTCGAGAGTATAGTGACGTCTTTGCTTGGTCATATGAGGATATGCCCGGACTTGACACTGATATCGTGGTTCATCGCTTGCCGTTGCGGGAAGATTGCCCTCCAGTCAAGCAGAAGCTCAGGAGGACGAGACCAGACATGGCTGTAAAAATCAAAGAAGAGGTCCAGAAGCAGTTGGACACAGGATTTCTAGCCGTTACCACTTACCCTCCGTGGGTCGCCAACATTGTGCCTGTACCGAAGAAGGACGGTAAGGTACGCATGTGCGTCGATTATCGGGATTTGAATAGGGCGAGCCCTAAGGATTATTTCCCGTTGCCTCATATCGATGTGTTGGTCGACAATACAGCCCAGTTTTCCGTGTTTTCGTTCATGGATGGCTTTTCCGGTTACAATCAGATTAAGATGGCGCCGGAGGACATGGAGAAAACAACGTTCATCACCCCCTGGGGCACATTCTGCTACAAGGTAATGCCTTTCGGTCTGAAGAACGCAGGGGCCACTTACCAACGAGCAATGGTTACTTTGTTTCATGATATGATTCATCATGAGATCGAGGTCTATGTTGATGACATGATTGCAAAGTCCCAAACGGAGGAAGAGCATCTGGTCAATTTGTTGAAGCTGTTTGAAAGGCTTAGGAAGTTCAGGCTGAGGCTGAATCCTAACAAGTGCACTTTCGGAGTGCGGTCCGGAAAGTTATTGGGGTTTATCGTTAGTGAACGAGGTATTGAAGTTGATCCTGCGAAAATAAAGGCTATCCAAGAAATGCCAGCGCCGAAAACAGAGAAGGAAGTTCGTGGTTTCTTGGGCCGAATAAACTACATTGCAAGGTTTATCTCGCAGCTCACGGCCACTTGTGAACCGATGTTCAAACTGTTAAAGAAAAATCAGGCGATTACTTGGAATGAGGATTGCCAGAAGGCATTCGATAAGATAAAGCAGTATCTTCAAGAACCTCCAATCTTGATGCCCCCAGTGGCTGGACGGCCATTAATCATGTACCTGACGGTTCTGGAGAATAGTATGGGGTGTGTTCTCGGTCAGCACGACGAGACGGGCAGAAAGGAGCATGCCATTTATTATTTGAGTAAAAAGTTCACTGAGTGTGAATCTCGATACTCGATGCTGGAGAAGATGTGTTGTGCATTAGCTTGGGCTGCCAAACGTCTACGACAGTATATGCTCAATCACACCACTATGCTGATTTCGAAGATGGATCCGATCAAGTACGTCTTCGAGAAGCAGGCTCTTTCGGGCAGGATTGCCAGGTGGCAGATGGTGTTAACAGAATATGATATTCAGTACGTCTCTCAGAAAGCCATTAAGGGAAGCGTATTGTCTGATTACCTTGCCGAACAGCCAATCGAAGACTACCAGCCGATGAAGTTCGAATTCCCTGACGAGGATATTATGTTTCTCAAAACGAAGGACTGCGATGAGCCGTTGCCTGATGAGGGGCCAGATAGGAAGTCTCAGTGGAAGTTGATATTCGACGGAGCGGTTAATTCCTATGGAAGTGGTATCGGGGCTATCATCACGACTCCTCACGGATCCCACATCCCTTTTACTGCGAGACTGACGTTTCCAGTTACCAACAACGAAGCCGAGTATGAAGCATGTATTATGGGTCTAGAAGAGGCAATTGACTTGAGAATCAAGAATCTAGACATATATGGTGACTCAGCGCTTGTAATCAATCAGATTAAAGGGGAGTGGGAAACTCGTCAAGCGAATTTAGTGCCGTACATGAATTATGCCAGAAGGCTGCTTCCGTTCTTCGACCGAGTGGAACTTCATCATGTACCCAGGGCTGAAAATCAGATGGCTGATGCTTTAGCCACGCTAGCTTCAATGTATAAAGTCAATTATTGGAATGAGGCTCCAAGAATTGTACTTTCGCGTCTTGATAGACCAGCATTTGTCTTCGCGATCGAGGATGCCACCGACGGCAAGCCATGGTTCCACGACATCCAGACCTTCCTTATGACTAAGGAGTATCCTGCGGGTGCGTCAATCCAGGATAAGAAGACTCTGAGGAGGTTATCTGGAAACTTTTATCTCAATCCTGATGGAGTGCTGTATAAGAGAAACCACGATCTCGTGCTACTCAGATGTGTAGATGAGAAAGAGGCGAGTATGCTCATGGAAGAAGTCCATGAGGGCACATTTGGTACGCACGCCGGCGGGCACGCCATGACGAGAAAGATCCTGAGAGCAGGGTATTACTGGCTGACTATGGAGTCAGATTGCTTCAGATTCGCGAAGAAATGTCACAAATGCCAGATTTATGCTGATAAAGTTCAGGTGCCGCTGTGCCCATTGAATGTCATGTCCTCCCCTTGGTCGTTCTCCATGTGGGGCATCGACATGATAGGCAAGATCGAGCCCACTGCATCCAATGGTCATCGTTTCATTCTGGTAGCCATCGACTACTTCACCAAATGGGTGGAGGCAGCCTCGTACGCTAATGTGACCAAGCAGGTGGTAGCTAAATTCATAAAGAGGGACATCATCTGTCGCTATGGAATTCCCGAGCGGATCATTACTGATAATGGTTCGAATTTGAATAACAAGATGATGAAGGAGCTGTGCCAGAGCTTCAAGATTGAACACCACAACTCATCTCCGTACCGGCCAAAGATGAATGGCGCTGTTGAAGCGGCCAACAAGAACATCAAGAAGATTGTTCAGAAGATGGTTGTGACGTACAAAGATTGGCACGAGATGTTGCCGTTTGCCTTGCACGGTTATCGTACGACGGTGCGTACGTCGACCGGGGCAACTCCTTTCTCCTTGGTGTACGGGATGGAAGCTGTCCTACCGTTAGAAGTGGAGATTCCTTCTTTACGAGTTTTGGTTGATGTAAAACTCGACGAGGCAGAATGGATTACGAATCGCTTGAACCAACTCAGCCTGATGGACGAGAAGAGGTTAGCATCGATTGCGTTTGGTCGCCTGTACCAAAGCCGAATGAAGAAAGCTTATGATAAGAAGGTGCGTCCCAGAAGCTTTCAGACGGGTGATCTCGTCCTGAAGAAGATTCTTCCGCCACACTCCGATCACCGGGGCAAATGGACTCCGAATTACGAAGGGCCGTATGTCGTCAGCAAGGTCTTCTCAGGAGGAGCTTTGTTGTTATCCACGATGGATGGTGAAGATTTTGCGTCCCCGGTGAACGCGGACGCAGTTAAAAAATACTTTGCTTGAAAGAGACCCGCTGGACAAAAAAGAAGGAGTCCAGGAAAAAAGGGGGCATCCCGGCGAACCAAAAACAGAATAAAAGGTTCGGGCAAAAATTAGGGATATATTGAAAAATGTACACCCGCGAAGTCGAAAAGCTACACTGGGCGGCTTCGGCAAAAAAGGGTATCCCGGTGAGCTGAAAACCCGTAAAGGGCGGTTCACGCAAAAGTTAGGGATTTGAATAAGCAAATGACTGCGTTCCGCGTATGGACTTTCATTGTTTAGTGGTTTGGAGGACCGGAGGGCCGTTTATTTGAATCAATCTCTTCCGAAGCTGAAGCATCGGAGAAGTATCGAAGTCGAGTGGGTCTTAGAGGGATCAACTCATGGTGTTCGTCTACGCCTCGTTGCCGACATTTGTATATACTGATGTATATTTATGTTTTCTTTTTTTGTGCGGCTTCCTCATTCCAGGAGTTTGCCTCCGTTGTAAAACATTTTTTGCCCATTCAGGGGTTCATCATCAATAAAATGCACATTATTCAGCAATTCTGCTTGTCTGTTTAGCATTTATCTGTTTTGTGTGCGAATGAAAACGCCGATGTTTTTTAATAAAATGCGCATACATAAACTTCCGGGCCTAGGCCCATTGATTGTCGAAACAATTAATTAACGGAATATTGTCACGAGATAATAACCTGGATAGGCCCCTTGGAGGACGACATCTTGTCTGTTTGTTTGTGTTGTTGCAGGTGTAGCACCGTCCAGAGGATGTGCCGTGCGTATCCCCGAAGCAGGGCGAGCCCTCCTTCTCCAGCAGAGTTCAGTAGTCTCCCCTCCGCAGAATCTGAATGCAAATAGTGAGCATTGATATGTCTCCCCACGCAGAAAGGATTCTCTTCCCCAAGCAGACGCTCTTTCCCCAGCACCGGGTCACAAGTGCAGATTTCATAGAAGTGTTCGGGTGTCGAAGCTCGTGTTCCCCCAATAAAGTCTCCGGTGGAATTGAGATTCCCCACCAGAGTTATGCTCTCTCCTGAAGTCAGATGATTCTTTCTTCCCCAGTGGAATCGAATTCCTCATCAGAGTCGTACTCTCTCGTTGAAGTAGGATGATTTCTCTCCCCGGCTGAGTCCGCAGAAAAGCAGAATCCTTGGAAGTAGTTGAGACCGTGAGTGGTTTTCCTAGCAGATATTGAGCAGCTGATGCTGTACTTCCCCAGGGTCGCATTTTCTCCAGCGAAGCGGAATGATTTCTCCTTCCTCCACCGAGTTTGCCGATGTCCAAGAGAGCCGAGTCCTTGGAAGTTGATCAGACCATACTCAGTTGTTTCCCCAGTGGAGTGTTGAGCAGCTGAAGTGGTTTCCCCATAGAGTTGTTATCCCCAGAAGAGTAGCCATGACGGCCGCGTAGTTTATTCTCGCGATTGATATTAGCAAGTCTGGTTCCTCGAAGAGCTTCGTCCCCAGCAGAACTCAGCTGAAGTTGCTTTCCCTGCAACAGTCAACGGAAGATCAGTTCCCCAGACGGAGGCCAATTAATACCAGCGGGTCCATGTTCTCCTCAGCAGGATGATTCCTCTACCTGAGTAGTTCTTGTCTCCTTGACAAGAGGGTTTTCTCCCCCAACATTTATTTGGCGGACGGGACCGCATCATTGTGCATGATTGCATAGCATTTAAACATTGCATAGCATTTAAACACTGCATAGCATTTAACGCTGCATAACATCGTGCATGATTGCATGGCATTTAGCATAAACGCATAGCATTCCCACCATGTGGGGCGTAGCGCAGAAGCATACGCATCATAAGCATGATCTAGGTCATTATCACTCTTGCTTTACAGGTGTTCCACCAAGAGACTAGTTGCTCAGGATGATTCCTGACAGTCCCTCCAACAAGGTCGCTCTCTTGAGATGATTCCCAGGACCCCGGTGTAATCCCCACAGTCGCTCACTCAAGATGATTTTTGAGATACCCGGCGAAGTCTTCAGTTCGAGATGATTCTCGAATTCCTCAGCAGGGCCGTTTGCTTAAGATGATTCTTAAGACCTCAGTACAGCTTCCCGAGTTGTTCGCCTAGTATGATGCTTGAGCTCCCCAACGGCGTCCCCAGCAAGAGTTGCCCAGGAAGGTTCCTGGAACACCCCGCAGAATAAAGTCTCCAGAATGGTTATCGGTTCAAGATGATTCTTGAAGGTGCCTGACGGATTTGTTTGTTCAAGATGATTCTTGAAGTCATCAGCAGTGTGATATGTCTGCTCCAACAGTGATGTCTAATGTGAAGATCGGCTTCGTAAACGCCTGAGGGCGATATCAGAAGGTTCCTGTGAGCTCAGATGTCCTTGTTGATGAATCAACATGTGGCTGAAGACAAGGTTCCAAATTTGGTATTCAAGATGATCCGTGTTAGACCAAGTCAGTTGTCCTGAGGTGATGATTGATCGCAATCAAGTGAATGATGTTTCTTCTGACTGAAGTCGAAGATGTTTCTCCAGCTGAAGCGGAGTTTTGCCTAAAGACAAAGTGTTTGAATCCCCGTAGAGTCATGAATGGCTCAGGATACCATTTCTTTGACTGAAGTCATAGATTCCCCAAGCTGAAGCGAAGGTGCCTGAAGGTAAGGTTATCCCCAAGGTCATGAATGACCAAGGATTCATTTTTTCGGACTGAAGGCCAAATTATATCCCTGACTGAAGTCTCGGATACTCTATAGCAGAGGCGGAGTTGCCTGAAGGCAGATCCATGTATCCTTGAAGGCCAAGGATCATTTTCTTCAGACTGAAGTCGAAGATACCTCCTGCAGAGTTGCCGACAGGCAAGGTTTATATCCTTGAAGGCCAAGGATGTCTATCTTCAGAAGAGCTTGAAGATTCTCCAGTGGATCTGGAGTGGCCAGGGGCCAGGGTTTCATTCATATTCAGAAGTACTTAAAGATCTTTTCTAGCTGAAGCTGGAAGTGGCCAGGGGCCAGGGTTTCGTATATCTTTGATGTTGAAGTTCTACGGTGAGATCATTGTGCAGTAGTATTCCGATGTTCGTTATGGTTCTGAGGGTGAACCCCAGATCAGAGTGTGCTCGGTTAAGTCTTTCATTCCCAGCGGAGTAGTTTCAAATACGCAAGTGTACCTTTTTGTTCCATTTACCAGGGGTGAACCCCAGGTCAGATGTTGAATGTGTCCAGCGGCGAGGTTGGATGTTTGTTCGGCGGCGAGGTTGAACGTTTGGATTTGACGGCGAGGTTAGATCATCAGTTGTCCGGCGGCGAGGTTGGATGTTTGTTCGACGACGAGGTTGAACGTTTGGATTCGACGGCGAGGTCAAATTATGTTTGTTTGACGGCGAGGTCAGACTCTTTAAATCCCCAGTAGAGATGATGTTTGTTTCCGACGGCGATGTCAGATTCAGTTTTCCAGCGGCAATGTTGGGCGTGTCAAGGTGATCCAGTCTTCCGACGGCGATGTTAGGTGACGCAGATCCTTTAGTTCTCCAGCGGCGATGCGGGGTATTTTGACAGATTTAGTTCTCCAGCGGCGATGCGGGGTGTTCTGTCAGATGTGTTTCTCCAGCGGCGATGCGGGGTGTTCTGTCAGATGTGTTTCTCCAGCGGCGATGCGGGGTGTTCTGTCAGATGTGTTTCTCCAGCGGCGATGCAGGGTATTTTGTCAGGTGTAATTCTCCAGCGGTGATGCGGAGTACTTCGTTTAGAGATGTATTTTCTCCAGCAACGATGCGGGGTATTTTGTTCATTGTTGTATTTTCTCCAGCGGCGATGTTGGATATTTTGGTGATTCAGGTTTAGGTCTCCGGCGGCGATGTTGGGCGCTTGTTTCCCCGAGTTATGGGTGTTCTTGACGGTGATGTCAGATGATTTGGTTTTCCAGCGGCGATGTTGGGCGTTCCTCAGAATCTTGTTCGACGATAATGTCAGGTGGTTTAGTCTTCCAGCGGCGATGTCGGGTGATGTGGTTGTCTGAAGGCAATATCAGAAGAAGTTAACGAGGATAACTGGCGGCGATGTCAGATCAGTATCTCTCCAGCTAGCGGTCGTGCAGCTAGCATTGCAATATTCGAAGATTTGTTCCCCGCAGAGTACCGTGTGCTCGTGCAGTTGGCAAATTTTCGGGTTTACCGGTATTCAATCGTCTCGCACCTTGATTGGGTGAGAGCCGTTCGCTTCTCACCCAGTCAGGTTCAAGCCGTTTGAATAGGGGCAGCTGTTGCACCCCAAAATTTGACCAACAATTATTTATCCATCTGGTGTTTGAAAGTTGATACCTTCATCAGACAGTTCAAAAGATCTTCAGAGGAATTGGTTGGAACCAGGGTTGTGTGCTTCATAGCTTGAGAGTTGTGGGTGCTCCTCAGATGATTCTGAGACTTTGAGAATTAACTTGATGTTTTGAGAAAGATTATGAGATGTCTTGATAGCCATCATGAAGCCCAGAGAGGTCATTATGCAAGAATTCAGGAGATTCAACCATGAATGGTAGAATTAGGGTTTTGACTGGGTCAACCCTAGGATAACTGAAGATTTGGAGAAGGTTGAGACCTAATCCAAGGGCTATGAGATCATGGAATGATGCATAAAGATGTTATAAAGATGGCTCCTAGACCAACTCATCATGATTGAGGAGTTTGAGAAGTTTCAAGTCAGGGTTTCCAAGGATTGTCAGTGAAAAAACCCTAATTTGATCCCTATCTTCCAGGTAGTTTTAGCTCTAGATGTGATTGATATCTCATCTTCCCCACAACATGAATGTTGTAGAGCTTGTTCTTAGCTTTAATTTGAGTGGTGGAAGTCCTTGATAGGAGTAGCAGAGCTCAAGTTATGGTTTTGACAAATTACAGGTCAGCTGAGGTGTGTGAATCTGGGTCCTTGAAAGTTACCCAACTTGCAGACAACTTTTGCCCTAGTAGGATGATTCCTATGATCTCTTGGTCAACATGAATGTTGAAGGGCATCTTCTTAGCTTTAATTTGAGTGGTAGAAGTCCTTGATAGGATTTGTGGAACTCAACTTATGGTTTGAACAAGACAGGGGCATTTTGGTCATTTGTCAGTTATAGGTCATTTTTAAGCAAAGGCCATATCTCCTATTTCCAAGCCTCAAATGGAAAAACTCAAAACATGAAAGTTGTTCAAAATGTGATTTTAAGTCTAGAAAGAAGGTCATGAATTGTTGTAAAAGCTCATAGCATGGATTTGCATGATTGGTCAAAAATGAACTAAAAATGGCTTATAAGTTTGAAAAGTTGAATTTGAAAATTGGTTTGGAAGATCCACAAATCCAAAATAGGTCATCCAATATATCATTTTGATTGGAAAAACCATTTTAAAAACAATGGTTCAGCCACAATTTTGGTTTAAGGCCTAGAAATGGAGGTTGCTTTGTAAAGTTCTTTCTTGCATATTAAGGCAACTTGGGAAAACTTGAAATAAGTGAACACATTGGTTGTTTTAGCACTCTAATCACCTCTATAACTCATATGGGGAGATTTTGACTTGAAATTAAAGGGTGGTAAGGATTATATCATGAGATGTCATGAGATATGTGAGAAATCCATAAGTTCATGGCATGAAACTTCTAGAAAGCTCTTAGAAGTTTCCAGCAACTCCTAGATGCTTCCATTATGGTCTATATATTGAGCAGAGATCATTCATGCAAGGGGTTGGTGATGGTTAATGGTAAGTAAGTGCAAAAAAGAGCCAAAATATTCCATTTACAAATTCATAACAAACTCCATTTTCTTCTTCATCTCCACTTGATTCTTCTCCACAAACACACTATTCTGATCATAATCAAGAGTTGCATACCAAGTTAGAGGAAGATCCATGGCATATTGAAGGTGTAATATCCAATTTGCAAGAAGAGCAATTTGATTCCAAACTCGAGATACAAGTGTGATACACCAAAGTTCTTGCAAACATAATCTCTAGCATCAAGAAAAGGTCCATCCAAGAGAGTCTCAAGCATTGAAGTGGACAGAAACTACACTCACCATCATCAATTTGCAGGTTTGCAAATTCACTCGAACCTCTCTATTTATGCATTTCTAGATCATGTGGTTAGGATAGTTATGATTAGCAACCATTAGGGATGGATCTTGGGAAGTTAGAGCTCATTCTGAGAAGTTTGTAATTTTGACATGAAACTTTAAAGATCAAGAACTAGCTGGATTATGAGCTACAATTAACATGCTATAGCTTGTGGAGATCAGGGTGAGGAGTAGAACAAGATCATACCCTTAGATTTAAGTTTCTTCATGATTGATTGCAGAGTGAACACGTGAAACCCTAGCTTTCATCCATTCTGTTCGTGCATGATACCAAGATTCCATGAACAAAATTCATATGGTTGTATTCTCTATAATTCAAGGATCATTTTGACTTTGGAAGTTTTGAGAATCATGGAGAATTGAAGGAGAACGAGGTGATGGAAATATGCTGCATGAACTCACGTTTTCTGAAACCCTAGAATGAAGCATTGGGGACGATGGCTAGGGACCCTCCGATCAGAGTCAAGCCATTGACTGAGAGGCGTATCGTGTGGTCAGGATTGATCAGAAAAACGGAGGGAAATTTGAAAGGTTAAACGCACCGTTTAACTTAAAACAGAATTCTGGGCTTAAATGAGAACGTGATATCCCCACCCCCCTGTTAGAGCCCAATACCAATAACGCGTGAAATCCCTTCTGTTTACACCCCCCAGCGCATTGGTTTTGTTGTTTGGATTCAGATTAAACCTGGGCCTAGTGCCACATGATATTCGCACCCCACCCCATTCAGCCCATCTCATATAATAACTGCGCGCATGTTCTATCCACACCCCCTCCCTCATTTTCCTCATTTTATATTTTGTTTTGTTTTATATTTTTAATGAACTTTGATAATTCATAAAAAATTGATAAATAATGTTTTTTTGTTCATTCTTTTTGCTATGTTTAGATAATAATGTGTAGAAAATTATAAAAATAAAAATAGGATTTTATTTTTAATGTAGAATTTTTGGTGATATTTTCTTTTAAATAGGGCATTTATTTTCTTTTAGTTGATATCTCATTTTCTATGAATTGTTTTAGGACTTTCCCTTAGGATTTTGGAGCCATTCTTTTTGGAATAGTTAGATATTGAACCCTAGTTTCATGTAGGATTTATCTCTTGATTTGTAGATTAAAATTTGATGTAGTTTGATTGTTGGACATTTAGGTGCTTTAATTAGGGTTTTAGGTTGTGTAGGTAGACTTGAACAAATTTGTTTTGGGGTTTATAGGCCAAATTAGTGCATGGGGAATATATGGGTTAAGGGTAAGTATGTATAGAATCCCCTAGAATTTTACTAGAATATTGCATGGTGTTTTAGTATTTTTCATTGATTTTTGAATGTATGGATAGTATGTGTGTTGCTTAAAGGCATAAGTTGTATTGTTGTGTTTTCTTTCCTTCTCTTTTGAGTGTGTGAGCTTTGAAGATTGAGCTGAAGACCTTGTGGATCATCATGGAAGCTTTGAAGACCTTGCAGAGGAGTTTAGCATAGCTTTTGTTGTTTTGTTTATAGGTTTATAGGTGCATAGGCAGAGCCCTAGATAGAATATTTTGTTCAATAAACAAGGAGTATCTTGTTCACCTCCTTTCTTCTCTGTGACATAGAGTCCCTTAAGGGTATTCACCTCTCTCCTTTGGAGGGATTAGTGACCTTTCCCTATAAGGTAGAACTTTGAGAGAGCCTTTCCTTTGATGTTAAGTTCTCAATGGCATCCTTTGGAAGTCAGTGAGTACTGTAACATCCCCACCTCATCTTGTTAACTAAATCTTGTTTGCTGGAGCATTGGAGCCATTGAAGATAGAAGCTAAGGCCTTGAAGAGGATGATTCCTTGAAGATTATTGAAGTCTGAAGACTCTGTGAAGATCAAGTTGATGCCTGAAGATCCCTGAAGATAGTGAAGCCTGAAGGTAGAGCTGATCAAAGGAGCTGAAGCTCAAGGGAGAAAATGAGTTGATACTCATGTTGTAGGGTTGATACCTGGAAAGCAAGTGATCTCTAAAGTCTGAAGACTGGGTTGCTGCTGAAGGAGCTGAGGCTTTCTTCTGTTTTCTTTGGTGTATTATGTGTTTTGTCTGATTTGTCTGCTGCATTAGATTAAGCACATTTAGAATAAGTTCAGTCTAAGAGCATGAGTGCATCTGATTGTATTGTTATTGCTTGGCTTTGCTTGCGGGTATTCGGTAGAGCCCAGCTCCCTTGCCCATGTGTTTATTTTGCTTGATAGCATTTCATTTCTTTTATCTGTGTGAGTACAATTTACTGTTTTTGCTTGATAGCATGTTGTTTATTTCAGTATGATTACTGTTATTTCATGACTGGCTTGAGGTTGAGACGAGCTTGTGGAGGCTGAAGCCCCACACACATTTCCTCCCTCACTTGCATTGCATGCATTTTACTGTTAAAGCTGATGCTTTTGTCTGTTTTGGTGTATCATTGACATGATCCCTTAGGACTCTCATTTCCTCTGATGAGGATTTGATGATAGACTTTTAGGTTGAGACCTATGCATGACAACATCTAGGAGTTCCCTGTTCAAACCTCAACCATAGGATGAATCCATGGCATGATAACAGTAGGACTTGATAGTCTCCCTCCTAGTTGGGCCTGTTCTCTTCTCATCTCAAAACAGTTTAAGATACAGTAATCATGAATGATTTCTTTCGTACGTTACGAGCCTTAAGCTATCTGAGAAAGGATTGTGGGAGAGTTTCTTTTCCACAGTCTGGATGTTTAGTATGGTACCCTTTGGGTGACATGCGACGCATTCACTCTCAGGTCATAGTCTCTAGTGCGGTTGAAATTGCAAACACAATAAAAAACACTTCTTTTAGGAGATAACCCGTAGTTTCCCGAACTACGTTTGCTCTGATCTTTCATACCAGATGAAAGTACGTAGGCATAGGATGCGATATCCTAGCGAGCAACCTTCCCCACCTTCACCCGTAGTTAGCCGAACTATGTTGACTCTGATTTCTCATTCTCTGATGAGAATACGTAGGCATAAAGCGCGATGCTTTGCCGAGTCATTTTTCTTTTCTTTTTCAGCCAGCCTTGATAGGTAGATAGAATAAAACCAACCCGTCCAAGTAAACAAACAAGCGAGGATCCCGTCGAGTACGACGGACGTGAGGGGTGCTAATACCTTCCCCTTGCGTAACCGACTCCCGAACCCAGACAATGGTTGCGACGACCTTGTCTTACCCTCTTTCGTCAGGTTTCTCCGATCGTTTCCTTTCCCGCTCTGAGGGATAAATAACGAAAGGTGGCGACTCTTCTGTCATGCCGACACCTTATTTTCGCGCAAGCGACACACTCTAACTAATTCCTTAATTTTTTGGTTGTTAATCTCAACCATGTTGATGTTGACATCATCTTCGAGCTTCATTTTGGACAAATGAGTTTCTAAGTTTTCACCATCCTTAGAATTCTCAACTGAACTTAGATCTTTGACATTAAAACTCTCGACGTCAGGAGAATTCTTGAAATATTGTTTTGCTGCCAAGCATATCCAATTTTCCAATAAACAACCGCCCGCTTCAGTCATTTCTCCTATCATCAGCATGCACTCCATCTTCTTGACCATTTGTGTTTTGGGAACATTTCTGCCTACCGCTTTGTTGGTACTGACAATATCATTGCTAGTATCAGACTCTTCGCCAACTTCGACTACATTGACACCCTCAGCGGTGTTTCGTCCCAATACTCCTCCTACCACGTCTGATTCTTCAGTAGTGTTGTTGAATTGAATGAATTCTTCAGCGGTCTTTTTAGTCACCAGCATCGAACTATTATCCTTAACTCCTTCAGCATTATCACAGCCTTCAGTCACCTTGGCCGTTTCAGTTGTTAGGGAGACATTCTTAGTAAGTCTTACCATGCTGATAGGAGACTTTTCAATGGCTTCGACCATCTGAACTCCAGGTTCTGTGTAGTTGGCTTCCATATTTTGCAATGGATCAAAATCAATTTTCATTTGAGTCTTCCCCTTGTCTCCAAACTTCAACCTTCCTTCTTGAATGACGTTCTGCACCAAATCCCTGAAAAGAAAACATTGAGAAGTCTTATGACCCAAGAAATTATGGTACTTACAAAAACCTCTTTTGTTTCTTTGTTCTAAAGGAGGTACTTTAGCACCAGTGTTACACCCCAAAATTTGACCAACATTTATTTACCAAGCTTGTGTTCATTTTATTCATCATCTGCATCTCATTGATATGTGGGCAGTAGATCAAGAGGTATGATCACCTAGCAAGAGTTATATGAGACTATGAAGCTAGCCAAGAACGTTGTTCAAAGTGTCTAAAGGTTGATACCTTTTTCAGAGAACTCAAGAGATCCCAGAGGGATTGGTTGAAACCAAGGTTGTGTGCCTCATAACTTGAGAGTTGTGGGTGCTCCTCAGATGATTCTGAGACTATGAGGATGGACTTGAAGCTTTGAGAAAGCTTATGAGATGTCTTGAAAGCCATAATGAAGCCTAGAGAGGTCATTGTACAAGAATTCAGAAGATTCAACCATGAGTGGTGGAATTAGGGTTTGACTGGGTCAACCCCAGGTCAACTGATGATTTGGAGAGGGTCGAGACCTAACCCAAGAGCCATGTGATCATGGAACGATGCATTGAGATTCTATAAGGATTATTCCTAGACCAACTCATCATGATTGAGGAGTTTGAGAAGTTTTAAGCTAGGGTTTCTAAGGCTTGAGTGTAAAATCCCCTAGTTTGATCCCTATCTTCAAGGCAGTTTATCTCAAGATGTGATTGTCATCTAATCTTCCCCACAATATGAATGTTGTAGATATTTTTCTTAGCTTTAATTTGAGTACTAGAAGTCCTTGATAGGATTTGTAGAGCTCAAGTTATGACTTTGACAAATTACAGGTCATCTGAGGTATGTGAATCTGGGTCCTTGAAAGTCGCCCAACTTGCATCCAACTTTTGCCCTAGTAGGAAAATTCCTATGAACTCTTGGTAAACATGAATTTTGTAGATCATCTTCTTAGATTTATATAGAGTACTAGAAGTCCTTGATAGGATTTGTATAACTCAACTTATGGCTTTGACAAGTCAAGGGCATTTTGGTCATTTGGAGGTTATAGGTCATTTCAAGCATAAGGCCATATCTCCTATTTCCAAGCTTCAAATGGAAAAATATTCAACATCAAACTTGCTTAGAATTACGTTTTAAGGCTAGTAGGGAGGTCATGAGATGTTGAAAAGGCTTGTATCAAAAAGTGATAAAAATGGCCTAAAATGGAGGCATAAGTTAAATAAGTTGAAATTGAAAATTGGAAATCACAAGTTATACATCCAAACCATGTCATATAATAGGTCATTTTGACTCCAAAGGACATTCTAAGAACAATGGTTCATCCACAATTTTGATTTGAGGCCTAGATCATAGGGCTGCTTTGGAAATGGCTTACTTGCATCTTAAGGCACCAAAGCAAAACTCAAGAAAACTCAATAAACAAGTTGGTTATGCATTGTAACACATCATAAATCTCATGTGGGGAGAATTTCAAGTCAGAATTGAAGGGTACAAGGACCATGGCATGAGATAGCATATGGTGAGAAGTGAAATCAAAGATCATGAGATGAGAAGTTCAAATTATCATTGGAGTGTTCCAGAAGGTTCTGGACAGTTCCTACAAGTTCTATAAGATGATTAGAACTTGCTCAAAGCAAGGGTTGGTGAGAGTTGGTGCAGAGAAGAGAGAGTGAGATCAAGAATCTTCCATTGCAAGTCAAGTTCCAATTTCACATTCTTCTTCATTTCCATTCCTTTTTTCTACGCAAACACATTCCATAGCTCATAGTGAGGGTGTGCAGATCAAATTGAGGGCAATTCCATTGATGAATCGTGCATGAGCTTTTGGATTTTCACCTCTGCAACTCAAGATCGGTTTCCAAGAATCAAGCAGTTTCAACCCTTCTTTTTGCATACAGAAGCAAGAACACTACTCAGTGAAGGAATTGGGAAAGATTGAAGGTCTGAATTGAGGGATTTCTTCATCTGTTCACTTGATTTTACTAGGTTTGTAACTTTCTCTCTACACTCTAATTTAAGTAGAATTGATTAGATTTAATAGGTTATAATGGTTAAGGATCATTAGAGGAAGCTTTCTGGAAAGTTTGAAGAGAATTAGTGATGGTTTTGTTGTTGACACCATTTCTTTATGGACCAAGAACTCACTGAATATTGGGGGATAATCTTAGTTTAATAGCAAGAAGTGTTCAGGGAAACATGAGGATGAGACTAGGACCTTTAATTTTGAGAATTGCTAAGATTGGTTCTTGATCAGTTTTTTGATTCACGATCGAGTTTTATGTTTGAGAGAGTTTCAATGAGTTCTGATGCCATGGCCAGATTCCTGGTGAAATTTGGAGCAATCTAAGGTTTTTAAGTGTTGCATTTGGTGAGGTATTCATGGAATCCGAGTTGAGGAAGATAAGAGCTTGAAGCTCTGCATTTTCATGGAGTCTTCAAGAGCCCTAGCTGGAGGTTGAAGACGAGTTCATGGCCCTTGGATCAAGCAAGACTGGTTGACTATTTCTAAATCCAACGGACGCGATTTAATTTCAACTTGGAGGGAAATTTTGAGAAGCATGAAACGCAGGCGTTTCATTTAAGTGAGTTCTTGGGCTTAAGTGAATAATTGATACCAACACCCCCAATCAAGGCCCACTTGGATTTTACACTATATTTGATTACTTCCTGCACCGCTTATTTTCCATTTTTCATTCAGTTTATTAATTGATTTTTCTGATTAAATTGGGCCTAGCACTTATACTATCTGAACCCCCACTTTTGGCCCACATGGAAAATGAACTGCACTGCCTTACTATCTGCACCCCATCTCTTCATATTTCATTTTATTTTCTTCCATTTTATTACAAACTTTGGAAAATCATAATAAATGCAAAATTAATGATTTTTAAGTGGGACTTTTTTCTCCCATTTCATATTCATGTCTAGAAAATGATCAAATAAAAATATTTTCCTTTCATGCTTTTTTGATATTTTTTGTGTATTTTCTACTTTTATTTCCTTTTATTTCTTTTATGTTGATCCATGAATTTGTAGAATTTTGTTTAGGTAGTTCCCTTAACATTTTTAGGCCATTCTTTTTAGGATAGTTAGATATAAGCTTTATCTCCCCCCTGGATTTATTCCATAATTTTGTGATGAAGTTTAGGATAGTTTTGATTAGATGACATTAGGTTGTGTAGAATTAGGTTAATCCTTAACATAGGTCCATAATAACACTAGAATTTTGGGTTTCTAGGTCAAGATAGGTATTGGGGCATATAAGGGTATTAAGGGTAGGTATGTAGGATACCTTAGAAATTATATTAGGTTTTAATATAGTGGTATACTATTTTTAGATGATTTTTGTAGCTGATGATTGTTTGTGTTGCTCTTGTGGGCTTGCATTTTTGTTTGCTTTGCTTTGTGGGCTTGGAGAGCTTGGTTTTGCTTGGAGTAACATTAAGGAGCATAGTAGGAGCATTGAGGAGCATGGAGGAGCTTGAGAGCTTGGTCTTGTTTGTTTTGTTGATTGTTTTAGGGTTAGGGATTAGGAAGAGTTTAGACCTAGTTAACTTCTTTCTTAAACATGGATGGTATCTTTCACCTCCATTCCTCCCTATGATTCAAAGTCCTTCCATGGTATACACCTCTCTCCTTTGGAGGGATAAGTGATTGTACCTAGGAAGTAGAATTTTTGAGGGAACCATTCCTTTGATGTTGAACCCTTATAGGTCACCTTTGGTGGTCAGTAAGCAGTTCAATATCCCCAGCTTATCCAGTAAGTGATTTCCTCTGGATTGATTATCTTGAGAGATGCTGAGCCTGAGTTTGAAGGTGAGGACTTCAATGAAGAGTATGGAAGAGGATGAATCCTTGAGCATTGCCATTCCAGCTGAAGCTTGAAGAGCAACAAGAGCAAGTTGATACTTGAAGACCCCTGAAGATGAAGTAAAGACTGAAGGATGAAGTTGACACTTCTAAGTGATTGAGATTGATTCTGAAGAGCTGAAGCTTGAAGAACAAAGGAAGTTGAGACTTGCTTTGATACCTGGGGATCCTGAAGGAGCCAAGTTGATACTTGTGATTAGGTGAAGCCTGAAGGTGGAGCTGATCAAGAAGCTGAAGCTTAAAGGAGAAGATAAGTTGAAACTTATGTTGTAGGGTTGGAACCTGGAAAAGAAAATTGATATTTGTCAAGAGTAATTGGAAGTCTGAAGACTGAGTTGCTGTTGGAAGAGCTGAAGCTTGAAGCTGAGAGAGGAGTTGCTTTCTTCTCTTTTTCTTTTCTGTATTGATGTGTTTTGTTTGACTTGCTTGATGCATTAGAATAAGTCCATATCTAGAATAGGTAGAATCTAGGAGCATGATTGCACTAGAGGTTGAGTTGCTCCCTCTACTTGTATTGTTACTGTGTGGCTTTGCTTGCGGGTATTCGGTAGAGCCCTGCTCCCTTGCCCATGTGGTTTGTTTGCCTGATGGCATTTCATTTCATTCCTTCTGTATGATTGCAGTTTACTGTTATTGCTTGATAGCATGTTTTATATTTCAATATGATTACCGTTATCCATTCTGGCTTGAGGTTGAGATGAGCTTGTGGAGGCTGAAGCCCCACACACATTTCCTCCCTCACTTGCATTGCATGCATTTTACTGTTAAGCTGATGCTTTGTCTGTTTTGGTGTATCATTGACATGATCCCTTAGGACCCTCATTTCCTTTGATAAGGAATTGATGATAGAAATTTAGGTTGAAACCTATGCATGACAACTTCTAGGAGTTCCCTGTTCAAACCTCAACCATAGGATGAATCCATGGTATGACAACAGTAGGACTTGATAGTCTCCCTCCTAGTTGGGCTTGTTCTCTTCTCATCTCAAAGCAGTTTAAGATACAGTAATCATGAATGATTTCCTTCGTACGTTACGAGCCTTAAGCTATCTGAGAAAGGATTGTGGGAGAGTTTCTTTTCCACAGTCTGGATGTTTAGTATGGTACCCTTTGGGTGACATGTGACGCATTCACTCTCAGGTCATAGTCTCTAGTGCGATTGAAATTGCAAACACAATAAAAAACACTTCTTTCGTAAAAGACAGGAAATAAACCGTAGTTTCCCGAACTACGTAAGCTCTGATCTCTCATACCTGTTGAGAGTACGTAGGCACAATACTGATGTATTGGCGAGCCACCTTCCCATAACCCGTCGTAGGCCGAACTACGTTGACTCTGATTTCTCGTTCTCTGATGAGAATACGTAGGCATAAAGCGCGATGCTTTGCCGAGTCATTTTCTTTTCTTTTTAAGCCAGCCTTGATAGGTAGATAGAATAAAACCAACCCGTCCAAGTAAACACAACAAGAGAGGATCCCGTCGAGTACGACGGACGTGAGGGGTGCTAATACCTTCCCCTTGCGTAACCGACTCCCGAATCCAGACAACGGTTGCGACGACCTTGTCTTACCCTTCTTCGTTAGGTTTTTCCGATCGTTTCCTTTCCCGCTCTGAGGGATAAATAACGAAAGGTGGCGACTCTTCTGTTGTGCCGGCACCTTATTTTCGTGCAAGCGACAGCTGGCGACTCTGCTGGGGACCCCAACGGTTCCTTGCGAGAGTCAATCCTAATGTTTGTATGTTTACTTGTTGGGTTGCGTTTATTTATCGCATTTTACTTCTCGCACTTTATTTCCCGCATTTTATATTCAGTATACTATGATTATCTGTGCTGTTGCGGGATGGGAGTTCTGATGAGTGAGAAGCCAGACCCAGGCTTGAGTGCACCATAGATTTAGAGTGGAAATTAGTGGGCGCGTGCTTGCTTTGCAGGCACCAGTGTCTCACGAAATCCACGCTCAGACGAGGTTCATCCGGTTGGCTTCTCTTTCAACCCTTTGGGTTGAGACGGTTGCTGGTTTGGTGGATTGTCGACTCTGGGGACCGATCATTTGTGATTCAGCCGAGTGAGACTGCTTCATGAGCTGGTGATGCCACACCTTCTGGGTATCGTATCACCCCTCTTGAATGTCAGTGACGCTGATGAACGCATAGGATGCCGAACTTGAGTCAGTTTAGGTCCATACCTGTGAGCAGGGTTGGGTTCATTGCAGGAAACCTTGACCTTCAGACTACCTGGTTTTCTTGACAGTGGATCAGTTTTGTTGGTACCAGGGTTCTCAGTTGCAGATTTGTCTGTTCTTGATGGAGCAGGTTTTGATCAAAGGATCTTATCATCAGATGTATATTTGTTCTTGATAGAGCAGGTTTTGATCAGAGGATCTCATCAGCAGATGTTGTTTGTTCTTGATAGAACAGACTTTTGAGTGGGGTCTGAAGGTCTCATCAGCAACTGTATGTTTGTTCTTGATAGGGCAGATTTTTGATCGGGGTCTGAAGACCTCATCAGCAGATATTTCTTGATCCTACATCAGAGGTCCTTATTATCAGACATTTGTTCTCGACAGAGCAGAATTATGATCCTATGTATATGGTCCTATCAGATGGTTGGTCTTGACAGATCAGATTTGTGGTCCTACACCGGGATTCTCTTATTATCAGATGCAGTGGTTGTTCTTGATAAAGCAAGATTATGGTTTTGTTGATGCAGAATCTCCACATCACCAGTTTCCTTGGCCTCTTATTGCATGATTGCATTTTGCATTAGTTTGCATATTCATTTTCATTTCATTAACGTGTGTCTGTGTTGCAGGTACCGTTTTCCCCGATCCAGGATTTCTTGCCTCCTATTGTATTGTTATGGGTTCTCTGAGGAAGACCGTGGCTTACAAGTTCCCTGTCTCCGATGTAGTTAAGCTGACTGGTTTGATAGCTCTAGCAGATGATTCTGTGAGGGATGAGTTCAGGAAATCTTACGGCTGGTTGCTCGGTTTGGTTCACAAAACTTCTGCATTCGAGGTGAATGGGTTGCACGCTCTGCTGCAGTTCTACGACCCTCCGCTGAGATGTTTTACTTTTCAGGATTTCGTTCTCGCACCTACGCTGGAAGAATATGCTGATTTGCTAGGTGTGCCTATCAAGAGGCAGATGCCTTTTGTTCACATGGATGCTGAGCCTGATCTGGCCGGTTTAGCTCCTTCACTTCACATGGACGCCTTCGAGTTAGTATTGACTAGTTAGAACAAGGTTCCTGGGTTCTCCTTGCAGTTTCTAGTGGGTAAGGCTCAGCAGTGTGCCAAGGACGGATGTTGGGTCGCGTTCAATGCCATCCTTGCTCTGTGCTTATACGACATCGTTCTTTTCCCCAATATGCCCGATTTTGTAGACTTTGATGCGTTTCACATATTTGCTTCAGGGAATCCAGTCCCTACCCTGATAGGAGATGTCTATCACTCAGTCCACTACAAAAACGAGAACAGGAGGGGGAAGAACGTCTCGTGCTGCGTATCCTTGCTGTACAAATGGCTTGATAGTCATCTGCCCAAGAGGGGTCCTTTTGCCTTGTCTACAGCCATAGCTGAGTGGCCTGAGCGTCTGATGAGTTTATCTGCAGAGGATATTGACTGGTTCGACAGAGATAGGTTAGGTACTGAGGTGATCTTCAGTTGCAGCGGGTTTCCAAATGTGCCTTTGTTAGGTAGGAAAGGCTGTATAAACTACAATCCGTCGTTGTTGGTCCGCCAGTTCACGTATGCTTTGAGAACTCCGCCGAAGGATGAAGAGGTACAGGAATCTCTGTACCTCACTGGTCTTCTAGAAGGGGATCTGTTGTCTAAGCTTCAGCGCGTGTGGAATGGTATCAGTAAGCGAGGAAAGCCATCACTGGGAAAAAGCAACAGTCAAGCCTACCCTCCGTATTTGACTTGGATCAGAGCCAGGGTCGATGCTATAGGGATGTCGTTTCCTCATGCCAAGCTAGAAAGCCCTCCAACAATCGAAGAGCCTACTATTGTGCCCATTCAGCAGCATAATCGGGTGTTAGCCGAGCGGGATGAATTGAAGCGGGCGAACGAAGAACTGGAGAAGGAATTAGCTCAGCTTCGAAGTGAGAGGAACGAAGCCGTTCATTCTTTCAAAAGGCAGACAAAGTCGGTGAACCAGCTGGGTACAAACCTGACTAAGCAGATAGCCGAGCGGGAACGCATGGGTCGAGACTTCAAAGCTGTCAACGACGTACTGGCTACGAAGAAACAACACTTGGACGAGGCATATCGGAGGATATCCAAGTTCAACCAGCACTGGAAGACTTCCCTGGCCACCAGGAAAGAGCGGGAGGATAAGCTGATGCTGCAGATCTCCAAGCTAGAAGCCCAGGTGAAGGACGGTGAGCAGAGGTTTGATGAAGAAACCGCCCGTAGATACGCCGCCGAAGGCCAGCTCAACAAAGCTCTCGCTAAACTGAAGGAGCGCAAGCTGACGTTTGAGTCCAAAAAGCGGAAGTTAGAAGATTGCTTCGGCGAAGGAGCATGGGAAGGTTCGATCGAAGGACTTCAGTATACCATTGTGCAAAGGGAGTTACTCGTCAAGGGGTTGCTCACTCTGCCAGATCATCCAGAGACGAAGGAGTTGTTAGAAGAGTATCGCGCCCGTGGCCGTACTTGACTCTTTGTATTCCTTTTGTTTTGATCATTGTTGTATGTTGACCATCACCAGGCTTGTTGGTTGAGGTCACGCTCTTGATTCCTCTTGTACTCACTGATGCTATGTACTGCCTTGATAGGCTTTCTTTATATATGAGATTGTTGTTTCCATGATTAGACTCGGGCTTCTTCTTCTTATTATTATCAGCACTGGCACTCAGGCACTAGGATCGGGGAGATCTCCCAAAAACACAGACACACGCATGCATTTGCATGAAGCATTTGCATGACGAGCATTTTGTTGTTTTTCCTAACCCTTCTGTGTTTAACAGGTTTTTCAGGTTTACAGGTTGTCCCAGACTGTTTCCGATGGTTCCAGGATTGATCAGAGGCTAATTCACCGTTATCCGACTAGAGCTAATCAGACCAGGATCATGGATCAAGTGCAAACCGATGTTCAGGAGCTCCGCGAGAGGATGGATCGCTTCATGGAGCTCATGCAAGTGGTCGCCAATGGCCAAGACCAGCTCAGGACTTTGGTTCAGCCTTTGATCTCCAGGGTTGGTAGCAACGGCATACTCCACGGTGGAACCGTGCCTACTCCTCCACCAGTTGATACTCCACAGAATGGTGTCCCCGTGGCCGGGGGCAATGGCAGTGCTAATGGCAATGTGATGGCCAATATCGGACTCAATACGACGGGCGTCGGTAATGGGAGTCTGGGAGCTAATGTCAATATCGGGCCGGGCAACGGCAATGCAGGCGTCGGGAATCTGTTGGTGCCTCAGCCATGGCTCGAGGATCATCAGGATGATGTGTTCTCTCAAAGAGGTGCTGAAGGGGAGCTGAATGCTGAAGCGCAACTCAGATTCAAAGCACTTGAAGATAAAATGAGAGATATCAAGAATCAGAATACTTTGGGCGTTGATATGTCCAAGCTGGGATTAATTGCTGATTTCAAGGTACCTCCTAAGTTCAGGGTACCTGAATTTGAGAAATATAAGGGCACCACCTGCCCTCGTGTCCACCTGAGATCGTACTACAGGAAGATGCCTGCTTATTCCGAAGACGAGAAGTTGCTGATGCACTTCTTCCAAGATAGTCTTTCTGGGCCGTCCCTCGAGTGGTACATGGGTCTAGAGCCCACTAGCGTGCGCACATGGAAAGATCTCGCTGAAGCGTTTGTGCACCATTACCAGTACAATAGCGACTTGGCCCCGAACCGAGTCCAGTTGCAGAACCTATCGCAGAGGAATAATGAAGGATTTAAGGAGTACGCCCAGCGGTGGCGTGAGTTGGCCGCTCGGGTTCAGCCGTCGATGGTTGAACGCGAGCTCGTGCAGATGTTTGTAGCTACCCTCTCAGGGGTTTACTATGAAAAGTTAGTCAGCGGCATGTCTGAGACGTTCTCAGCTCTCATTATCATGGGCGAGCACGTCGAGAATGGTATCAAGATCGGGAAAATTCAAGGTGAGTCATCCTCAGCTGGAGGAGGTGTAAAGAAACCTTATGCTGGTAAAAGGCGAGAAGGAGAAGCGAGCGCTGTGACCAACGCTCGAAGAAAGGGCAAGGGCCCTCAGCAGCAGGTAGCCAGTATAAATATCTCAGCGGCTCCGCAGCAGCAGCAGCAACAACCGAATCAGCAGGGATATAGAAAGTACCAGAATCGGGCATCTTTGACAAACCGTCACTTCGAAGCACCACCCATGTCGTACGCGCAGCTCTTGCAGACTTTGCTTCAGCTTCAGTTGGTCCAGAAGAGGACGATGGCTCCCTTGACAGGGGCACCTCCATCAGGGTACGACGCAAATGCCACTTGCGATTTCCATTCAGGGGCACCAGGCCACACAATCGAGAACTGCAAAGCCTTTAAGCACAAGGTGCATGACCTGGTAGATGCCAAGATTATCAACTTCTCCGATAATGTGCCCAATGTCACGAAGAATCCTATGCCAAATCATAGGGGAGGCGGAGTGAACGCCATTATCGAAGAAGAGAGCGCAGACCTGTTGACTGATGTCAGAGACCTAAGGACGCCGCTTAGCTTCGTTAAAGCTAAGTTGCTGAAAAGAGGGTTCTTTCCAGGGTGCGGAGAACTATGCATGGACTGTGCCACACATTCTGATGGATATGAGCAGATGGTAGAAGGAATTCAAAGTCTGATGACTAAGGGGATTCTGCAGTTTAGCCGGAAGGCTGAAGGTGTATCAGGAGAGGTAGTGTTGAAGCAGGCCAATGAAGTCGCCACCATCACCATCCCTCGCCAGCCAATAACCATTTTTGCGCCCAGACCGCCCACAATTACTATTACCAAAGCTGGGCCGATACCATTCGAGAGCACTAACACCGTTCCGTGGCATTATGGGGCTGAAGTCTATTGCAACGGACATAAGTTGGAGCTAGAGCCGTACGGGTCGACTGTGGAGAATCTCGCAGGAATCAGTGGTATTACTCGCAGCGGAAGAGTGTTTGCACCGCCGGAGGTCGTGGCAGAGAAAGCGGTCAGAGCTGATGCGGCTGATAAAGGGAAAAGCAAAGTCGTCGAAGAGGTCCCGTGTGGGGTAGAGAAAGATTTGCTTGTTAAAGATGCCGAGGAGTTTATGCGGTTGATCAAAAAGAGTGACTACAAGATTGTAGACCATCTCCATCAGACGCCTTCGAAGATTTCTATTCTCAACTTGTTGCTGTGTTCTGAAGCACACCGCAACGCGCTGCTGAAAGTATTGAACGCTGCCTACGTACCGCAAGAGATATTGGTGAATCAGCTAGAAGAGGTGGTAGCTCACGTTAATGCTGGCAATGGGCTAGGTTTCACAGACTTAGAGCTGACGCCAAAAGGGAGAAATCACAATAGTGCCCTGCACATCTCGATAGAGTGTAGGGGCACAATCATGTCGCACGTGCTGGTAGACACGAGTTCGTCACTGAATGTTCTTCCGAAGAAGGCATTAATGAAGTTGGACACTCGTGGATTGCTCTACACACCCAGTGATCTGGTGGTGAAGGCGTTCGACAGAACTAAACGCCACGTTTTCGGGGAGGTGACCCTGCCGATCCAAGTCGGTCCGGAAACGTTTGACGCGGTCTTTTATATCATGGACATCATGCCTGCCTACAATTGCCTCTTGGGCTGACCGTGGATCCATGCTGCTGGTGTCGTGACCTCCACGTTGCACCAAAAGCTCAAATATGCTGTCGGAGGAAGCATCGTAACCGTGTGCGGCGGGGAGGACATAATGGTGAGCCATTTGTCATCCTTTAAGTATGTTGAAATGGATGGCGAAATCCATGAAACTCTTTGCCAAGCGTTCGAAGCTGTCAAGGTGAAAGAAGTAGCTCCTGTAGTCACAGAAAAGCCAGAGATGAATCTCTCCTCTTTCAAGGAAGCTCGGGCCGTTGTCCAAGCTGGATCTACCCCAGGCTGGGGGCGAATTTTGGAGATACCCAACAAGCAGGATAAGTTTGGATTGGGATATTCTCCTGGAGCCGAAGCTTCTTCTTCTTCGTCTAGCAGTGCGTCTCGAGGTAAAGGGCCGATCCAATTTTCCAGTGGCGGAGTGATTTTCGAAAGCATCAACGCGGCGTCTGAAGACAGCGGGGATAGCGATTGTGATCTCGACTCTTGGATTCAGCCAAGCAAGCCGGGCGAGGGCCTCAACAATTGGACCATCAAGGATATCATCCAGATGACAAGTGAAGAGTAATGATTTACTTTTTCCAATCATTGTACAACCCTATGTCCTACCCGGGGCATAGCGGTTTTATTGTTAGGGTCTTGTTGGATTATGTACATGCATTTTGTTAATAAATCAAAGGCGTTTTCTTCGTGTTCAAATTTTGTGATCTCTGTTATTCCTGTTTTATATTTGTTTTGAAAAACAGTAAAATGGCAATGGGGTTTGTGTTAACCTGCACATCCTTGTTTTAAACTTAACCTTTGTTATTGCAGGATCCACATAACAGATGACATCGACTCTGGACCCTCTACGGCTCACTTCGACTTTGATTGCCCGATCTATCAAGCCGAAGAAGAGATTGATGAAGACGAAGACCTTCCTGAAGAGTTGGCCCGCTTGTTGAAACAAGAGGAGAAAGTTATTCTGCCTCATGAAGAGGAGATTGAGATCGTGAATTTGGGTTCTGAAGAGCTCGTCAGAAACGTCAGGATAGGGGCCGCATTGCAGAATGATGTCAAGCAGAGATTGGTCGAGATGCTTCGAGAGTATAGTGACGTCTTTGCTTGGTCATACAAAGATATGCCCGGACTTGACACGGACATCGTGGTCCACCATTTTCCGCTGCGAGAAGATTGCCTTCCCGTTAAGCAGAAGCTTAGGAGGACGATACCAGATATGGCCGTTAAGATCAAAGAAGAAGTGCAGAAACAGCTTGATGCTGGCTTCCTAGCGGTCACCACTTACCCTCCGTGGGTCGCCAACATAGTGCCTGTACCGAAGAAGGACGGTAAGGTACGCATGTGCGTCGATTATCGGGATTTGAATAGGGCGAGCCCTAAAGACGATTTCCCGTTGCCTCATATTGATGTGTTGGTCGACAACACAACCCAGTTCTCCGTGTTTTTGTTCATTGATGGCTTCTCCGGTTACAATCAGATCAAGATGGCGCCGGAGAACATGGAGAAAACGACGTTTATCACTCCATGGGGAACATTTTGCTATAAGGTAATGCCCTTCGGTCTGAAGAACGCAGGGGCCACTTACCAACGAGCAATGGTGACTTTGTTTCATGACATGATTCATCATGAGATCAAGGTCTATGTTGATGACATGATTGCGAAGTCCCAAACGGAGGAAGAGCATCTAGTCAATTTATTGAAGCTTTTTGAAAGGCTTAGGAAGTTCAGGTTGAGGCTGAATCCTAACAAATGTACTTTCGGAGTACGGTTCGGAAAGTTACTGGGGTTTATCGTGAGCGAAAGAGGCATCGAGGTTGATCCTGCGAAAATAAAAGCCATTCAAGAAATGCCAGCGCCGAAAATAGAAAAAGAAGTTCGTGGCTTCTTGGGCACAATAAACTACATTGCAAGGTTTATTTCTCAGCTCACGGCCACGTGTGAGCCGATGTTCAAGCTTTTAAAGAAAGATCAGGCGATTACTTGGAATGAGGATTGCCAGAAGGCATTTGACAAGATAAAGCAGTATCTTCAAGAACCTCCAATCTTGATACCCCCAGTGGCTGGACAGCCTTTAATCATGTACTTGACAGTTCTTGAGAATAGTATGGGGTGTGTTCTCGGTCATCACGACGAGACGGGCAGAAAGGAGCATGCCATTTACTATTTGAGTAAAAAGTTCACGGACTGTGAATCTCGATACTCGATGCTGGAGAAAACGTGTTGCGCGCTAGCCTGGGCTGCCAAACATTTACGACAGTACATGCTCAATCACACCACTATGCTAATTTCGAAGATGGATCCGATCAAGTACGTCTTCGAGAAGCAGGCTCTTTCGGGCAGGATTGCCAGATGGCAAATGGTGTTAACGGAATATGATATTCAATATGTTTCCCAGAAGGCCATCAAGGGAAGCGTATTGTCTGATTACCTTGCCGAACAGCCGATCGAGGATTACCAGCCGATGAAATTTGAATTCCCTGACGAGGATATTATGTTTCTCAAAGCAAAAGATTGTGATGAGCCGTTGCCCGACGAGGGGCCAGATAGGAAATCCCAGTGGAAATTGATATTCGATGGGGCGGTTAATTCCTACGGAAGTGGCATCGGGGCTATCATCACGACTCCCTACGGATCCCACATCCCGTTTACTGCGAGACTGACGTTTCCAGTCACCAATAATGAGGAGGAGTACGAAGCATGCATCATGGGTCTAGAAGAGGAAATTGATTTGAGAATCAAGAATCTAGACGTATATGGTGACTCAGCGCTTATGATCAACCAAATTAAAGGGGAGTGGGAGACTCGTCAATCAAATTTGGTGCCATACATGAATTATGCCAGGAGGCTGCTTCCGTTCTTTGATCGAGTGGAACTCCATCATGTGCCCAGGGCGGAAAATCAGATGGCTGATGCCTTAGCCACGTTGGCTTCAATGTATAAAGTCAATTTTTGGAATGAGGCTCCAAGAATTGTCCTTTCGCGTCTTGATAGACCTGCGTTTGTCTTTGCAATCGAGGAAGCCGCCGACGGCAAGCCATGGTTCCATGACATCCAGACTTTTCTTATGACTAAGGAATATCCTACGGGTGCGTCAACCCAGGATAAGAAGACTCTGAGGAGGCTGTCTGGAAATTTTTATCTCAACCCTGATGGAGTGTTGTATAAAAGAAACCATGATCTCGTGCTACTCAGGTGTGTAGATGAGAAAGAGGCGAGTATGCTCATGGAAGAAGTCCATGAAGGCACATTTGGTACGCACGCCGACGGGCATGCTATGACGAGAAAGATCCTGAGAGCAGGATACTACTGGATGACGATGGAGTCGGATTGCTTTAAGTTCGCGAAGAGATGTCATAAATGCTAGATTTATGCTGATAAAGTTCATGTGCCGCCGTGCCCGTTGAATGTCATGTCCTCCCCGTGGCCGTTCTCCATGTGGGGCATCGACATGATAGGTAAGATCGAGCCCACTGCATCTAACGGTCATCGCTTAATTCTAGTAGCCGTCGACTACTTCACCAAGTGGGTGGAGGCAGCCTCGTACGCTAATGTGACCAAGCAGGTGGTGGCTAAATTCATAAAGAGGGACATCATCTGTCGTTACGGAATTCCCGAGCGGATCATTACTGATAATGGTTCAAATCTGAATAACAAGATGATGAAGGAGTTGTGCCAGAGCTTCAAGATTGAACACCACAACTCATCTCCTTACCGGCCGAAGATGAATGGCGCCGTTGAGGCGGCCAACAAGAACATAAAGAAGATTGTTCAGAAGATGGTTGTGACCTACAAAGATTGGCACGAGATGCTGCCATTTGCACTGCACGGTTATCGTACGACGGTACGTACGTCGACTGGGGCAACTCCTTTCTCCTTAGTGTACGGTATGGAAGCTGTCCTACCGTTAGAAGTGGAGATCCCTTCTTTGCGAGTTTTGGTTGATGTGAAACTCGACGAGGCAGAATGGATTACGAACCAACTGAACCAACTCAGCCTGATGGATGAGAAGAGGTTAGCATCGATTGCATTTGGTCGTCTGTACCAAAGCCGAATAAAGAAAGCTTATGATAAGAAGGTGCGTCCTAGAAGCTTTCAGACGGGTGATCTCGTCCTGAAGAAGATTCTTCCTCCACACTCCAATCACCGGGGCAAGTGGACTCCGAATTACGAAGGTCCGTACGTCGTCAGCAAGGTCTTCTCGGGAGGAGCTTTGATGTTATCCACGATGGATGGTGAAGATTTTGCATCCCCGGTGGACGCAGACGCAGTTAAAAAATACTTTGCTTGAAAGCGACCCGCTGGACAAAAAAAGAGAGTCCAGGCAAAAAAGGGGCATCCCGGCGAACCAAAAACAGAATAAAAGGTTCGGGCAAAAATTAGGGATATAAATTGAAAAAAGGTACACCCGCGAAGTCGAAAACCTACACTGGGCGGCTTCGGCAAAAAAGGGTATCCCGGTGAACTGAAAACCCGCAAAGGGCGGTTCACGCAAAAGTTAGGGATTTGAAGAAGCAAATGACTGCGTTCCGCGTGTGGACTTTCTTTGTTTAGTGGTTTGGAAGACCTGAGGGTCGTTCATCTGAATCAATCTCTTCCGAGCTGAAGCGTCAGAGAAGTATCGAAGTCGAGTGGGTCATAGAGGGATCAACTCATGGTGTTCGTCTACGCCTCGTTGCCGACATTTGTATATACTGATGTATATTTATGTTTTATTTTGTGCGGCTTCCTCATTCCAGGAGCTTGCCTCTGTTGTAAAACATTTTTTACCCATTCAGGGGTTCTTTATCAATAAAATGCATACTATTCAGCAATTCTGTTTGCCTGTTTAGCATTTATCTGTTTTGTTTGCGAAAAAAGAACGTCGATATTTTTGATAAAATGCGCATACATAAACTTATTGGCCTAGGCCACTGATTGTTGAAACAATTAATTACTTGAATATTGTCACGAGATAATAACATTGATAGGTCCCTTTGAGAAGGGTATCTTGTCTGTTTGTTGTGTTGTTACAGGTGTAACATATTCCAGACAGTGCGCCATGCGCATCCCGAAGAAGGATGATTCCTCTTCCTCCTGCAGAGTTCAGTAGCCTCTCCCCGCAGAGCCTGAACGCGAGATAGTGAGCATTAATATGTCTCCCCAGGCAGAAATGATTCTCTCCCCAATCCGATGTATCCTGAAGGAACGTCACCTCCTCAGCTGAGTCAGGCGCTGAAGCGCGTGTTCACCCCCCAACACCGAGTCACAAGTGCAGGTTTCATAGAAATGTTCGTTCACTGAAGTGTGCAGCAACTGATAGTCCAGACTGAAGTCTCCAGCGGAATTGAAATTCCCCACCAGAGTCGTACTCTCTCCAGTGAAGTAAAATGATTTCTCCTTCCTCAGCCGAGTGTGCAGATACCCCAAGAGAGCCGAATCCTTAGAAGCTGCTCAAGCCATGATTGGTCTTCCCCATTGGAGTGTTGATCAGCTGAAGTTGTTTCCCCACAGAGTCTTATCTCCAGAGAAGTATCCATGACGGCCACGCAGTTTATTCCCGCGATTGACATCGCTTTCCCTCAGCAGGTCCAAGTTCTCGTAGAGCTTCATTCCCCTGCAGTAATCAACTGAAGTTGTTTCCCCCGCAGCAGTCAACTGAATTTGTGTCCCCTGCGGAGTCCAATTGATATTGGCGTGACCATGTTCTCCTCAGCAGGATGATTCCTCTATCTGAGTAGTTCTTTCTTCTAGACAGGAGAATTCCCCGGCGGCATTTATTTTACCGACGGGATCGCATCATTGTGCATGATTGCATAGCATTTATCATAAACGCATAGCATTTCCACCGTGTGGAGCATTGCGCCATTGCCGAAGCATATGCATAATAAACATGATCTAGGTTGCTACCGTTCTTGTTTTGCAGGTGTTCCGCCACAGAAGTGATTGCTCAGGATGATTCCTGACATTCTCCCCAACGAAGTCGCTTGCTCAAGATGATTCTTGAGATCCCCAAAGAAGTCCTCGGTTCAAGATGATTCTTGAATTCCTCAGCAGGGTCGTTTGCTTAAGATGACTCTTAAGTACTCAATGCAGTCCCCAGAGTTGGTTGCTCGAGCTGATGCTTAGAGTCCCTAGTAAAGGTTGCCCAGGATGATTCCTGAAATCCCCAACAGAGTGCTCGCTCAGGATGATTCCTGAAATCTCCAGAATGGTTATCGGTTCAAGATGATTCTTGAAGGTCCCCGACGGGGTTATTTGTTCAAGATGATTCTTGAAGTCCTCAGCAGAGTTGATTCCTCCAGAATGATTTCTGGACCCCCGGAGCGGAGTTACTTGATAGTTCTCCAGATTCCCCAGCGGTGAAGCGTCATCCCCAGTAGGTTTCTAATGGCGAAGTTGAAACCTCCCTTGAAGACTCCATGATTGAAGTCTGACCGTGTTAATGAAGCAGCTCTCTCAGCTGATGCGGAGTGCCTGATGGCAGAGGTTTAGATGTTCCAAGTTGGCTCATGATCGACCAAGAATTCTATTCCCGACTTGCTGATGATGTCCGGCTGATGCCTGACAGTAATGCGGAATGCCTGATGGCATGATCAACCTGATGGTTGAAGTCCGGCTGATGCCCGACAATGTTCTTTGGATGCCTGAGGGCATGATCGACTATGTATTACCGGTTACCGTGTGACCAATTCCCCAGTAGGGTTGTCATGCAACTATTATTTTAGTGTCGAAGATGTTCCTACTGGCCAGAGTATCGTTCACCTGTGTGTGGTATCCAGACCTCCAACAAGATCATTGACACGTGTTCATCTTATTATTCTCTCCAACAGAGCCTATAATTCAAGTTCATATTTTCCCAATGGATTTTCTTCACCCTGGCAGCGATGTCAGATGATTTTTATCTCTCCAGCGGCGATGTTGGATGTTTGTTTCTGGAGGCGATATCAGATGATTTTTAGCTCTCCAGCGGCGATGTTGGATGTTCGTTTCTGGCGGCGATGTCAGATGATTTTTAGCTCTCCAGCGGCGATGTTGGATGTTCGTTTCTGGCGGCGATGTCAGATGTCTTTTAGTTCTCTAGCGGCGATGTTGGATGTTTGTTTCTGGCGGCGATGTCAGGTGGTTTCGAGTTCTCCAGCGGCGATGTTGGATGTTTGTTCCTGGCGGCGATGTCAGATGATTTTTAGGTCTCCAGCGGCGATGTTAGATGTTTGTTTCCGGCGGCGATGTCAGGTGATTTAGTTTTCCAGCGGCGATGTTGGGTGTTTTGGTTGTCCGACGGCGATGTCAGACGCTTTACTTTCATGAATTCCTGACGGCGAGGTCCGGTGTCTGATGACAATGTCATAGGAATTTAATGTGGATAACTGACGACAAGGTTCAGATCAGTATGTCTCCAGCTAGTTATCGTGCAGCTATTATTTCAGTGTTCGAAGATTTGTTCCCGCCAGAGTACCGTGTACTAGTGCAGTTGGCAAATTTCCGGGTTTATCGGTATTCAACCGTCTCGCACCTCGATTGGCTGAGAGCCGTTCGCTCCTCACCCAGGCAGGTTCAAGCCGTTTGAATAGGGGCAGCTGTTACACCCCAAAATTTGACCAACATTTATTTACCAAGCTTGTGTTCATTTTATTCATCATCTGCATCTCATTGATATCTGGGCAGTAGATCAAGAGGTATGATCACCTAGCAAGAGTTATATGAGACTATGAAGCTAGCCAAGAAGGTTATTCAAAGTGTCTAAAGGTTGATACCTTTGTCAGAGAACTCAAGAGATCCCTAGAGGGATTGGTTGAAACCAAGGTTGTGTGCCTCATAACTTGAGAGTTGTGGGTGCTCCTCAGATGATTCTGAGACTATGAGGATGGACTTGAAGCTTTGAGAAAGCTTATGAGATGTCTTGAAAGCCATCATGAAGCCTAGAGAGGTCATTGTACAAGAATTCAGAAGATTCAGCCATGAGTGGTGGAATTAGGGTTTGACTGGGTCAACCCCAGGTCAACTGATGATTTGGAGAGGGTTGAGACCTAATCCAAGAGCCATGTGATCATGGAATGATGCATTGAGATGCTATAAGGATGATTCCTAGACCAACTCATCATGATTGAGGAGTTTGAGAAGTTTTAAGCTAGGGTTTCTAAGGCTTGACAGTGTAAAATCCCCTAGTTTGATCCCTATCTTCAAGGCAGTTTAGCTCAAGATGTGATTGTCATATCATCTTCCCCACAACATGAATGTTGTAGAGCTTGTTCTTAGATTTAATTTGAGTACTATAAGTCCTTGATAGGATTTGTAGAGCTCATGTTATGACTTTGACAAATAACAGGTCATCTGAGGTATGTGAATCTGGGTCCTTGAAAGTCGCCCAAATTGCATCCAACGTTTTCCCTAGTAGGATGATTCCTATGAACTCTTGGTCAACATGAATGTTGTAGAGCATCTTCTTAGCTGTATATAGAGTACTATAAGTCCTTGATAGGATTTGTAGAACTCAACTTATGGCTTTGACAAGTCAAGGGCATTTTGGTCGTTTGGAGGTTATAGGTCATTTCAAGCATAAGGCCATATCTCCTATTTCCAAGCTTCAAATGGAAAAATCTTCAACATAAAACTTGCTTAGAATGATGTTTTAAGGCTAGTAGGGAGGTCATGAGATGTTGAAAAGGCTTGTATCAAAAAGTGATAAAAATGGCCTAAAATGGAGGCATAAGTTAAATAAGTTGAAATTGAAAATTGGAAATCACAAGTTATACATCCAAACCATGTCATATAATAGGTCATTTTGACTCCAAAGGACATTCTAAGAACAATGGTTCAGCCACAATTTTTATTTGAGGCCTAGATCATAGGGCTGCTTTGGAAATGGCTTACTTGCATCTTAAGGCACCAAAGCAAAACTCAAGAAAACTCAATAAACAAGTTGGTTATGCATTGTAACACATCATAAATCTCATGTGGGGAGAATTTCAAGTCAGAATTGAAGGGTACAAGGACCATGGCATGAGATAGCATATGGTGAGAAGTGAAATCAAAGATCATGAGATGAGAAGTTCAAATTATCATTGGAGTGTTCCAGAAGGTTTTGGACAGTTCCTACAAGTTCTATAAGATGATTAGAACTTGCTCAAAGCAAGGGTTGGTGAGAGTTGGTGCAGAGAAGAGAGAGTGAGATCAAGAATCTTCCATTGCAAGTCAAGTTCCAATTTCACATTCTTCTTCATTTCCATTCCTTTTTTCTACACAAACACATTCCATAGCTCATAGTGAGGGTGTGCAGATCAAATTGAGAGCAATTCCATTGATGAATCGTGCATGAGCTTTTGGATTTTCACCTCTGCAACTCAAGATCGGTTTCCAAGAATCAAGCAGTTTCAACCCTTCTTTTTGCATACAGAAGCAAGAACACTACTCAGTGAAGGAATTGGGAAAGATTGAAGGTCTGAATTGAGGGATTTCTTCATCTGTTCACTTGATTTTACCAGGTTTGTAACTTTCTCTCTACACTCTAATTTAAGTAGAATTGATTAGATTTAATAGGTTATAATGGTTAAGGATCATTAGGGGAAGCTTTCTGGAAAGTTTGAAGAGAATTAGTGATGGTTTTGTTGTTGACACCATTTCTTTATGGACCAAGAACTCACTGAATATTGGGGGATAATCTTAGTTTAATAGCAAGAAGTGTTCAGGGAAACATGAGGATGAGACTAGGACCTTTAATTTTGAGAATTGCTAAGATTGGTTCTTGATCAGTTTTTTGATTCACGATCGGGTTTTAAGTTTGAGAAAGTTTCAATGAGTTCTGATGCCATGGCCAGATTCCTGGTGAAATTTGGAGCAATCTAAGGTTTTTAAGTGTTGCATTTGGTGAGGTATTCATGGAATCCGAGTTGAGGAAAATAAGAGCTTGAAGCTCTGCATTTTCATGGAGTCTTCAAGAGCTCTAGCTAGAGGTTGAAGACGAGTTCATGGCCCTTGGATCAAGCAAGACTGGTTGACTATTTCTAAATCCAACGGACGCGATTTAATTTTAACTTGGAGGGAAATTTTGAGAAGCATGAAACGCAGGCATTTCATTTAAGTGAGTTCTTGGGCTTAAGTGAATAATTGATACCAACACCCCCAATCAAGGCCCACTTGGATTTTACACTATATTTGATTACTTCCTGCACCGCTTATTTTCTATTTTTCATTCAGTTTATTAATTGATTTTTCTGATTAAATTGGGCCTAGCACTTATACTATCTAGACCCCCACTTTTGGCCCACATGGAAAATGAACTGCACTGCCTTACTATCTGCACCCCATCTCTTCATATTTCATTTTATTTTCTTCCATTTTATTACAAACTTTGGAAAATCATAATAAATGGAAAATTAATGATTTTTAAGTGGGAATTTTTGCTCCCATTTCATATTCATGTCTAGAAAATTATCAAATAAAAATATTTTCCTTTCATGCTTTTTTGATATTTTTGTGTATTTTCTACTTTTATTGCCTTTTATTTCTTTTATGTTGATCCATGAATTTGTAGAATTTTGTTTAGGTAGTTCCCTTAACATTTTTAGGCCATTCGTTTTAGGATAGTTAGATATAAGCTTTAGCTCCCCCCTGGATTTATTCCATAATTTTGTGATGAATTTTAGGATAATTTTGATTAGATGACATTAGGTTGTGTAGAATTAGGTTAATCCTTAACATAGGTCCATAATAACACTAGAATTTTGTGTTTCTAGGTCAAGATAGGTATTGGGGCATATAAGGGTATTAAGGGTAGGTATGTAGGATCACTTAGAAATTATATTAGGTTTTAATATAGTGGTATACTATTTTTAGATGATTTTTGTAGCTGATGATTGTTTGTGTTGCTCTTGTGGGCTTGCATTTTTGTTTGCTTTGCTTTGTGGGCTTGGAGAGCTTGGTTTTGCTTGGAGTAGCATTAAGGAGCATAGTAGGAGCATTGAGGAGCATGGAGGAGCTTGAGAGCTTGGTCTTGTTTGTTTTGTTGATTGTTTTAGGGTTAGGGATTAGGAAGAGTTTAGACCTAGTTAACTTCTTTCTTAAACATGGATGGTATCTTTCACCTCCATTCCTCCCTATGATTCAAAGTCCTTCCATGGTATACACCTCTCTCCTTTGGAGGGATAAGTGATTGTACCTAGGAAGTAGAATTTTTGAGGGAACCATTCCTTTGATGTTGAACCCTTATAGGTCACCTTTGGTGGTCAGTAAGCAGTTCAATATCCCCAGCTTATCCAGTAAGTGATTTCCTCTGGTTTGATTATCTTGAGAGATGCTGAGCCTGAGTTTGAAGGTGAGGACTTTAATGAAGAGTATGGAAGAGGATGAATCCTTGAGCATTGCCATTCCAGCTGAAGCTTGAAGAGCAACAAGAGCAAGTTGATACTTGAAGACCCCTGAAGATGAAGTAAAGATTGAAGGATGAAGTTGACACTTCTAAGTGATTGAGATTGATTCTGAAGAGCTGAAGCTTGAAGAACAAAGGAAGTTGAGACTTGCTTTGATACCTGGGGATCCTGAAGGAGCCAAGTTGATACTTATGATTAGGTGAAGCCTGAAGGTGGAGCTGATCAAGAAGCTGAAGCTTAAAGGAGAAGATAAGTTGAAACTTATGTTGTAGGGTTGGAACCTGGAAAAGCAAATTGATATTTGTCAAGAGTAATTGGAAGTCTGAAGACTGAGTTGCTGTTGGAAGAGCTGAAGCTTGAAGATGAGAGAGGAGTTGCTTTCTTCTCTTTTTCTTTTCTATATTGATGTGTTTTTTTTACTTGCTTGATGCATTAGAATAAGTCCATATCTAGAATAGGTAGAATCTAGGAGCATGATTGCACTAGAGGTTGAGTTGCTCCCTCTGCTTGTATTGTTACTGTGTGGCTTTGCTTGCGGGTATTCGGTAGAGCCCTGCTCCCTTGCCCATGTGGTTTGTTTGCCTGATGGCATTTCATTTCATTCCTTCTGTATGATTGCAGTTATTGTTATTGCTTGATAGCATGTTTTATATTTCAGTATGATTACCGTTATCCATTCTGGCTTGAGGTTGAGATGAGCTTGTGGAGGCTGAAGCCCCACACACATTTCCTCCCTCACTTGCATTGCATGCATTTTACTGTTAAGCTGATGCTTTGTCTGTTTTGGTGTATCATTGACATGATCCCTTAGGACCCTCATTTCCTTTGATAAGGAATTGATGATAGAAATTTAGGTTGAAATCTATGCATGACAACTTCTAGGAGTTCCCTGTTCAAACCTCAACCATAGGATGAATCCATGGTATGACAACAGTAGGACTTGATAGTCTCCCTCCTAGTTGGGCTTGTTCTCTTCTCATCTCAAAGCAGTTTAAGATACAGTAATCATGAATGATTTCCTTCGTACGTTACGAGCCTTAAGCTATCTGAGAAAGGATTGTGGGAGAGTTTATTTTCCACAGTCTGGATGTTTAGTATGGTACCCTTTGGGTGACATGCGACGCATTCACTCTTAGGTCATAGTCTCTAGTGCGATTGAAATTGCAAACACAATAAAAAACACTTCTTTCGTAAAAGACAGGAAATAAACCGTAGTTTCCCGAACTACGTAAGCTCTGATCTCTCATACCTGTTGAGAGTACGTAGGCACAATACTGATGTATTGGCGAGCCACCTTCCCATAACCCGTCGTAGGCCGAACTACGTTGACTCTGATTTCTTGTTCTCTGATGAGAATACGTAGGCATAAAGCACGATGCTTTGCCGAGTCATTTTCTTTTCTTTTTAAGCCAGCCTTGATAGGTAGATAGAATAAAACCAACCCGTCCATGTAAACACAACAAGCGAGGATCCCGTCGAGTACGACGGACGTGAGGGGTGCTAATACCTTCCCCTTGCGTAACCGACTCCCGAATCCAGACAACGGTTGCGATGACCTTGTCTTACCCTTCTTCGTTAGGTTTTTCCGATCGTTTCCTTTCCCGCTCTGAGGGATAAATAACGAAAGGTGGCGACTCTTATGTTGTGCCGGCACCTTATTTTCGCGCAAGCGACAACCAACAAGTACTATTATTTGTCCATCCTTAACTAAAAAGTCCAAGATTTCGTCACACTTAGTTACATAAAAAGCATATGTTTGCCATACCTCGAAAAATACGATCCTCGCGATGGACGCGGGAAATACTTTTCGAAACAGAGTCGCCACCGAACTTTATTCATTCCAAGGATGGAATAGGAAAATATCGATAAAACCTTTAAGGAGATAAGAACATGGTCATCGCAACCAATATTCTAGGTTCGGGAGTCGATTACATAGAGGGAAGGTATTAGCACCCTCTACGTCCGTTGTACTCAACGGGAACCTCTTGATTCGATTCGCGAGAGAAAGTTAACTATGTTTGTTTATCTTCTAAGGAATTGCTTGCTAATGGGAAAATGGGTGATTATTAAGATATGGTGCTCGCCAAGGATTGGGGCCCTTGTGCCTACGTATCTTCACTTGTAAGAAGTGGAAAATCAGAGCATTCGTAGTTCATGGGACTACGGGTAAAGGTTTGAGAATTGTGCTCGCTAGGATTATCGCAATCCTATGCCTACGTACTCTCAATAGACATGAGAGATCAGAGCATTCGTAGTTCGGCTTACGGTTTGCTAAAAGGTTTGGTAAACGAAGAAGTGTTTAGGTCGCATTCTAACTGCTAAACATTGGCTTGTCTGCTCGCTAGGGGAGGCTGAAGCACGAGTTTGTTATGCGCGGAAGACGAGACTAAACAATGTTCTTGGTAAAAGGATTATTTGAATGGTAGGTCACACGAGTGAGAGGAATAGTGTTCGTAAGTATTGGGATATTTAACCAGAGGTGACGACTACCTGAAGCTCAAGAAAGACTTCTCGGACCCAAGTAATTGGGAGAGTGAACCAAAGACTTGGAACACTCTCTTTTTCAACCTAAAAAGCGAAAGGATAGAATTGAGTATGGTTTGAATAAGTTGAACGGATGACGATTACTTGAAGCTTAAGAAAGACTTCTCGGACCCAAGTAATCGGGAAAGCGAACCAAAGACTTGGAACACTCTCTTTTTCATCGTAAAAAAGAGTTGTTTGAGTGGTGTTTGAAAGATAGGATGTGATTAAGGTATTTTAACAGGTGAGGATTACTCGAAGCTTAAGAAAGACTTCTCGGACCTCAAATAATCAGAAGAGTGAACCAAAGACTTGGAACTCTCTCCTTTTCTCACCTAATACTATAAAAGATATTTAATATGATTAAAGTGTATTAATCGGATGACAATTACTCGAAGCTCAAGAAAGACTTCTTGGACCTTAAGTAATCGGGAAAGCGAGCCAAAGACTTGGAACACTCTCTTTTTCATCCTAAATGTTTAGAAAAATAGACTCGAATAAATTTATCGTTTTTAGAAGGGTTTTTTAGAAGACAATTGCTCGGGCTTAAGAAAGACTCCTCGGACCCAAACAATTGGGAGAGAGAACCAAAGACTTGGGACTCTCTCTTCTTTTATCTAATATTGAAATTGTGTTTAAATAGTTATTAAGTATTTTAGTTTGACTTTAAGAAAATTGTTTGATATGAATCAAGGTTTGAGATTTGCGTGTGGAACGAGCACGGTTGAACTAATGGATAGGAGGTCCTATGGGTATAGGATAAGGTTGATGGCGAGGCTAAAGCACTCGACTTACAAGGAGAGATGGGGGATTTGATATAATCATGTGTTTAAGAAAACTTGAAGGTTAATTGCATCTGTTTTTACTTGACGTTGGATCAAGTTTGGAAGAGAATTTGATTTTAATTTTATATGTGAAGTATGTAACGAGCGTCATTGTACAAAGCCCAAGAGGAGGGTATAAGGTCGATGGCGATCATAAAAACAATCGGCTTACAATGGTATTTGAAAATGGGCTTGACATTAAGTCAAGATATTAGTTTGAAAATAATTGGTTTGAGCATGTAAATAACATAAATGTAATTGAGGTCTAATAATAAAGCATGCACAAACATCACACAAAAAGACGTAAATTAAATAAAACGGGGGATAGGCTAATCTAGACATGCTAACCTAATTAACATCCTAATTATCTAAGGTTAGTAAAAGAAATTAAATTAAATTATTTTAGATTATTTTAGAATTAAAGAAAAGGTAAATCATTAAGATAATTATTAAATTAAAATAAAAAATAAAATTAAGATTAATTATTTTTGCATTGTCTTAGAATTTAAAAGAAAAAGCTAATTTAAAAAAAACAATTAATCAAATTAAAATCAATTATTTAATAATATTAATCATTAAGTAAACTAATTATTATTAAATAAATTTTTTAATAAAATTAATTAAAATAAATTTGAAGTTCTTTTAACAGAAAATTGATAAAATTATTTTTGAAGCATTTGTTTTTTTATAAAATATATTAACTAAAATAAAAATAATGTTAGTAAAAAAAAACCAAACAAATGGGCCTGTTCTGTAAGCAAAACAGGGGTGCAAACGGAATACTCCCGGGCCCAAAAGAACAGCCCACACGGAGGAGAGGGAGGGTTCACGGTGAACCCTCGGTCAAACAATCATCTTTCATCCAAAGGACCAGAATGAAAGGCTATACGTGAAGCCCAAAGAGGACACACACGGGATGCCCTGGGAAACATCAAACCGTCCAAAGAATTCTTGGAAAGCCAACGCTCACATGGGGAACTCCATCGTCATCAAGACTCCCCTTGAAACTCAAAACAAAATCTGCAGAAGTTATTTTTTATCTCACTCTCCAAGCCTTCGTCTCTCTCTCTCTGAAACTCTCTATGACTCCCTTCCAAAACAAATTCAATGATTCCATCCCCAAATCCCTAACCCTATTTTTCCTTTTTTTTCTCAGAATCAATTCAAACTTACAACCATAAACAGAACAACTTAAACAAAAAAACATGCCACAACCAACAAGTGTTCATGAAAATCACGCATGATAAAGCAATAAAGAGTCAAGGAGTTCAAGAGTATACCAAATTCAAATGCGTTGAGGAGAATCAAGTCAGGTAGATCCCTTTTTTTATGTGTCTGATCTTCACTTCCACTTCTTCTCCAAAAAGCTTTGATTTGAGAGGCTTTCGAAGTATGTTTTCACACGTTAGTTCGCCGTAGAATTTTTTTTAGGGTTTTCTCTTTCAATCTCCGCCTCCCTTTGAAATGAACGGTATGTTTATATATAGAGTCTGATACCTGTGAACTTAGGGTTAGGTTTTTCTTTTGCAAGTCGTGTAAACTTCTGGGTGAAAAACAAAATACTTTCTTGTAATTCTTTATCTGTTTAGCTATTTCTGGCAATGTTTCCTTTTACCATGATTTTCACCACGTAAATCCTTGGGATTTTTTTTACCGTGTAAAACAAGGTTTTCACTGATATGAAATTACTGATGCGCAATTTTCATCTTTAACTGAAAACAAACGTTTGACCTGCTGAAAACTGATCTTCCTCCATATTATGACTTGTTTTTGTTTTTTTGGATTATGAATTAACCATAGTTTTATCTTGGTTTTCATGTGCTCGCCCCTGGCATGATGATGACGTGAGTTATGGGCAATGGAGTTTTGACAGCATTGGTGACTCCGAGCAGAAGTCTGTCGAAGTGATGGCATCCATGACTTGTTGGGAAACTGGTCGTCTGAAGATTTGCATTTTGCACGAGTCCACCGGTTTGTTGTTCATAAGTTCTTTCCAAGTATTCCAAAGTATGTCTTCGGCAGCAAAACAATCGACATTGAATCACTCTTTTATGCTTCTTCTTAACCAAATTTATTGATGTCGGTTTTGTATGTGCAGAAGTAGTATAGCATGGGCTGAAGTTTAAAGCTCGTGGGGGAATTTTGAAATCCCTTGGATTATTGTTGCTTACTTTTGCAATAAAGCTGGTATCTTCTTGTAACTCAGTCACTTTATTTATTCTTGATCTTTAACTCGACAACTTGTAACTTGGTCTTTATAATTCTTGATTTTAGGACCAATGGCATGATCCTGCCCTTGCATTGATCATTTGCGTGATTTAAGACTTGTGAGTTTTTGATTATGCCAAGATCTTCAAATTATGTTGACATTTCCTAGATGTACTAGTTGTGCATTTCATGGCGACGTCGCAGCCACCAAAAATCTTGTAAGCTACGTCTCAAAGTCCTATACCATCTACTTTATCAAAAACTTGGCTCTGTTCAACAGTTTCACTTGTTTTTTAGATTCACAACTGTCGGCAGCAACTTGGAAACCAGGATAGCACAAAGACTGCATCACAATGATGAATTTTCTAGGCCAAAGCCTCTTGCTGTAGCACCACCATTGGACTTTTGTTTCATGATAGTGCAGGTATCTTGTTTGCTATATTTACCATGAATGAAAAAAGGAAACGTATTCTATTCCGACCTGGCTTGAATTTGACCAAACTTTTGTGTGTCTAGGTATGAGTTTGATGAACACAGTTTGAGAAGCAGTTCTCAAACGAAGGACACAGTTTTTTGTGAGAATGAAACTGGGTTCTTAACTTCTTGGAGATGATTACTACTTTTGAGACTTGGCTAAGTATCGGTGCTGTTATATTCAGTTGGAAATGGAGTGTAGAAATTCTTTTTGGTAATTCTGCTCAATTGATTATGAGTTTTTTCATTGGACTTTGTATGTACTACTCATTTCTTGCATTTTGGTCTCAGGCATGACGAGTGAAGGTTGAAAAGATTTGCCGTGAAGCTCGTATTAATGAAGAGCTTAACAATGGCGGTCTAGACTGGTTATGAACTAGCATGAGACTTGGCGTAATGCTGCATTGGAGAATCTTGATGATGTTTGATGTAGAGGAGACTCCAACATGGAGTCAGCTTGGCACAAGTAAATGAATCATGGCATTTCTCCTGTAATTGATTTCAACTCCTTGTTCTGATGCAGTTTAACTTTAAAACTTGTTACAACTCACATTCTTGTTATGTATTAACAGTCTTTAGCTTATTGCCTTATCTTAATGCTTGCAGTGATCTTGTTGTTTTTGAAGGCTGGCGCTGTTGGTTGAAGGACGAGGTCGTCGCCGGTTGAACCCAACGAAAGTTGCAGATGAGATGTTTGAATAGGTTGGAAGCATTAATCCGGTTGTGAATGGTTTGGATATTTCTTGGTAAGACTATTACCTCTAAGACTCTGCATTATCATTGCTATTTTCTTGTTGTTAATGGAAAAACATAGCTTTTGTTGGGTGGACCTCTTTTTGGTTGTTTGAAGCGAGATGTGACACCTTAGATTTACATTGGCAAAAGAATCATTTGCTTGTTTTTTTTTTGGATCAATCTGTTTTTGATCTCATGCAGTTGTTTCTCATTTCAGATATCATCCTTGGAGTATTGGGAACAAAGTGCCTGAATCACATAATGCAGGTGAGGTTGGGCATGATTGTTCCTGGCTTTACATCCATTACTTCTCAAGTGCATATCAGGTGTTCTTCTCTAAGAACGGCCAACCGATTCAAGCTTTTGATCCAACCTCATCCTTTGATCATCTAGAGAAATCACTCAAGAATGCAAGTCGGTCAGTATCTGCATTCGGTAAGGCTCTCAGGAGTCTCTAGCATCATGTCCTTCTATATTCTTCCAGCATCACCAATTTCTGAATTCCTTGATTTCTCAGGTGCAAGGGTAACGAGGTGAGATATATGCCGGAGGTTTTGGGGTGAACTGTCTTGACAGGTAGCTTGAAAAACACGGCACGACGTTCACGAAATACACGGAAGTAACCTTGAAGACTTTCTGAGTTTAAGTCCAAACTCTGTAGTATGTATTCTTGAATGTCACTTAGCATTTGGTTTAGATTATTTCACTAATCCTAATGCTGTTTTTGTGTCAACCAACTTGGCTTATAGCTGCAATTTTGGTGCTTGTTGTCATCTTGTCGTCTTCGCATCGTGAACTGATTGCAACTTGTTTTGTTGAATGCAAGGTACATGCAGCTGCTGTCAATTGGAGGATGAACCTGTCGCCGGTTGATCGAAGAAGATGTTGAAGAATTGGTATAACTTTGAGACGGTCTTGGTACAGTGCGGAAGAAAAACGGTTGAAGACTGATGAAGCTCTTTGGAAACTGATTGTAGGTGACAAATGCACACTGAGTAGGATTGTAGCAGAACTTTGCATAAAGAATTGCGACGGGCTGTAGTTTGTAGTTTAGGAAAATTCATTGAATTCCATCTGACTGTATTTTTCATCTCCATGGTTTTGTAAACAGGGATCACACGCATCATGTTCTTCCATATCTTGTATCAAATACTTAGAGTCTATTTATTAAAATATGTTCGCACTCAAATGTACTGAGTCCATCTTGTAATAATCCCAACATGACTTTGAAATCCGGAAAAGGCTCAAACAACATAACTTGCCTGGTTCTCACGTTGACTTGATGTATAGATTGAAATTATCTTAATACCCTCAAAACTTAATGAGGAAATAACCAAATAATTCAACAAACCTTTAAGTAACTTGAATCATTGCTTGTGAAACTGGATTCATGGCGTGAAAACAAATTGAAACATCCTGGTATGAGTTGACTTTGAAACAACTTTTAAAGCAAGTTCCACATGGCTGGTAATGACCAATGATCATGTCTTCTATAATTGACTCAAATTTTGATTTTTACTCTTTTATCTTGATAGTTTAGACCATCTTAATGCACTCATGCTTTACTCTAATAATTTCCCTTATATTTTAAAGTAATTCACATTATGTCTAAACATGCAACGAGTCCAGTCTTGGAATTAAAATATGACCAAATCTTCTTAGCATCACGTTGGAGTGCAATTTGAACCCATCTTGATATATGACTTAAAATTAATAAAACCAATCCATTAGACCTTAAAAAAAATAAACCAGTCATATAACTTGAAACGTCAATCTTGTTTTGAGATTTGATCATGGGAAAGATGAAAAAAATTTTCCTTCTTGACACCTTCATTTTGGCAAGAACTTATAATTACCACGAGCATAAACGAGGCCTTCATAATCCAAATCTTAAAAACAATATCAGAAGCCCAAATGACTATCTAGAGTGTTCATGAATTGACACAAATACTTAGTGAAAGAGAATGAGAGGGTAGGACAAATTTGGGGTATGACAGATGCCCCTATCTAATTGCCTTGAACCCGAGGGAGTGAACTACTGCATGATGTTCATTTTGAGGTGGAAGTCAATTAGATACAAGAAGACCCTAAAATTTGTCCGACAAGCAAGTAAAATGCAGTGAGATACTAGAACGAGATGGCAGGATGCGAAAGATGAACAAAATAATCTGACATTCTCTGGGTGGTCGAAGCAGTCCCTTATCCATTAAGGTTCTTCGATGATACCAAAGCAGTATCTCTGAACAAAACTTGAGATTCTTCGGGTGGTCGAAATAGTCCCTTATCCAATAAGGTTCTTCGATGATACCAAAGCAGTATCTCGAACCAAAACTTGAGATTCTTCGGGTGGTCGAAGTAGTACCTTATCCATTAAGGCTCTTCGATGATACCAAAGCAATATCTCTGAACAAAACTTGAGATTCTTCGGGTGGTCAAAGCAGTACCTTATCCACTAAGGCTCTTCGATGATACCAAAGCAGTATCTCGAGCGAAACTTGAGATTCTTCGGGTGGTCGAAGCAGCATCTTATCCAATAAGATTCTTCGATGATACCAAAGCAGTATCTCTGAACAAAACTTGAGATTCTTCGGGTGGTCGAAGCAGTACCTTATCAATTAAGGCTCTTAGATGATACCAAAGCAGTATCGCGAACAAAACTTGAGATTCTTCAGGTGGTTGAAGCAGCACCTTATCCATTAAGGCTCTTCGATGATACCAAAGCAGTATCTCGAACAAAACTTGAGATTCTTCGGGTGGTCGAAGCAGTACCTTACCCACTAAGGCTCTTCGATGATACCAAAGCAGTATCTCGAACAAAACATGAGATTCTTCGAGTGGTCGAAGCAGTACCTTACCCATTAAGGCTCTTCGATGATACCAAAGCAGTATCTCTGAACAAAACTTGAGATTCTTCGGGTGGTCGAAGCAGTACCTTATCCATTAAGGCTCTTCGATGATACCAAAGCAGTATCGCGAACAAAACTTGAGATTCTTCAGGTGGTTGAAGCAGCACCTTATCCATTAAGGCTCTTCGATGATACCAAAGCAGTATCTCAAACAAAACTTGAGATTCTTCGGGTGGTCGAAGCAGTACCTTACCCACTAAGGCTCTTCGATGATACCAAAGCAGTATCTCGAACAAAACTTGAGATTCTTCGAGTGGTCGAAGCAGTACCTTACCCATTAAGGCTCTTCGATGATACCAAAGCAGTATCTCTGAACAAAACTTGAGATTCTTCGGGTGGTCGAAGCAGTACCTTATCCACTAAGATTCTTCGATGATACCAAAGAAGTATCTCTGAACAAAACTTGAGATTCTTCGGGTGGTCGAAGCAGTACCTTATCCATTAAGGCTCTTCGATGATACCCAAAGCAGTATCTCGAACACCACTTGAGATTCTTCGGGTGGTCGAAGCAGTACCTTACCCATTAAGGCTCTTCGATGATACCAAAGCAGTATCTCGAACAAAACTTGAGATTCTTCGGGTGGTCGAAGCAGTACCTTACCCATTAAGGCTCTTCGATGATGCCAAAGCAGTATCTCGAACCAAAACTTGAGATTCTTCGGGTGGTCGAAGCAGTACCTTATCCATTAAGGCTCTTCGATGATACCAAAGCAGTATCTCTAAACAAAACTTGAGATTCTTCGGGTGGTCGAAGCAGTACCTTATCCATTAAGGCTCTTCGATGATACCCAAAGCAGTATCCGAACACCACTTGTTGGGGAATAGTTGAGCCAAAAATCCTATTGGAGGAACAACCTTGTGCAAACTCTGCAGGGCAAGCCTTCAAGAAACTTTTTAAGAGAACCTCTGCTTGGGGAGCCACAAGAGCAATAGTTGTTGGGGATTATCATCATCAACGGCATAGTCGGGGAATGACTTACTGGGGAGTAGAATTATTTGAACTTGCGGGGTATCAACTCTCTTAAGAGAAATACTACCGACTTCACTGGAGGACTGGCCAAGATGTTTGCAAACTGATCCTGGATCCTGCTATGTTGTTATGCAATGCAATGCTTTATGATGCCCAAACACGCAGCTAACAGTGCAACTACTAAGGAGTGCAAGATGCGAATGTGAATGATATGCTAATGCTCGATTATGATTATGATATGATGTTGCATGTCGTGCTTATGATAATGCAAAGGTATGCTAGGATAAAATCCTGCCGGGGATATCACCAGGGACTGGATTTGGTAGTTGTCAAATGGTTTGGACTTCGGTTATTGAGGATGCTAATAGGGTGGACTTTTAGTGGTTTCCAATGAAGACTGGACTTTTTAGGGTGAATTGAAGACGCCAACTGAAGTGGCTTTTTTGTAGTTGCCAACAAAGGATTGGGCTTTCTGTGGGGTAGTGAGAGGATTATACTACTCAACATCCCGGATTTAGATACTCCATGACGACCGGGGGAACTGATTGCCCCAGTTTAGTTCTTGAACTCGATGCTGGGGGGAACCACCTCATATAAACCCCTTAGAAAGGCAAAGCTTTTCATGATGACAAGCCTGGGCAGCTGACGACTAATTCAATGCTTCTACCTGTTGATATTTTTCTTGGAGACCATCTATTTTCCCCAATATCTTCGAACATCAAAACAAGCTCTATACCTTGTCAAAAGTTATATTTTATTTTTATTATTTTTTCATTATTATATTTTTTTAGCTGAAGTTCCGAACACAAATTATCAAAATAAAATTAATTTGCAAACAAATTAGATAAAGTAAAAGAGTGAGCACAATTTAATTGAGAAATCTCTCTTTATATTGATTTGTCCCTTGAATGGATAAGTATACAAAGATGTAATCCCTTAATGAGGTGATTACATTATAAGAAAAACATAATGGCAAAAATAAGAGTTCATTTGAGTTTCGACACTGCTATAATCCCTATGGCTTTGGAAGTCTTCAACACCTTGCTTCGTAGAAAAATGGCCGGATCGATTATGTCTCTTGATTATGTACTAGGGTCAAGTGATCATGCATAATGGATACTTTGCCTTGGAATTTTGCCCCTAACTTTTGCCTGGATCGCCCTTTCGGGTTTTCAATCCACCGGGACGCCCTTTTTTGCATGAACCGCCCTTTCGGGTTTTCAACTCAGCGGGCCTATTCTTATTTTATCCCTAATTTTTTCCTGAATCGCCCTTTCGGGTTTTCGGTTCACCGGGATAGCCAATTTTTCCTAAGTAGCCCTTTCAGGTTTTCGACTTAGCGGCTTTATTATTCCACTTTTTTAGGCAAAGTATCGTTTGACCAAATCTGCATTCACTGGATAAGGTAACTCCTCCCCATCCATGGTTGCGAGCTTTAGGGCACCACTAGAGAATGCTTCTGTTACCATATATGGGCCTTCGTAGTTCGGCGTCCATTTGCCCCTAGATTCATTATACATAGCCATGATCCTCTTGAGTACTAAGTCTCCTTTTGCGAATGTCCTGGGATGCACTCTTTTGTCGAAGGCTCTCTTCATTCTCCTCTGATAAAGCTGGTCGTGGCATATGGCTGTCAAGCGCTTTTCCTCAATGAGATTAAGTTCTTCAAACCTCGTCTTTACCCATTCAGCTTCATCAAGTTGAGCTTCCATTAAAACCCTCAGCGAAGGGATTTCGACCTCTATTGGGAGAACTGCCTCAATGCCATAAACCAACAAGTAGGGAGTTGCCCCTGTTGAAGTTCGTACTGAAGTGCGGTAGCCGTGTAGTGCAAAGGGTAACATCTCGTGCCAATCTTTGTACGTGACCACCATCTTCTGGATGATTTTCTTGATATTTTTATTGGCTGATTCTACGGCTCCATTCATTTTGGGTCTATATGGCGTCGAGTTATGGTGTTCTATTTTAAAACTGGCGCACAACTCGTCCATCATTTTGTTGTTGAGATTCGACCCATTGTCGGTGATGATGCGGTTAGGCACTCCATATCTGCATATAATGTTATGTTTCAAGAAGCGAGCGACTACTTGCTTAGTAACATTGGTATATGAAGCAGCTTCAATCCACTTGGTGAAATAGTCTATGGCCACAAGTATGAAGCGATGTCCGTTTGAAGCTTTTGGTTCAATCATCCCAATCATATCTATTCCCCACATGGAGAAGGGCCATGGTGAGGTTAAGACGTTCAATGGAGTGGTGGGTACATGAATCTTATCAGAGTATATTTGGCACTTGTGACAAGTTCGGGCATGATGGTAACAATCTGCTTCCATGGTAAGCCAATAATAGCCTGCTCTCAATATTTTCTTTGCCATGGTATGTCCATTCGCATGAGTTCCAAAGCAGCCCTCATGAATGTCCTTTAGAATCTGTTCAGCTTCACGTTTCTCCACACATCTAAGCAAAACAGTGTCATGGTTGCGCTTGTACAATACATTTCCGTTGAGGAAGAAGTTGGATGCCAATCTTCGCAAAGTTCTTTTGTCGATACCCAGGGCTCCTTCAAGATATTCGTGCTTTTCAAGATATCGCTTTATATCATAAAACCACGACTTTTCATCTGCGTCTTTATCAGCAGTCAGACAATGCGCGGGCTCTTCAAAGCATCGTAAATCAATAGATGGTCTATGATTAGGCCATATCAACTTGTACATGGATGCCAGAGTTGCCAAAGCGTCAGCCATTTGATTCTCTTCTCGAGGTATGTGAGCAAAAGTGATATCATCGAATCGGGGAAGCAATTTGGCCACATAATCCCGGTATGGAATTAAATTTTCATGCTTTGTATCCCAATCGCCTCTTATCTGGTAAATTACCAGAGCAGAATCTCCAAACACATCGAGAGTTTTGATTCTCAAGTCAATGGCTTCTTCTAGCCCTAGTATACACGCTTCGTACTCAGTCATATTGTTAGTGCACGGGAAACAAAGTTTGGCCGTAAATGGCAAGTGAAATTTTTTGGGAGATGTAATCACTGCCCCAATTCCGTGTCCATAAGAGTTAGAAGCACCATCGAACATAAGAATCCATCGCTCTCCTGGTTCTGGCCCTTCATCTGGCCCTGGCTCCTCGTAATCTTTTGCCATCATGATATCCTCATCTGGAAAGTCAAATCTCAAAGGCTGGTACTCTTCCACAGGCTGATGGGCCAAATGATCTGCTAACACACTGCCCTTTATAGCTTTCTGAGTGACGTATTGGATGTCGTATTCAGATAGAAGCATTTGCCACCGGGCTATCCTACCGGTAAGAGTAGGTTTCTTGAAGATGTATTTGATTGGATCCATCTTGGAGATTAAGTATGTAGTGTGCGTCAGCATATATTGTCTGAGTCGTCTAGCAGACCATGCAAGTGCACAACAAGTTTTCTCAAGCAAAGAGTATCTAGTCTCACAGTCGTTAAATTTTTTGCTGAGATAGTATATAGCATGCTCTTTCTTGCATGAATCATCTTGTTGTCCTAATACGCAACCCATGGATTCTTCCAGCACAGTTAAGTACATAATGAGCGGCCTTCCAGGAACTGGTGGTATCAAGATCGGTGGTTCTTGCAAATATTCTTTGATTGCATCAAATGCCCCTTGGCATTCATCATTCCATACAACCGGCTGATCTTTCCTGAGTAATTTAAAAATTGGCTTGCAAGTGGCTGTGAGATGTGAAATAAATCTCGCGATATAATTCAACCTCCCTAGAAATCCACGGACCTTCTTTTTGGTCTTTGGTGCAGGCATGTCCTGAATCGCCCTTACTTTATCAGGATCCACCTCAATCCCTTTCTGGCTTACGATAAAGCCCAACAACTTTCCAGACCGCACCCCGAACGTACATTTGTTGGGATTAAGTCTCAACTTGAACTTCCTTAGTCTGGCGAATAACTTTTCCAGATTACCCAAATGCTCCTCTTTAGTCTGGGACTTAGCAATCATGTCGTCAACGTACACTTCGATCTCTTTATGAATCATATCATGAAAGAGTGTTACCATTGCACGTTGGTATGTTGCCCCAGCATTCTTCAACTCAAATGGCATTACCTTGTAACAGAATGTGCCCCATGGTGTAATGAACGTGGTTTTTTCCATGTCCTCTGGATCCATCTTAATTTGATTGTAACCAGAGAATCCATCCATGAAGGAAAAAACGAAGAACTGAGCCGTATTATCTACCAACACATCAATATGAGGTAATGGAAAATCATCTTTAGGACTTGCTATGTTTAAGTCACGGTAATCCACACACATGCGGACCTTTCCATCCTTTTTCGGCACTGGAACGATGTTTGCAACCCATTGCGGATATTTGGCCACTGCTAAGAACCTTGCATCGAATTGTTTTCGGACCTCATCACGGATTTTCAAAGCCATATCGGGACGAGTTGTTCTCAACTTCTTCTTGACGGCATGACACTCTTCTTTGAGTGGCAACTTGTGTACAACAATGTTCGTATCTAAACCAGGCATGTCCTGATACGACCATGCGAATACATCAGCATATTCTCGGAGGAGCCCTACCAACTTTACCTTGACAGCATCTTGAAGAGACGCTCCAACCTTTATCTCCCTTTTATTTTCTTCTGAACCTAGGTTGATAACCTCGACATCCTCTTTATGCGGCATAATGACCTTCTCTTCTTACTGCAGCAACCTAGCCAATTCGTTGGGGAGTTTATCCTCGTCTTCCTCATCTGCTCGATATACTGGACAATCAAAATCATAAAGGCCTATAGCAGTGTCGATATCAAGGACCTCGGTAGTGTCTCTGCATGTTTATGATTTATGCAGCTTATTAAGGAAAGTGAGTGCGTGAAAGAAATGCCATTAATTATGAAAAAGTAGAAAAGAAAAATGAGCAAAAATTGAATGCAAATCAAAATTTATTCATGTTAAACATGTTTCGAAACATCAGGGGGCCCGATACAAAGCTCCACTACGCCTTGGGCAGAACGTAGGGTTTTGAAAATCAATTAAAACTTTACTTTTGAAGAGAGAAGAATTGGGGTATTTCGATGGTCTTCCAGTTCTTCAATTCTTCACCAGGTTCAGCCTGTCGGATCCAGCTTGCAGAGGCTTCTTTGTCATCAACCCCATCTTCAATTACCATGGCGGAGGTATGATCAAAAATATGCCCAGCGCTCTTGAAAACTTTTGCTACAGGAGGAATCTACTTCTTGCCATATGCAATTGTCACAGTGTTGGATGAAGGATGGTATCCTAGCCCAAATTTGTCGAACTTTTCAGCCACTTCCACCATTTTGCCCCAGCCTTGGGCGTTCCCTTCGTCTACAACCATCTTAGCCTTTTCATAAGAGGCCATTGCTGATCTTGAACTCTGACTATCTGAAATTCGCTGCACCGCTAATGTATTCACCATTTCAAAAGTTTGAAAAGGCGTTTCCACCATTTCCCCTTCAACTTCAATGTACCTGAAGAACGTCAAGTGGCTTACCAAGATATCCTCCTCTCCTCCAATCTGAACTACCTTGTCATTACTGACAAATTTTAGCTTTTGGTGAAGGGTGGAGGTAACAGCTCCTGCATAGTGGATCCAAGGTCTCCCTAATAGACAGCTGTACCCTGGATAAATATCCATTACTTGGAAAGTAATGGTGAAGACAGTTGGTTCGATTTTTATTGGCAAGTCCACATCGCCAATCACAACACACCTAGAACCATCAAAAGCTTTGACTACCAGAGCACTCGGCTTCATGCTAACTCCTTTTACTGGCATTCTCTCCAGGGTGATCTTGGGAAGCACATTCAAAGAAGAACCTGTATCCACTAAGACTCGGGATATCAATGTGTCTTGGAACTTGATAGAAATATGGAGAGCTTTACTGTGGTTTATCTTCTCTGCAGTCAAGTCATCATCATTAAACCCAAGAAAGTTTCCGATTGTTACGCTAGCTATCACATCATCGAACTGGGCTATGGTGATGTCTTTAGTAATATGCGCAGAGCTCAACACCTTCATTAAAGATAACCTGTGGGCCTCTGAACTAAGTAACAACGAGAGCATGGAAATTCTGGCAGGAGTCTGGTTTAGTTGATCAATCACTTTATAGTCACTTTTTTTGATGATCTTCAAAAACTCCTCAGCTTCCTTTGGCGTAACCGCTGCCTTTGGTGATGACACCTCAACAGGTGGCTCAACACTTGGCAGTTCAATTGTAGCTTTTTCTTTATTTCTGGCTGGCGCTTCCACTGGTTTAGCGGCAAATAAACGACCGCTACGGGTCATCCCACTAGGCCCAACAACTGCATTGCATTTGGCAGTGTCATACTCAATCACTAGTCTCTCTGGCCTCTGTTTAAAAACTTTGGGCTCAGACTCATTGAGAGAATACTCTATTACCACCGGAGCTGGTCGTGCTGCTTTTTGTCTATTGGCATCATCTTCATCATATTGCAGAATCACGGGTGCTGGTCAGGCGGGCCTCTGTTGAAAGGCTTCCGAAGGATCATACTGCAAGACTACTGGCGCCGGTCGAAAACGCCTAGCATCTATTTCGTCATACTGAATGTCAATGGCAGACACATTCGGGTCTCTACGTTCTATCTATATTATCCCATGCTCTAAGAACCTTTGCAGATGTTTTTTCACCAATTCATCAGTCAAATTCTTCGCTTCTTCTTGGGGGATCATCCCACTTCTCTTCAATTGTTCTCCAATAACGGCCATCGGAGTACGGACATCTTCAACATTTGTAATTAGTCTCAAACCACTATTTTCTTCCACAGCATTGACAGAAGGACCTCCATGTTTAGGTAACGGATCCTTCGTAATGTTGGCACCTCTAGGTGTAAAAGTGAGATCTTTGGACTCTATCAAGTCTTGCACCCTGTTTTGAAACGCATAGCAGTTGTCTATGGAGTGTCTAGGGACTCCCTTATGAAACTCGCAATGGGCATTCGCATCGTACCCAGGGGGGTATGGAAAGGTTGCTGGACGTAAATCTCGCAACATTAAGTGTCCACTCTGATTTAGCTGAGCAAAAATCTGTCCATATGACATAGGCAACGGGTCAAGTTGTCTTCTTGGCTGTCTCGGCCTTTGTTGTCTTTGAGCCGGAGCATTCTGATATTGCGGTGGAGGAACTCTCTGATAATTCTGCTGCTGATTCTGCTGTTGAGCTGGATGTTGATAAGGAGCATGGGCTACTGCAGCTACTTGTGGATATTGGATGTCCACTGGCGCTCTATCTCCTCGTCCTCTCATCACGGCATTAGTTTCATCTTCCCTTTTCTTCACAAAAGGCTTTCTTCCTCCATTCATTGGGACCGCAACCTTGTTCTTTTTCAAATTGCTCTCGATTCTTTCACCTACTGACACCACTTCAGCAAAGTTAGGGAAACTGGACCCAAGCATGCGATCCAAGTACTGAGGTTGTAGAGTTCCCATAAACATGTCGGTTAACTCCTTAGTCAGCAATGGTGGTTGAACACGGGTGTCGCTACTGCGAAAATCGGCGCCGGCTTGACAGGAGAGTCGCCACCGTGCGTTATTTATCCCTCAGAGCGGGAAAGGAAACACTCGAAGTAAACCTCGCAAAGACGGGAAAAGGTATGGTCATCGCAACCAAAACCTGGATTCGGGAGTCGGTTACGCAAGGGGAAGGTATTAGCACCCCTCACGTCCATCGTACTCGATGGGATCCACGCTTGGTGTTTATAAGGAAAAGGGTGTTTATCTATCTACGCTAATGGTTGGTCTGAAAAGAAAAAGAAAAGGACAGGACTCGACGGAACATACGGTGTTCTGGGCCTACGTACTCCCTCGTGCAATGGGAAAGTCAGAGTCAACGTAGTTCGACTACCTACGTCTAAACGGGGGAAGGTTGCTCGCCAGGACATCGCATCCTGTGCCTACGTACTTCCACACAGCATGGAAGATCAGAGCAAACGTAGTTCGACTAACTACGGCTAAACAGGGGGCTCTCACACAGTAGTGAGAAAATAAACTGATCTCAAAGGTTCGGGAACCTACAACTACGATCTGGTCTCAAATGCGCTCGGGCAACAAAAAGGGATAACAATCAGTCGTCAGCGGGAAAGTTTCGAACGCACAGCCGCGAGAGAACAAAAGGTTAGTTGTTAGTGTGCTCGCTAGGATATCGCATCCTATGCCTACATATCCTCATCTGGTACGAGGAATCAGAGCAGCTGTAGTTCGGCTAACTACGACTCAAGCTACTCAACAGCTCCTACTGAAAGGAAAGGGAAAAGACACCCTAAAACTATAGCTGAAAAAGGGGAATCTACCTACTGCTATCATGCCTGGTTGACCATCCTAATGTCTATCATAACGACTCCACAACGGAGAAGTCAGAGCTCCTAAGGGATCATGGCAACAGGACTAAACAGCAAACGGGAAATAATACAAAGTAAAGAAATATCGGAAATATGCATGAATGCAACAACTAAACAATCAAGGCACAAAAGCCGCAAACCACAGAGGTAAGGGAGCTCAGCTCTACCAAATACCAACAAGCAAAGCCACTCAATAACAAACAAGCAGAAGGAGGACCACCTCAACTGCTCATGCACACAAAGCCTACTTCTAAGATACACCTACCTCAGAACTATCTAGATGAATTCCTAAGTCTAATGCAACACAACACCACACGAGTCAAATAACACAAAGAGACTAACCCTGAGCAGGGCCCCTAAACAAAACCTGAAACAAGCCCCTAATCTATCTCTAAACAAAACCCTATGCAACACCTTAAGCAAAGATCTAAGCAAAACTCTAATCAAAACCCTAAGCAAGAGGAATCAATCCCAGTCTCCAAGCTTCAGAACAAGCTTACCAAAGAAAGGGAGCTAAGCAGACAAACTCATAGTGCCTTCCTCGGGAAAGTACCAGGAGGTTACCACTCAGGAGTCGTATCCTATGCGGCTCGACAACTGTGATCGGTTTACATTCCTCCTCAGGAGAAACTAAACTCACATGAAGGCTCCGGCATCATTAGATACTTGAGAAAGCCTATCTGAACTAATGGAACTAAGTGAACAGACCCATAGGACCTTCCTCAGGAAAGTACTAGGAGGCTGCCACTTAGGAATCGTATCCTATGTGGCTCAACAACTGTGATCAGTTTACATTCCTCCTCAGGAGAAATTAAACTCACATGAAGGCTCCGACATCATTGGATACTTAAGAAATCCTAGATGAACTATAGGAACTAAGTGAACAGACCCATAGGACCATCCTCAGGAAAGTACTAGGAGGTTTCCACTTAGGAATCGTATCCCATGCGGCTCAACAACTGTGATCAGTTTACATTCCTCCTCAGGAGAAATTAAACTCACATGAAGGCTCCGACATCATTGGATACTTAAGAAAGAGGTGAGAAGAAAGAATGAAAGTCATTCATAGTGCCTTCCTCAGGAAAGTACCATAAACTCCCTTCAAACTTCAGGATCTCGAACCTCACAAACAGAGAACAAGCTCCTAGACTAAGCCTCAATCCAATGCATCCTTGCAAGCTCCAACAGGACTTCATCCAGCTTCCATCTTTGAGAAGAACCCACAGGCCATCAAACCACAAGAAACTATCTCTGAAGTTCAACCACAGTTGAACTTCAAAGTCAGAAGTCATCAAGACTTCTCCTATCCTCAAGCTCATACTAAAACATATCAGAACATCCTACAAAAATCTATCAAAAATCTATGGGAAACCTACATGGCTCTATGACAACATACTAAAAAATCAGAGCAAAATTCATTACCAGATGAAAGAACTAAAATCAACAAAGCAGACATATCCACAAACCAATTATTCAATATCAATAACAATGCAAAAAATGCAATTAAAATGAAAATGCATGATTAAGCTAATGTTTTTGTACTATAAAATTCTAAATTGAATTATGAGTCTACAGAAAAAAGAATGGAATTATTTGATCGAATCTACTATTTTTTATGAATTTTCTAATAACATGCATGACCTAAAAGATATTAAAAAAAACATTTAAATGGAAAATATGCTAAAAATAGCAAACAAAAATAAAATGGCATTTTTATTTTTATATGATTTTCTAGACATTTGTATGAGGTGGTAGAAAAAACAAGAAATCAAAAATCAATTGTTTTCATTTTCTTATGAATTTTTCAAGAGCAAGAAAATATTAAAAGAAATTAAAAAAACAAAATTGAAATAAAAGGGGAGGGGGTGCTGAAAGGAATTCGCCCAGTTGTTTTATTGGATGGGCCAGGAGGTGGGGGGTGCGCGTAGCAATGGCATAGGCCCATGGGAATCAGAAATCCACTACAAAATAAAAGAGAAAGAAAAAACGCCTGGGGGTGCAATATGAGGAATTTCTGGTTCATTCTCACTGGGCTCACGCACAAGGGGGGGTGCGAATAGCATTAAGGGCCTAAGCCCAATCCAATTCATTCTGTCTCCTCTCTCGCAGGGGGGGGGGGAACAAGCAAAATGGGGGTATGATTCAGCAAACGAAATTGGGCCCAAACGCTGCCCAAACCCTAGCCCAACTAACCTATTAACAAAACCTAATTTCCCCTTCTAATCTCAGATCACTGTTCACCAAACCCTAATGCGCCGTTTCTCTCATCACCCTCACGCTCTCTCTGCAACTCCTCTGGAAAAAATTCTCCAACATTCACCAACCTCAAACACATCATCACCCCCAAGTTCGAATCCCTTCAACCTAAGCTAAACCCTATCTGAAACGAAACCAATCTTCACATCCCAAAACGAACCCCAATTCAATTAAACATGCGACTATGGGAAGGAAAGAGACCAAACCTGGACGAAGCAAGGACGATGCCGAGATTTTCCGGAGAAAGCTTCTTGAAGACGAGGTTAACGACGGAGTTCTTGAGGCGTCTTGAAGACTTTGGAGACGTTCTGGAGAAGAAACACCGTAGGCGAAGATCTTCAAAGATCTTTACAGATCTTGAAGTTGTTGGGAGTTGTCGAAGACCTATGAACAACGATGAAGATGCGCTGGGGATTCTCTGGAGATGAGATGAATCTGGGAACGTGGAAGGAGATCTGGAGACTGATAATGATTGTATGAAGTTCTGGAGAAAATATTGATGCAGGTTGAAGGATTCTGGAATTTCCTTGTGAAGAACGATGAATGTTCGAACGTGTTCTGGAAAACTCTTTGAAGTTTCCGGCGACAGATGACTTTTCCGGTGGTGTTAGGTTTTCCGGTGAGGCGATGACTAAGGTGGACGGAGAAGGAATAGGGAGATCGGAGGAGAAAAGAGGGATCTCTGGGAGTTTCTGAGTTTTTACAGTTTCCGGCGAGGGACGGCGGCCGGAGACGGTTAGACGATGGCCGTTGAGGAGGTTGAGGGCGTCTGCATGCCCGGCGACGAGGTCCCGGTGACGCTCAGGTGAAGGGTTGTGGTGGTGACAAGTGGTGAAGGGGAGGTCAGAGGTGGTGACACGCGTGAGTGGGAGAGGCTGGGGGAAGACACGTGGCTGGACGTGTGGTAGAAGAGAGAGTGAGGGTCTGAGTGGGACGCGTGTGAGATTCTGAGCTGAGGGAGATTGTGAGGTGGTGGGGCCTCGCGTGGACGTGTGGCTTGTTTATATAGTGACAAGTGTCACTTTCTGTGGCCAAAACGGACAAAAAACGAATTGCAAAGACTTTGGGCCTTCAAAAACAATGACTCCTGGGCCCATACGAAATAATGACAAAAAACCCTAAAAAAACTGAAAAAAACTGATTAATAATTCTGAATTGAAATGCTTAGACCTAATTAAAGATTAATCAAAAATTAAACTTAACTAACTCTAAAACAATTAACTAAATGAACTCAATTGACCCTAACTAAAAGATTAAATCCTAATTAAATCTAAAAGGTGATTAATATCTACTTAAACCTATATTAAACTACAACTAATAAAATTCTAGTAATCTCTATTTAATCTCCAATATTATTTAAAACTATTAAAATCCTATTTAAAACTAATAAGAAAAATCTATTAAAAGATTAAAGCTCCATTAACACAAACTCTATTATTTCTATTAAAAACTATTAAAAATTCCTATTAACATAAAAGAAAAATCTATATTCCCCTTTTTTCTTTATTATTCTAAAAACAAATAAAAACAATTTTAAAATCTATTATATTCTAAAAATAATAAACTATTAAATCTATTTAAAAATCTATATAAAATTCTAAAAAGAGATTTAAGCTATTTAATTCTTAAAAAAATCTATTTAATCCTAAAAAAAATCCTAAAGCCTATTTAAAATCCGCAGAAAGCTATTAAACCCTGAAAATGCATACAAATGCAAATGACCACCATAAAAGAGCGCACGAGACCAGATCGAATCGAACAGTAAACCCCGGGCATCAGAATATCCCAAAATCACTATGCAAGCTAACAATCACCGAGGAGCGCACAATTTCCCGAAAAATAAAACCCTGGTGATCTGGACTGGATTTGCCATATCTGATAGACGAAAACCAAGCTGTAACCCTGATATCCTCTGTCTGTGCACAAATATCATGCGTCTGATTTGCGAATATGAATTTAAACCACGAGTCAGATAGGAGAATCGGTTGGTCAAATTTTAGGGTGCAACAGCTGCCCCTATTCAAGCGACTTGGACCTGAAGGGTTTGAAGAGTGTTCAGCCTTCAAACATTAGGAGGTACGAGACGGTTGAATACAAATAAAACCCGAAAATTTGCCAACCGCGAGAATATACGGTAAGATTGCTTGGGGAATAAACTCCAGAACCGAGCCCAGTCATTACGGCACCAAACTGATCAATCATCTGGTAAGGAACTCCTGATTTGAATGCTAATTACCTGTGATACCCTATATAACAAGACCGAGGGTTGCAACAAAACACCTGATCCTTTCACATTGCCTACTGATAGGCAGGAAGAGAAATATACTCACATCGTCCAAAGATGGACGGGAAGACACCCTGAATGGAGGAAACACCAATACTCACATCGTCTAAGGATAGACGGAAAGACACCCACAGTCTGAAGGAACAAACCAATACTCACATCGTCTAAGGATAGACGGGATCATCCTGATTGATGAAACAAATCAATATTCACATCGTCTAAGGATAGACGGGAAGAAAGCGTTAATCTCCATATTCACATCGTCTAAGGATAGACGGAAAGAAAGCATTAATCTCCATATTCACATCGTCTAAGGATAGACGGGATCATCTTGATTGATGAAACAAATCAATATTCACATCGTCTAAGGATAGACGGGAAGAAAGCATTAATCTCCATGCTCACATCGTCTAAGGATAGACGGGAAGACACCATTAATCTCCATACTCACATCGTCTAAGGATAGACGGGAAGACACCATTAATCTCCATACTCACATCGTCTAAGGATAGACGGGATCATCCTGATTGATGAAACAAATCAATATTCACATCGTCTAAGGATAGACGGGAAGAAAGCATTAATCTCCATGCTCACATCGTCTAAGGATAGACGGAAAGAAAGCCAAACGCAATTCAACACCATCCCTCGAATTTCAGAATCCTTCTGTCTACGGGAATTGATGGAAAGATCAATATTCTTGAAGGGGCCACATCGTCAGTATGGACCGACGGGAAGAAAACCACCTTCAAAGAACCATGTCGTCAATAAGAATCGACAATCACGAAAACTGAACATTCTTCGAAGAGCCTCGACATCAATAAGGATTGACGGTCAGAAAAGTCCCTCTTGAAACGTCATCTCATCCAATAAACAGAAAGAAAACCACTATCCGAAATATCGTTTTGAAACCCCTCAACAATCAAAGATAGCCGGAGAAGACTCGCTGGGGAAACACGCCATCTGTATGATCTGACAATAAGAAACCCGCTGAACAATAACCTGAAACTTCACATCGTCTACTGATAGACGGAAAGAAAAGCCACTTGCTAGAGAAACTCCGTCTTGAACCCCACTGAAAATCACCCAAAACTTCACATCGTCTACTGATAGACGGAAAGAAAAGCCACTTGCTAGAGAAACTCCGTCTTGAACCCCACTGAAAATCACCCAAAACTTCACATCGTCTACTGATAGACGGGAAGAAAAGCATATCCTGGGGAAACCCCTTCTTGAAACCCTAATGCAACCACCCGCAACTTCACATCGTCTAAGGATAGACGGGAAGAAAACCACGTTCAAACTCAAGACGTCTAATGATAGACGGAGAAATCCACTTATTGGAGGAACACATCGTCAATATGAATTGACGGGAAGAAACGTCTGCCGATACCAGATGACCGACTGATCAAAGCATAACTGTTGTATGATCTGAGATACAAATAAACCGCTGAATCGTCTGAACACTGCTGCGGGATAAATGCCACTGAACTGATCACAGAGTAATTCACGCGCCATGTGAGGCGGGTAGAAAACCTGACTTATGCTTCGTATGCCTATGCATATGTTTGGATCTTTCTATGGCGTAATGCTCCATTCAGGATGGAAATGCTACGCATTTGAAAATGACATGCAAGTATGATGCGAATATGATGATGCATGCAATATGCTAATGCAGGCTCGAGCTGCCGGAGAAAGCTGGGTACAGAAAACCACTTCAGTAACATAAATGCTGAAGACGAAGCCAACTCCGATGGGGATAAACCGGATATCACAGGATTATCCCAGCAAAATAAATGCTGGGAGAGTGAAATCAACTCCGCTGGGGATATTGGGAGCTTAACCGAACACCATCGACGAAGTAATACCCTGCTGGGGAATATGACTCCGCTGTGAAATAGCAGACGTGCTGAATATGATTGGACTCCTCTGGGGATAGCTCACCCATACCAATGAAAAATTGGACTTTGCTGGAGAAAATAGACGGAGCCTTCCCGCGTACTGCCGAAGATTGGATTTGGAAACTGACGCGCCAACACGGACGGGCCTCACAGTGATTGCCAACATGGATTTGAAATCTTAGGCTGTCTGTGATGGGTCAGGTACAACTGACGCTGGAAAACATTCTGCCTGAATACGCAGTCTCCTAGTGGAAGAGTCAAAGGATAGTAACACGACTTCCCGCATTCGTCTCGCTCTCGAAAATTGGCTGAATCTGCTCGAATGACTCTGAATAACCCTGTGGATACGGAGAAGAACAAACCTTTCGCTTATGATATGCCCCAGCCTGCGGGGCCTCTGTGGGGATAGTCCTCGAAAGGAAACCTGAAAATCTGAGCCCTGATGGTCTGATATGACATGCCTCGACGTTCTGAACTTCAGAGAGATGCTTCACATCAAATGCTCCTCGAATAAAGAATAACTTCCGCGCTCTTAAGATGGCCCGCCCCTGATTGCAATGACTTTGCTTCTGATTAGCTGATTCAGAGTAGTGCCCCTGACTACAACGCATTTACCTGAATCTCAACCTGATTGCCCCAGGATAATTGACTTCGAAAGGTTGACTTGACTGGGGATCACAATAATAGCTTGCCCCTGCTCTCGGAACATTCGGGCGCTCTGCATTCTATCCTGACCATACTTTCCATTGCAGAAAACTCTCCTGCCGTCAAGCGCTTACTCGCAAGTAAAACAAGTTGTTCTGCGTAAAAGATATACTAATGCAACACATATGACAGCTTTGACATCCAATCTGTTCACTGGGAATAGAAAAAACAGTTTATAGCATATAATTCACAAAACATCTATCAACATCAATACCAATATGGCAAGAGGAACCCTTTTAGGAGTCAGAATCGACGCGACCTTTACCGGAGTATGCTTTCGAAACAACCTGTTTCAATTAGGACTTTTGGAGGTTGTAATATGGTCAGGTTCACGGTTTTGAAGGAAAGGATAAAGGCTCAAAGTTTATTTTAACCCACCCGCTCTCCTTGATGTTCTCCAATCCTATGTTCAGTTAATTCGACCTTAGCGTTCACCTCTCAGAGGCTGAAAGATAGGAGTGATAGTTCGAGAAATTATGATTGTTGGGAGTGACAGCCACTCACTCTTTCGTCTTTGACACTTAAGGTCACACGACTCGCATTTCATTTGAGGATTTTTCTTTTGTCATCCTTTCATCTTTTCATATCCCTAACTTTTGCCTGGACTGACTCCTTTTGAGTTTCTTTTGATTTTTTAAGTCCAGCGGGATGCCCTCATTTTTTTTTGCCTAAGTCAATTGGTTTGAAGTTTTCTTGACTTAGCGGGCTTTTGATTCTTTTTTCTCTCTTTTTTTTCTTTCGAACAAGTCGTGTGACACTGGTTGTCTGACTCTTTGGGGAATGATATGACTGCCCCACTCTTGATTGAACCATTGTGGTCTTTTAGGCACGATCTCTAGGGGCGTGATTGATCCTCGAACGGACACTCCTTTTGCAATTTGGACGCTCGGTCAAATTAGCTAACGCCTACCCTGCCCCAGGTTAAGATTAAGGGTTTTTGTTTTCAGAAAGAACTCCTACTACTAGGCTCAAAGGGGTTGACAAGGGATTATCTTCCTTATAACTCCGGTGTTTAGGGATTCGAAACAATGCCTGTACATCATCAACAGGTTTTATTTCAAAAGCACACAATATCGGAAGTCGCATGTCGTTTATTTTCGTCATCCTCCCCAGATTCTTCTTAACCAAGCGTTGGACATTTGTAAAAACAATTAGTGAACACGAATGGATTCAATCAAAACATGCATATTTATTTCATTATCATCAATTGAATGAAAACAACAAGTTTTACAAACAAGATTGCATTTTAACCAGGAAAGAAACTACAAATGTAAAGACATGACAAGATAAAACAAGAAAAAATGCTAGCTTCCGAGAACCGGGCTTTCACATCTGTCCTGCTGCTGAACCAGCTATCTTCACAATCGGTTATTAGAGACAATTCGATGTTGTCCTGATCTTCTTTCAACGACTCAACCAAATTATAGAGCCCCTTCCCCTCATTCAGATGATTTTGGGACCTTCCTGCCCGAAGCTGATTGCTGCACTATCAAGTAAGTCTTGCACTTTGTGCTTGAAGGCCAGACAATCTTCAATGTTGTGCCCCTGTGCTCCTGAATGGAAATCACAGCGCTCCTTGATATCATAACCTGCTGGAGGTGTACCTGTCAGCGGAGCTAACTTCCTCTTCTCAACCAACTGCAATCGTAGCAACATCTGAAGAAGTTTGGCATACGGCATCGGAGGCACCTTAAATACCCTCAATGGCCTCTGATTTTGAGCTCTTCGCTGATTGGGATATTGCTGCCTTTTCCACTGTTGAGATCGTTGTTGTTGTTGCTGGTATCGGGTTGACTCTTGAACACCTTTCGTAGCAAATACAGCATCGGTTTCTTGACTTTCACTGTGTTGATTAAAGCCCTCCTTATGCTTAGCCATTTTCTTTCTCAGATCTACCCCAGGAATAGGCAACAGTCGTGGGCATGGAGATTCTGACACCATGGAGTCCAGGATACGTTTCTGACCTACTGCAGCTTTAGAAACATCCGTCATCTTAGCATCGACTGGGATAGGAGCAATACGTACAGCTACGCCGCTCGGCGTGAATTCAATATCGTGCGAGTCAATCAGGTCTTGAACATTGTGCTTAAAAGCATGGCAACCCTTGATGTCGTGTCCGAGTGCCCCAGAATGAAACTCACATTGCTTATTGGCATCGTACCCATGAGGAAGCGCTCTCGTGGGTGGGTCCAACGTTCTCTTCTCAACCAGATTAAACCTCAATAAGGTCTGCAAGAGCTCAACATATGTTGTAGGCGGCGCCTCAAATATTCTCTTTGGCTTCCCCTCCTGAATCCTCCGTTGAGCCAGATGCACCCTCTGTTGCTGCTGCTCAGGTTCCACGGGCACAGACGACACGAGCTTCTTCATTGCGGCTTCAAATAGCTGATCATCCTCTTTCCTAAGCACATTCTTGACTACTTCCATGATCAAGCTCATTTGGGTCTTCAGCTGACTGTTCTCCTCCTTGAGGATCTTCTGCTCCAGACGCATCTCTTGCATGTCTCTCATCATCTGCCCCAGCTGGCTTCGGACTTCAATCAAGTCAAACTGATTCTGTTCCATATCTCTGAAGGAATTCCTGCAACAAACTGGACGATGAGGAAATAAGACCCACGGTTCTGATGTACCTGTTAAATGATAATGTAATGCAGAAAGCAAACGCATATTCATAACAAGACGAAGAGAAACTCAAGCTATCAGCACACAGACGAACATCTCCCACACATGTACAACCAACAAAAGCAGCACGTAAGCACAAATGAGTACGAATATAATGACCCCAGCCAACAATCCTGGTGGTGGTCAGCAAATACTAATGCACAAAAGCTAAACGGGTTGGGCAGAGAAAACAGATGCGACGCCCGGCACAGAAACCTCTAGAAACTTCCCCCATATTCAACTGAACTCTCTGATTGACAATCTTCAGAGCACCCACTTCCTGTGGAGTCTTCCATGACATTAACTGACGAACCCACGCACCTGGATGACGGAGACTCGTTAATCTGAACAAAACCCTGAGACGTGATGCAAATACGGCTAGAGTCCAACAGATCTTGAACCTGACTTCTAAGCACCTTACAATCATTTGTTGAATGCCCCTGTGCCCCAACATGGTACTCACAGCGAGCGCTGGCATCAAAACCTGGAGGATACGGTGAAATCACCGGCTTAGTCTCTTTCGGCACTATCAATCCGCTTCTGACCAGTTCTGGTAACAACTGACTGTACGACACCGGTAGCTGAGTAAACTGTCTTTCAGGTTTCCTTGGTCTTCGTGGGGCGTGCTGACGCGATCGACGATAGGATGACCGCTGACTTGAAGTGTCTGAAAACCGATCCTGAGATGCTAGAGATTCTGAGATGGCGTCATCTCCTTCTTCCCACTCTTCTTGAGAACTGACAACTGACTCATTCTTGTCAACTGGGACGTAAGGGACATCTCGAAACTTTCCACTCTTGAGTCCTCTCTCAACAAGCTCTCCCATTCTCATCAGGCCCACAAAGTTTGTGCAACCGAACAATTTGTCGAAATAATGGCCTTTCAGATTACCCAAGAAGATGTCAACCATTTCTCTTTCCGGAAGCGGTGGTTGAACACTAGCAGCCAATTCTTTCCATCTTCGCAAATACCCTCTGAAGGATTCATTCTCCGCCTGAGATAATTCTTGCAGATGTACGAGACTAGGAGCCAAATCCAGGTTGTAATCGTACTGCTTCAGGAAAGCTCTGGCTAAATCCACCCATGATCGAATCTGATTACTCTTTAATTGCACATACCACCTCAAGGATGTCCCAGTCAGGCTATACTGGAAGCAATGGATCATTAGTTGTTCATTTCGCACAAACGAAGTCATCCTTCGACAGAACATCATCAAATGCAGCTTCGGACAGCTATCTCCCGTGTACTTTTCGAATTCCGGCACTTTGAACTTGTAAGGCAACACCAGGTCAGGAACCAAACACATGTCTACAGCATCCAGGTTAACGGCATCTTTCACTTTCAAGGCTTTTATTCCTTCTTCCAACGCTCGGAGTCTTCTACCATTTTCAAGAGCTCTTGGATCTACCATCCCGGCCATTGGAATATCTCTTTGGTAATTCATCACAGGGAAAGCAACACCTTTATTGTTAGCAGGAGGATGAAGTTCATTTCGGGCAACAAACTGCTCCTGTCGATCTCGGTTCTGGACAATAGGTTGTACAACTTGGTCTGCAGCAAGATTGTTTGCTTGCGGGAAGCCTTCCATAGAATCATATTGAGGGTGGGACGTCATAGTAAACCCTGTCAAGGTGTTAGGAGCCTGGAAATTGCCTTCAGCCATAGCTACCAATTACCTGTAACTGACTACACTGCTTGATTCTGCTCAAATCTGCTTCAGCCCCTTGGTCGTCTTCAACACTCCACTCTTGCCTCAAACAATCCCCCGAGAATCACCCTCTGGTGAAAACAAAGGCTGGATAAGTGCTCTGGCCTGCTAGAGAAATGCTATGCAATATGATTTATGCAAACAGAAATACAAAAATGCTAACGTGCATGTGTGCATTGGAGATATTTCCCCTCCAATTCCAGTGTCAGTGGTAGCAAGACGAGATAAACCATAAAGACAATATTTAATAAAACCCTCATATATTTATTAGAATAACAGTCTTGTCAAGAGGTTACATAACTATGCTTCATACAACTGACATGATACAGGAGGATCCCAGCCAACATGCCTGGTGGTGATCTCAACACAACAGAATACAAGAGAGAAATCAAGTGCAAGTACGGTTGCGGAAATCCTCAGCCAGCTTCTTTGTCTCTGCGTGATCCGGTCGATAAATCAAACCTTCTATCAACTGATCCCTCTTCCTGACCGTTCCCTGGATATCTCCGACAAAGTCTTCCCAAGCCTTATCATGGGCACCGTCCCCAGGTTTGGGTCTCTTGGCGTCTGCTCTATGCTGAAAATCTTCCAAATTCTTCATGGCATCAGTCAGTTTGCGCTCGGCTTCGTATCAGCGGCATGCTTCCTCTTCAAGCTCTTCAGTCTTCACTTTGACCTGTTCTTCTAGCTGAGCAACCTGTGTCCTTAGCTCTTCTTCCCGCTCTTTGCGTTTGGCCATAGTGAGATCCCAGTGCTCTCTGAACTTAGCTAGCTTCGTGTAGGCCCTTTCCAGCTCTTGCTTCTTAGTAGCCAGTACACTGCTAACTGAGTCTACATCTAACTCCAGACGCTTCTTGGTTTCAGTCAACTCCAATAACGTAGTCTTCAGATGTTTCAGAGTTTCAGCCTGTTGCTTGGAAAAGTATCCTGTTTCAATCTTTTCGTGACGAAGCTGGGCATTCTCCTTCTCTAAAGCCTCTTTAGCCTTTTCTAGCTCTTCTTTCTCCGCCATCAACTGCTTGTATACCTGTATGTCCACAGTGGTAGGCTCCTCTACCGGAGAAGGATGCAATGGCTGAACCGCTGGATAAGGCATAAGGAATTTCGTAGCTCGCTCACGAACCCATTCCACATACGGGCCAGGAACTCGAATATCCCCTCTGCTACCTGAAGGCTTCCCTCTCTTGTGCAAGTTCTTCCATGCCTTCTCAAGCTTGGTCAGCATCTCTTTCCCTATTGCCCCAGTGAGATACAGAGATTCCTGTATCTCCTCGGGTTTCGGCGCTCCCTGAGGTACATACCCAAATTGCCTGATCAATAAGGAAGGGTTGTAATTGACACACCCTTTCCTTCCTATTAACGGAACATTCGGGAATCCTTCGCATTTGAGTATGACCTCAACTCCGAATACCTCTTCGTTAACCCATACCACATTCTCAGCAGTCAACCCCATCAAACGCTCCGACCATCCTAGAGAATCAATAGAGGTGACAAAAGGTCCTGACTTAAGCATATGACTGGTGAACCACCTGCACAGGAGAGGTACACAGCAAGACACATTCCTTCCTCGCCGCTTTTCATTCTGGTAGTGGGTTGAATGGTGGATATCTCCCAGCAAAGTAGGAACTGGGTTCTTTGCAGCCAAAATATAGAAAGCATCTGAGTCAACAAAATCAGGAATGTTCGGGAACAACACGATGCCATAAACACATACAGCAAGGATGACGTCAAAAACAACCCAGCCACCCTTCTGGGCATACTCCCGAGCCTTCTCCACCAAGACATCCAACGGAAATCCCCACACATCTCCTCTTCTGATCATCTTCCCGGACAGCTCAGACTCTCTTAAGTATAGGATGGCAGAAAGCTCAGCCAGATTAGGCTCAGCGTCCGTACGATAGAAAGGCATCTGCTCGCGGATAGGTATGTCCAAGAGTGCAGAATACTCCTCCAGGGTAGGAGCCAAAACAAAGTCAGGAAATACGAAACACCTGAGCTCCGCATCATAAAACTGTAACAGGGTATAAACGCCGCTGATCTCGTAGGCCGATGGCTGATAAACATAGGTCAGAATCCTCCCATATCTCTTTCTGAAGTCACCCATTACCCTCTTCTTAGCAATAGTAATCAACTCTAACAACAGACTGATATCCGGAGACGGAAACTTGTAGGGCAACACTCTCTTCGTGGCTTCCATGTCTTGCTAGGAGACAGACACCAGAACTGGGAGGGAAAATATGTACCTGCAATACACACACGTTAGTTGAATGCAAATGGTAATGCAATGATGCAATATGATAAATAATGCAATCTGCGAACACAGGGGCTATGCTGTAGCCTGAAGAGGAACATCTCTGTGATCAAGAACAGAAAACCACCACAGTCACCAGAACCTCATGACACTAACTATCATCTGATACTCAAAATATCAATCCCTGGGTAAGAAAACCATCTGAACCTCTGTATCTGACGAGAAAACCATCTGATAATAGCATCAACCTCAGATAAGAAACCCATCTGATCTAAGCAACACCTGGAGATGAATCAAGAACACCGTCTGATAAATACTGAATCATGGTTTCTGAAGGCCAGTTTTCCTGCAATAACCCAATCCCCCTCACAGGTATGATGAACCTAATCCACGGACAAAGGTACGGCATCCTATGCGGTCATCAGCGTCACAGACTTTCATGAATGATGATACGATTCCCAGAAGGAGTGGCATCATCGAGTCATGAAGAGGCCTCACTTAGCTGACTTCCAAATGATCGGTCCCCAGAGTCGACAATCCCCACGTTTGGACTCCCCTCAGATCCTCAGGACCGGAAAGGAGCACCTCTGCGAGAACCTCGTCTGAGCGTAGATTTCGTAGGGAACTGTGCCTGCTCAGCAGACAGGTTCGTCTACTACTCTCCACAACTATATCTAGGTGCATACTCAAGCCCAAGTCCGGCTTCTCACTCACAGTAACCTCCCTTGCCCACAGCAATAAACACAATAATATAATGCTGGAAAATAAATGCGGAAAGGTAAAGGTGCAAGAAAGTAAAGTGCAGAAAAGTAAAACACATATGCACAACACCCAACAAATAAACACCCAAGCGCTAGGATTGACTCGCGTAGGGGATGGGAAACGATCCCAGCATAAGGTATGGGAAAAGTCCCTAGATGCTATAAGTCCCCAGCAGAGTCGCCAGCTGTCGCTACTGCGAAAATCGGCGCCGGCTTGACAGGAGAGTCGCCACCGTGCGTTATTTATCCCTCAGAGCGGGAAAGGAAACGCTCTAAGTAAACCTCGCAAAGACGGGAAAAGGTATGGTCATCGCAACCAAAACCTGGATTCGGGAGTCGGTTACGCAAGGGGAAGGTATTAGCACCCCTCACGTCCATCGTACTCGATGGGATCCACGCTTGGTGTTTATAAGGAAAAGGGTGTTTATCTATCTACGCTAATGGTTGGTCTGAAAAGAAAAAGAAAAGGACAGGACTCGACAGAACATACGGTGTTCTGGGCCTACGTACTCCCTCGTGCAATGGGAAAGTCAGAGTCAACGTAGTTCGACTACCTACGTCTAAACGGGGGAAGGTTGCTCGCCAGGACATCGCATCCTGTGCCTACGTACTTCCACACAGCATGGAAGATCAGAGCAAACGTAGTTCGACTAACTACGGCTAAACAGGGGGCTCTCACACAGCAGTGAGAAAACAAACTGATCTCAAAGGTTCGGGAACCTACAACTACGATCTGGTCTCAAATGCGCTCGGGCAAGAGAAAGGGATAACAATCAGTCGTCAGCGGGAAAGTCTCGATCGCACAGCCGCGAGAGAACAAAAGGTTAGTTGTTAGTGTGCTCGCTAGGATATCGCATCCTATGCCTACATATCCTCATCTGGTACGAGGAATCAGAGCAGCTGTAGTTTGGCTAACTACGACTCAAGCTACTCAACAACTCCTACTGAAAGGAAAGGGAAAAGACACCCTAAAACTATAGCTGAAAAAGGGGAATCTACATACTGCTATCATGCCTGGTTGACCATCCTAATGTCTATCATAACGACTCCACAGCGGAGAAGTCAGAGCTCCTAAGGGATCATGGCAACAGGACTAAACAGCAAACGGGAAATAATACAAAGTAAAGAAATATCGGAAATATGCATGAATGCAACAACTAAACAATCAAGGCACAAAAGCCGCAAACCACAGAGGTAAGGGAGCTCAGCTCTACCAAATACCAACAAGCAAAGCCACTCAATAACAAACAAGCAGAAGGAGGACCACCTCAACTGCTCATGCACACAAAGCCTACTTCTAAGATGCACCTACCTCAGAACTATCTAGATGAATTCCTAAGTCTAATGCAATGCAACACCACACGAGTCAAACAACACAAAGAGACTAACCCTGAGCAGGGCCCCTAAACAAAACCTGAAACAAGCCCCTAATCTATCTCTAAACAAAACCCTATGCAACACCTTAAGCAAAGATCTAAGCAAAACTCTAATCAAAACCCTAAGCAAGAGGAATCAATCCCAGTCTCCAAGCTTCAGAACAAGCTTACCAAAGAAAGGGAGCTAAGCAGACAAACTCATAGTGCCTTCCTCGGGAAAGTACCAGGAGGTTACCACTCAGGAGTCGTATCCTATGCGGCTCGACAACTGTGATCAGTTTACATTCCTCCTCAGGAGAAACTAAACTCACATGAAGGCTCCGGCATCATTGGATACTTGAGAAAGCCTATCTGAACTAATGGAACTAAGTGAACAGACCCATAGGACCTTCCTCAGGAAAGTACTAGGAGGCTGCCACTTAGGAATCGTATCCTATGTGGCTCAACAACTGTGATCAGTTTACATTCCTCCTCAGGAGAAATTAAACTCACATGAAGGCTCCGACATCATTGGATACTTAAGAAATCCTAGATGAACTAGAGGAACTAAGTGAACAGACCCATAGGACCTTCCTCAGGAAAGTACTAGGAGGCTTCCACTTAGGAATCGTATCCCATGCGGCTCAACAACTGTGATCAGTTTACATTCCTCCTCAGGAGAAATTAAACTCACATGAAGGCTCTGACGTCATTGGATACTTAAGAAAGAGGTGAGAAGAAAGAATGAAAGTCATTCATAGTGCCTTCCTCAGGAAAGTACCATAAACTCCCTTCAAACTTCAGGATCTCGAACCTCACAAACAGAGAACAAGCTCCTAGACTAAGCCTCAATCCAATGCATCCTTGCAAGCTCCAACAGGACTTCATCCAGCTTCCATCTTTGAGAAGAACCCACAGGCCATCAAACCACAAGAAACTATCTCTGAAGTTCAACCACAGTTGAACTTCAAAGTCAGAAGTCATCAAGACTTCTCCTATCCTCAAGCTCAGACTAAAACATATCAGAACATCCTACAAAAATCTATCAAAAATCTATGGGAAACCTACATGGCTCTATGACAACATACTAAAAAATCAGTGCAAAATTCATTACCAGATGAAAGAACTAAAATCAACAAAGCAGACATATCCACAAACCAATTATTCAATATCAATAACAATGCAAAAAATGCAATTAAAATGAAAATGCATGATTAAGCTAATGTTTTTGTACTATAAAATTCTAAATTGAATTATGAGTCTACAGAAAAAAGAATGGAATTATTTGATCGAATCTACTATTTTTTTATAAATTTTCTAATAACATGCATGACCTAAAAGATATTAAAAAAAACATTTAAATGGAAAATATGCTAAAAATAGCAAACAAAAATAAAATGGCATTTTTATTTTTATATGATTTTCTAGACATTTGTATGAGGTGGTAGAAAAAACAAGAAATCAAAAATCAATTGTTTTCATTTTCTTATGAATTTTTCAAGAGCAAGAAAATATTAAAAGAAATTAAAAAAACAAAATTGAAATAAAAGGGGAGGGGGTGCTGAAAGGAATTCGCCCAGTTGTTTTATTGGATGGGCCAGGAGGCGGGGGGTGCGCGTAGCAATGGCATAGGCCCATGGGAATCAGAAATCCACTACAAAATAAAAGAGAAAGAAAAAACGCCTAGGGGGTGCAATATGAGGAATTTCTGGTTCATTCTCACTGGGCTCACGCACAAGGGGGGTGCGAATAGCATTAAGGGCCTAAGCCCAATCCAATTCATTCTGTCTCCTCTCTCGCAGGGGGGGGGAACAAGCAAAATGGGGGTATGATTCAGCAAACGAAATTGGGCCCAAACGCTGCCCAAACCCTAGCCCAACTAACCTATTAACAAAACCTAATTTCCCCTTCTAATCTCAGATCACTGTTCACCAAACCCTAATGCGCCGTTTCTCTCATCACCCTCACGCTCTCTCTGCAACTCCTCTGGAAAAAATTCTCCAACATTCACCAACCTCAAACACATCATCACCCCCAAGTTCGAATCCCTTCAACCTAAGCTAAACCCTATCTGAAACGAAACCAATCTTCACATCCCAAAACGAACCCCAATTCAATTAAACATGCGACTATGGGAAGGAAAGAGACCAAACCTGGACGAAGCAAGGATGATGCCGAGATTTTCTGGAGAAAGCTTCTTGAAGACGAGGTTAACGACGGAGTTCTTGAGGCGTCTTGAAGACTTTGGAGACGTTCTGGAGAAGAAACACCGTAGGCGAAGATCTTCAAAGATCTTTACAGATCTTGAAGTTGTTGGGAGTTGTCGAAGACCTATGAACAACGATGAAGATGCGCTAGGGATTCTCTGGAGATGAGATGAATCTGGGAACGTGGAAGGAGATCTGGAGACTGATAATGATTGTATGAAGTTCTGGAGAAAATATTGATGCAGGTTGAAGGATTCTAGAATTTCCTTGTGAAGAACGATGAATGTTCGAACGTGTTCTGGAAAAATCTTTGAAGTTTCCGGCGACAGATGACTTTTCCGGTGGTGTTAGGTTTTCCGGTGAGGCGATGACTAAGGTGGACGGAGAAGGAATAGGGAGATCGGAGGAGAAAAGAGGGATCTCTGGGAGTTTCTGAGTTTTTACAGTTTCCGGCGAGGGACGGCGGCCGGAGACGGTTAGACGGTGGCCGTTGAGGAGGTTGAGGGCGTCTGCATGCCCGGCGACGAGGTCCCGGTGACGCTCAGGTGAAGGGCTGTGGTGGTGACAAGTGGTGAAGGGGAGGTTAGAGGTGGTGACACGCGTGAGTGGGAGAGGCTGGGGGAAGACACGTGGCTGGACGTATGGCAGAAGAGAGAGTGAGGGTCTGAGTGGGACGCGTGTGAGATTCTGAGCTGAGGGAGATTGTGAGGTGGTGGGGCCTCGCGTGGACGTGTGGCTTGTTTATATAGTGACAAGTGTCACTTTCTGTGGCCAAAACGGACAAAAAACGAATTGCAAAGACTTTGGGCCTTCAAAAACAATGACTCCTGGGCCCATACGAAATAATGACAAAAAACCCTAAAAAAACTGATTAATAATTCTGAATTGAAATGCTTAGACCTAATTAAAGATTAATCAAAAATTAAACCTAACTAACTCTAAAACAATTAACTAAATGAACTCAATTGACCCTAACTAAAAGATTAAATCCTAATTAAATCTAAAAGGTGATTAATATCTACTTAAACCTATATTAAACTACAACTAATAAAATTCTAGTAATCTCTATTTAATCTCCAATATTATTTAAAACTATTAAAATCCTATTTAAAACTAATAAGAAAAATCTATTAAAAGATTAAAGCTCCATTAACACAAACTCTATTATTTCTATTAAAAACTATTAAAAATTCCTATTAACATAAAAGAAAAATCTATATTCCCCTTTTTTCTTTATTATTCTAAAAACAAATAAAAACAATTTTAAAATCTATTATATTCTAAAAATAATAAACTATTAAATCTATTTAAAAATCTATATAAAATTCTAAAAAGAGATTTAAGCTATTTAATTCTAAAAAAAATCTATTTAATCCTAAAAAAAATCCTAAAGCCTATTTAAAATCCGCAGAAAGCTATTAAACCCTGAAAATGCAGACAAATGCAAATGACCACCATAAAAGAGCGCACGAGACCAGATCGAATCGAACAGTAAACCCCGGGCATCAGAATATCCCAAAATCACTATGCAAGCTAACAATCACCGAGGAGCGCACAATTTCCCGAAAAATAAAACCCTGGTGATCTGGACTGGATCTGCCATATCTGATAGACGAAAACCAAGCTGTAACCCTGATATCCTCTGTCTGTGCACAAATATCATGCGTCTGATTTGCGAATATGAATTTAAACCACGAGTCAGATAGGAGAATCGGTTGGTCAAATTTTAGGGTGCAACAACGGGCATCCAACTCCCTCCACCTTTGGGCATACTCTTTAAATGACTCATTGTTACGTTGAGTCATGTCTTGCAGCTGCGTGCGATTCGGTGCCAAATCAGTGTTATACTGATAATGTTGTGAAAACGCATCTGCTAGATCTCTCCACGTACTGATTTGTCCTTTTTCTAACTGCATATACCACTCCAATGATGCCCCACTGAGGCTATCTTGGAATTAATGTATTAAGATCAAGTCGTTATCAATGTGAGCTGCCATCTTGCGACAGTACGCTCTCATATGGGTTTTGGGGCAGCTGACCCCCTTGTACTTCTCAAAGTTTGGGACTTTGAATTTCTTCGGTATCACCAATCCCGGAACTAGGCACATGTCAATAGCATCCAACTCTGGAGTCTTTTTGATTTCCAATGACTTGATTTTTTCTTCAACAGTTCATAGTCTATCTGCAGCAAAGTCATTAGTAGCCCCCATATTGTGTTGAGGAGGAGGTGGTGGAGGTTGGTAGAAAGCATCATATTGTTCGTCCATGTCTGCTTCAGAGCCCTGACGCGCAGAAATGGATCGGTCGACAAGGTCCACGTGGGGAGTTTTAACAATCCCAGAAGTTCCTATATTGTCAGCCGCCTTCTTGGCATCAGCAAAAGTCTCAGCATTGTTTTCTTTTTGGGCTAGCATCAGCATTGTCTTCAGTAGCTGGTCCATCTTCATCTTGAGAGCCTCGATGTCACCTCTCATGGTGTTCTGAGTCTCTTCCATCTGCTCCAGCGTCATTTGGTAATTGCGTCGAGTTTCGTAACGATGTCGAATAGTCAGCTTAAATCAAATCTGATATTCGCAAAGGATAGAAATTTAGAATCGTGCGGTGTTGAAAAAAAGATGTGTACCATGATATGCAAGATGATATGCATTTGCTTTTCAGGGAATTCTCGAATTAATTGCTTAACATACACAAGAATATTGAGAATAAGTTAAACCACATTCATTCATAGAAGGATAATATTCATGTGATACAAAAAAGGAAGATCATTCAAAATACAGCCCATAATGTTTAATTAATAAGAATAAATGAACTTCAAAATCTTGGCCTTTGGGCCTCACGTTCTTTTAACTCTTCTTTGAACCTGCTCAACATGGCCTTGCACGTGCACAGAAAGTCGCAGATACTGTGGGGAGTAGAATCATCCATCGCTTCCATAGCATCCCTGTGCTTCCAAACCAGATCTTTGGTCAACCAGTTGCAAAACTCGATTAAACCGTTGAGTTTGTTGCGATACATGTCTCAGTCAGCTATTAGTATATGGATAGACCTCTCATATCCTTTAAAATTACTAGCCGTTTTCTCTCTTGCAGCAGACCATACGGCTTTATCTGCTAGGACATCTTTTATTTGCTGCTTCAAGTTAGCTGCATAGTCCTTGACGGAGTTTAACTCTATGCACACCTTGTCCCAATCAGCAGCTTTAACCTGAGCAACCCTTAAAGCCCCCTCTTTGAGCCTGCGTTCCTCTATTTCAGCAGATCTTGACTGGCGTAAAGCAGTGTCCAGCTTATGGATTTCTTCTCCCATCTCCTCTCGGATTGTCTTGTTTCTTTTGGTAGCCGTAAGCCAACAGTTTTCATTTTGAACACATTTCTTCCTAACCCTGTCTAGTTCTTCTTTCAGCCCCCTCACCTTGCTATCGGACTGATCAAGGCATACCTTAACCTTTTTCTTTCGATGCTCTTCTTCGTCAGCTTTCTTCCCTACTGCCTCTAACTGGGTGTTCTTGCGCTGAAGCTCCCACTTCATATCATTTTTCTCTCTGGTGACTTCTTGAAGTCTCACCTCAAGGTTCTCATTCTCTTTCAACAATTTGGATATGGTAGCTTTGAGGTCTTCAGCTTCTTCTATTGGAATATGAGTAGGTTTAGGTTCAGGCATAGGCTCATATACCTTTTCTTTAAAAGGCATCTTGACCTCATTGGCCTTCTCCCTAACCCATACAAAGTAAGGCTCTTTAGTTATACCATTTCTTCTTCCCAATTCACCTCTTCCTTTCTTCTTAATGGTCTTCCAAGCTCTTGTAATCTTTCTGAATAAATCAGGGTTCTCAGACCCTAAGTCGTGCATCAAGAAGGCTTCAAGGTCATTTTTCTCGAGAGGTGCTACCATAGGGTACCCAAGCTGCCTAACTGATAACATCGGATTAGAATTAATACAGCCTCGAGTTCCTATTAGCGGGATATTAGGAAATTCACCACAACTAGTGATAACTTCCTCAAAGTCTTGTGAATACCAAGAGAGATCAGCAGATCTAGGCGACACCATTCTTTGAGCCCAACTATCATCAGCTCGATCGACAAATGGTCCTTTAGTAGGCATGTGCAAATGCAACCACTGGTACAAGAGAGGGGCGCAACAAACAATAGAGCCACCTTTCCTGTCACTCCTCCAACTCAAGTAATAGAAGACATCAGCCAAAAGAGTTGGCACAAGATTTTTGGTTAAGAAAATATGAATAGCTGTCACGTCTATGAAATCATCTACGTTAGGGAATAAAATGATTCCATAAATAGCTAAAGCCACCACTGCATAGCAAGCATCCCAACTTTGGGCCTTAATAAGTGCATCAACTTTGTTTATAAGGAACTTGAGAGGAAGTCCTTTAATTCCACCTTTAGCCTTCCAATTATCAGTGATGTCCCTCTTATGCATGTGAAGTGCATTAGCAATTACTTTGTCTTCTAAATCTTCTTTCACTCCTACAAATGGCAATTTATCCTTCGTAGGAATACCCACTAGTTTCTCAAATTCTTCCAATGTCGGAGCTAGCTGAAAATCTTGAAACGTGAAGCACCTTAAAGGAGAATCATAGAACTGGGCCAAATTGATAAGTGCCTTAGAATCCACATCTTGCATTAACAGGCGAATAATCCTGCCATAATCCTTCATAAAGTTAATTCTGAACACAGCAGGGATACGAGAAACCAAACCGCGCAAGTCTTCCAATTTCGGTCTCTTGAAGTTGTAAGGAAGTGGGCACCTGACGTTGCTTCCCATAATTCCTGTATATTGACAATATAATTCTTAAATTCCCTGAAAATCAAAATGTAAATGTTATGGTATGAGTATGATGCAGAAGCAAGGACGGAAGTAACCAAAACAAAATCTGAAGTTAAAAGTTCTCTGATTCCTGAAATCCCATGGGTAGGTTCTATACGGGTAAGTTCCTAGAGTCATAGGTCCTTCAAAAATATTATTGCTAAGGTGAAGATTCATCCAACAATAATACCTATGAAAGAGTCTCTTCTAGGTGAGGTTTTCGTGTCGTCCCACGAGAAAGACTCCTCGTAAGCCTCTACTACACAACCAACGAGTCCAAGGTTTCTTAAAGGGACCTCAGAGTCATAGATCGAGGTTGAAAATATCATTGTCAAAATAACGATACGTTCAAGGGATCTCATCTGATTGGGGCGTTCGCATCAACCCATAAAGGAGTGATCCTCATGAGTTAACACTACCAACCACCATGGAAAAGGGGTAAACGGTCCTTAGAGTTATAGATTCAACCTAAAAAATACTACTGCCATGGCAAAGACTCACCATGACAATAACATCCTTAGGGAATCAACTCTAAGCGGGGTTTTCGCTTCCTCCCAACGAGAAAGACTCCTCGAGGGATTCCACTACACAACCACCATTCTAATCCTATATTTTTCTCGGACTCGGGTGTAGAGCCATCTCACAAAATTCCCAAAATCAGAGGACCCCAATAGTGTCACAAGCAACAATAATAAGATATATAAGAGCAAGCAGGTAAATAGCAAATAAATAAGACAAGCAAACAAATAAAAGAAAATTCACAAACAAGCGGATCTAACTCTTGCGAATTGAGTCAAGTTAGGCTTGACTCTCTCTAGCATAGGGCTATGCATGATTTCCCCAGCAGAGTCGCCATCTGTCATACCTCGAAAAATACGATCCTCGCGATGGACGCGGAAAATACTGTTCGAAACAGAGTCGCCACCGAACTTTATTCATTCCAAGGATGGAATAGGAAAATATCGATAAAACCTTTAAGGAGATAAGAACATGGTCATCGCAACCAATATTCTAGGTTCGGGAGTCGATTACATAGAGGGAAGGTATTAGCACCCTCTACGTCTGTTGTACTCAACGGGAACCTCTTGATTCGATTCGCGAGAGAAAGTTAACTATGTTTGTTTATCTTCTAAGGAATTGCTTGCTAATGGGAAAAGGGGTGATTATTAAGATAGGGTGCTCGCCAAGGATTGGGGCCCTTGTGCCTACGTATCTTCACTTGTAAGAAGTGTAAAATCAGAGCATTCGTAGTTCATGGGACTACGGGTAAAGGTTTGGGAATTGTGCTCGCTAGGATTATCGCAATCCTATGCCTACGTACTCTTAATAGACATGAGAGATCAGAGCATTCGTAGTTCGGCTTACGGTTTGCTAAAAGGTTTGGTAAACGAAGAAGTGTTTAGGTCGCATTCTAACTGCTAAACATTGGCTTGTCTGCTCGCTAGGGGAGGCTGAAGCACGAGTTTGTTATGCGCGGAAGACGAGACTAAACAATGTTCTTGGTAAAAGGATTATTTGAATGGGAGGTCACACGAGGGCGAGGAATAGTGTTCGTAAGTATTGGGATATTTAACCAAAGGTGACGACTACCTGAAGCTCAAGAAAGACTTCTCGGACCCAAGTAATCGGGAGAGTGAACCAAAGACTTGGAACACTCTCTTTTTCAACCTCAAAAGCGAAAGGATAGAATTGAGTATGGTTTGAATAAGTTGAACGGATGACGATTACTTGAAGCTTAAGAAAGACTTCTCGGACCCAAATAATCGGGAAAGCGAACCAAAGACTTGGAACACTCTCTTTTTCATCGTAAAAAAGAGTTGTTTGAGTGGTGTTTGAAAGATAGGATGTGATTAAGGTATTTTAACAGGTGAGGATTACTTGAAGCTTAAGAAAGACTTCTCGGACCTCAAATAATCAGAAGAGTGAACCAAAGACTTGGAACTCTCTCCTTTTCTCACCTAATACTATAAAAGATATTTAATATGATTAAAGTGTATTAATCGGATGACAATTACTCGAAGCTCAAGAAAGACTTCTTGGATCTTAAGTAATCGGGAAAGCGAGCCAAAGACTTGGAACACTCTCTTTTTCATCCTAAATGTTTAGAAAAATAGACTCGAATAAATTTATCTTTTTTAGAAGGGTTTTTTAGAAGACAATTGCTCGGGCTTAAGAAAGACTCCTCGGACCCAAACAATTGGGAGAGAGAACCAAAGACTTGGGACTCTCTCTTTTTTTATCTAATATTGAAATTGTGTTTAAATAGTTATTACGTATTTTAGTTTGACTTTAAGAAAATTGTTTGATATGAATCAAGGTTTGAGATTTGCGTGTGGAACGAGCACGGTTGAACTAATGGATAGGAGGTCCTATGGGTATAGGATAAGGTTGATGGCGAGGCTAAAGCACTCGACTTACAAGGAGAGATGGGGGATTTGATATAATCATGTGTTTAAGAAAACTTGAAGGTTAATTGCATCTGTTTTTACTTGACGTTGGATCAAGTTTGGAAGAGAATTTGATTTTAATTTTATATGTGAAGTATGTAACGAGCGTCATTGTACAAAGCCCAAGAGGAGGCTATAAGGTCGATGGCGATCAAAAAAACAACCGGCTTACAATGGTATTTGAAAATGGGCTTGACATTAAGTCAAGATATTAGTTTGAAAATAATTGGTTTGAGCATGTAAATAACATAAATGTAATTGAGGTCTAATAATAAAGCATGCACAAACATCACACAAAAAGACGTAAATTAAATAAAACGGGGGATAGGCTAATCTAGACATGCTAACCTAATTAACATCCTAATTATCTAAGGTTAGTAAAAGAAATTAAATTAAATTATTTTAGATTATTTTAGAATTAAAGAAAAGGTAAATCATTAAGATAATTATTAAATTAAAATAGAAAATAAAATTAAGATTAATTATTTTTGCATTGAACCCACAGAGACCAATGTCAATCTACCGTTATCTATTATTACGGTGTAAAGCTAAGGCTATTGGAATTAGGAAAATTGAATGCGAATGAAATTAAATGCAAAAGAAATAAAGAAAATTGGTTTAAAGAAATGCGGTAAAGGATATCGGTATGCAAAGACTTAGTTATCTGGGATTCGACAGGTCACCGATGCTTCTTACTCTTTGCAAACATTATTCAGAAGAAAATAGTAATCTGAAGACTTTCGTCTCACGATGGTTGTTGACGCTAGTCATAATTCTAAGGGCCGAATGTACGCTTTCGCTGTCCCATTCGGGGTTAAAGCTACTTTTTGGAAATCTCTAGGTTCTAATCCATTTTAAAGTGCTTTCGCTGTTATTAAAACAAATGCCTAGTGTTTACTATCTGGTCTTGCCGCAGCTTTCGCTTGTTGGTTCGTACCTTAATTAATTTCCCACTTTCGTGGCAAAACTACTTTTAAATAAGTTCTCGCTTTCGCGACGAAGTTTATTCAGTAAATAAATTTAAACACTACGGCCAGAAAGGTTGTTTGTAAAAAGGGAAGATGCCGGTTACTATCGAATCCTATCCTACTAATTCGGTTACATACCGATAAAACTAACTTAGCCAGACATGATAATTAATGCGAACGAAAATAGACATAAACAACGGAATAATAAAGCGTGCATCATAACAGAAATAAAGTAGTGATTCAATTAATAAAAACCTGTAAATTGTACTGATCTCAAATCCTTGGGTAGTCCCCCATAATGTCGGCAGGATTCTACTTTGGCGAGAAATAAAAGGTACAGGAAGAAAATACAATATTCTGAACTGAAGGAAAATGGAAAGGAAAATGAAAGTAACGATAAATAACTTTGATGGAACTTTGGCAGAACTTCGGGATGAAGAATCCACCCTTTCTCTGTGACTCTCTTGTCTATTTATAGGAGATGTTTCTTATCTCAACTTCCTGAGATCATGCGTTAGATATGGAGAAGGTGGTAGTAACTTCCAGTAGTGGGCAGTGAGTGGAGAAAGTGTAGTAACTTCCAGTAGTGGGCAGTGAGTGGAGAAAGTGTAGGAAGGATTTAAGTTGAGATTGATCGTGAATTCTGATTCTGCATTTTTTGTCTGCGTGACGGTCGTCATGAAATGTGACGGTCTTTACACGCATGACGGTCGTCATGGACCTGTGACGGTCGTCACAGCAGCAGAATCCGTATCTGTTGTTTTTCATCTATTTTTCATCCGTTTTTCATCTGTTTCTTCTCCTTTTCTTTCTTTAGTCCAAATTCTCTCCAATCTGCAAAACGAAGTAAATTAATCATATAATAGAACATAAATCAAGATAAATTAATAAAAGTCACAAATAAATGCATGTAAATCAAGCCAAATAAATGCTAGGCTAATGTTAGATCGATAGGTACTAAATATTAATACCAAGGATATCATAACGACACAATTTCAAAAACTCCCTACTTATGCAAACCAATTGGAATCATGCCATTATAACTCAACCTATAACTCATGCTCTCTTTCACCCCATTTCATTATAGTGCAATCACATTAAGCCCGTTATCCATACACATTCATGGCAAGTAGACCTGTTAGTGACTATGATCTCATTATTATTTCATTTTTTCTGCAAATATGCTTAAGCATCAATTGAACTTAAAGAGTTTGTACCGTTAGGCTAAGTGCTCGGGTGAGGAGCACCTTACTTAGAAGGAACATGTCTTTTTCTTCATATTTTTTTTCTTTTCTTTCTTAGTTTCTCATTTTAACCTAGAGATCATACACTTATTTGCATCGGTTTCTTACTTAGTGTGCTTAGGATGGTGCTGACTACTTAAATAAACTACTTAGGGATTACTACAAGAACCTGGAGTTTTAAGGTCTCGGCATAATGGGTACTCAAATTTATTTTGCATATTTAGGGGGTTAAGGTTGTCAGGACGATATCAATTTTATCAAAACTTTCCCAAGTTTTTCTAACATAGCCTAAACAGCCTATATACTTTCAGAGTACCATGTCATGAATCAAAAAGTTTTTGTTGGAGGTTAAAATTTTGAAATTTTGAAATTTTGGGGAATTTGAATAACAGGCGAAAACCACTCATAAAGACTCGACAGCACATGCAAAGATTTTGACATAGCATTAAAAATAGATAAAAACAATAAATCAAACTAAAAGGCAATAAAATGAAAGCGATAGAGTTCCTCCCCCACACTTAAACCAAACATTGTCCTCAATGTTTTAGTAAAAGGTGGAAAAGGAAAGATAGAACCTGTATGAATGCTACTGCTCTTGCTATCCTTGTCTTTGTTGATCACTTCTACTTCGGTGGCGGGCATTTTGAGATACTTTGTTTGTGTAATTCTCGAACCAGCTCATCATGTTGCTCGCGTCAAGAGGAAGTACTCATCATCAGTGTTCCCACCTGCAGCGACACTCGTAGGAATATCCGTGGGCATAGCTCATCTTCTCAGATCGTCATCTAGAGAGTGTTCGCCTAGATATAGCTAAAGCGTAACAAGGGATACATTTCTTTATTTTCTGCCAATTTAAACAAACAAATTAAAATAAAGACCTTGTGGGTTGCCTCCCACACAGCGCTTTGTTTAACGTCGATAGCTCGACGGCTAAGGAGTGCAAGTACTCATGGTGGTTCTTTCGAGACTGGTTCCTCGATCGAACTTTGAATAGTCTTCGGTTTCCATGGCCACTTATCAAGCCATCTCTCATATCCCTCACCTTTTCGTTTCTTTCTTCTGTAGGGTGGTTTCTTGTTTTGAACGCGTGGTGGTGGTTCTGGATCTATTCTGTGTATCAGCTTTTCAAATTTGGGCTTTGTTATTTCATCCACCACCTCAAAAGTTAATCGTACCCTTTTAACAGTAATAATGATCCTAGTTTCACGGTCCTCGAATTTTCTTTTTCTATGAAGGGCCTTAGACAAAGGTGCATTGGTGTGTATATTTTTCAATACCTCCACATATGTTTTGGATTGGGAGTCTACCTTAACTTCTGCAAACCTTTGTGAGAAAGAAATAGGTGGGGTATAGGGAGGAGGAGCTACGATACGCGCTTCCTTCTCTACCTCTTCGACAACCTCCCTTTCGGTTGGTGTCGGTGGATTTTTCTCAATATGTATGCTTTTCTCACCAAAACTCTCCTCAGGCTCATCATCAATCTCCCTAGAATCTTCTATTTGTTCTTCATTAACGGTTGTTACAACATTCACATGTCCTTCTGGGAAGGATCCTAGAGGTGTTTGTCTAAGCAAGGAGGTTTGAGTCTCCAAAGTCTCGCTGTGAGTTGCGAGAGAATCGACAATAACGTTCATCTGCCTAAGGTCTTCATTAATTTGGAGATGTTGTTTTCTAAAATCTTCGTTTTGGAGAGTTTTTGTTTCCACAAAGAGCTCCATCATAGATTCTATCCTAGAATGAGTAGACGTCTCATTGAATTCTTCTAGTAGTAGTTCGAGGTTGGATGTATCAAAATCTTGTGTTTCCTCAAAACATTGGGAGTCGTCATCATAGATAGAATTTGGGTGAGAGTGCGTAGTATTGAAATCTTCTAATAATATTTCGAGGTCAGATTTAAGTGGAATTTGTGGTTCCTCGAAATATTGGGGGTGGTAGTTATAATATGGAGGGTGGTAGTTATAAGGGAAATATGGGTTATACATAATGATTTAGATAAGAGTGCCTTAGTCTATACTATGTGTTGCACCCCAAAATTTGCCCTCACAATACAAGACTTTGTGTTCCAAGAAGGTTCACAAGGTTCACAAAATTCACAATTGGTCAGAAGAGTTGACAATTCCCTCAGACAATGCACCTCCTAAGCAGTGCATCCAAAACTAGGGTTTTGACTTTAATCAGGCTAAATGGACTTCCAAGACTTCAAGTGAGCTTCATAACATCTTATATGTGTATAAGAACCCCCATGTCAAGTTTCAAGACTTTTCTCAAAAGTTTGCTCAGTCAGATGATCAGATAAGTCAAAAGCAGTCAATGCAGTTAAAAGGTCAAACTGAGGTCAACTGTGGTCAAACCAAAGTCAAACTTCATGATTTTTTTTTTTTGCCAACATCAAAGAGAGGTAAATATCATATGGCATGCATTTTTTTTCTAAAAAGTAAAAATGGCACAATTGGCAGGAGGACATGTGTAAGGAGTTATGAGTGTGAGAGGTTGAGAGTTCGAATCTCACCTTTGTCATTTTTTTTGTTTTTTATTATTTTTACTCTAAATTTTTCTATCTTTCATTAAAAAAAAAAATAGTTTTTTATTATTATTTAATTATTATTTTCGTATTTTAATTAAATCATTTTTTAAAATATTATTTTTTTCACTTTTTTCTAAATTATTCATAAAAATATCCAAAAAATCATAAAATAAAAAATATTGAAAAAAATTTTGTTCTTTTTATAATATTTTTTATTTTAGGAATCAATAGGATTATTAGTTTTTATTTTAAGTTTATTTTAATTATTTTAAATTATTTAAATTTTATTTTTTCTTAACTAATTATTTAGTTTGGACTTTAAAATGGGCTTTAGGGACATTATTGACAATTTGGTGTTAACCCTAATTTGTTCCCTATATATACATGTGTTGTCTTGTTGGAAAGGAGGAGAGAAGGAAAAAAACCTAAGAGGAGTGAGTGCCGTTTGCCGTTATTTAGTTTTCTTCTTCATCCATTACTATTGTTTCTTTTTCTTCATCGTTTACCGTTATTTCTTTTCCTTCATCTATTACTGTTGTTTCTTTTTCTTCATCTTTTACCGTTATTTCTTTTTCTTCATCTATTACCGTTATTTCTTTTTCTTTATCTATTACTGTTACGTTTATATATATATAATTTTTAAATTGTTAGAGTTTATATATATAAGATTTTTGATCGAATTATGTCGATACGATGTTTGCACATTTGTGTGCATGACGCGTGACATTTGTGTTAGTTCGATCTGGTTGCGATGATCGCATTTTTTGTGTGAGCAATAATACTATTTTTTTGCTTAATTTCTTTTTCTTTACGATAAATTTTGTTTCGTCCGATTTAGATCTGGTTGCGATGAGCGCATTTCTGCGTTAGCAACATTGTTGGGTTATTTGGCACATTTAAAATTCATTATTGCTTTATTATTATTATTATTATTATTATTATTATTATTATTATTATTATTATTATTATCATTATTTATTATTATTATCATTATTATCATTATTATTACCATTATTATTATTATTATTATTGTTATCATTAATTTATTAAAATTTGTTATAATATAAAAATCTGTTTTTTAAAATAAATAACATTAACATCTTTTCCAAATTAATATGAAAACCTATTATTTTTAAGAAAAACTTTTGTTAGATAAATTTAAAATAATAACTAAAATCTTTTTTTTAAAATAATAACTAGAACCGTTTTTATTTTATTTTATTATTGTTCAATTCAAATTTCATTATCATATTGTATCTGCTCCTCTCATGTAACCTCGCGAACTTAACAATCGCTCTTTAAATTCTGCCTTTAAATTTCTGCTTGCATGGTTTAAATTATGACATTATCTCTCTGTTTGCATGATTCACGCGTTTACTATTATTTCTGTCACATTGCACACATCCGAAGGTTAGGTCTAACTGTTTGGCCGCCGCGCCAATAGTCCGTAAAACTTCACACATTCAATTTCAAATCCTCAAAACTACAAACTACAAACCCTAATTTTCACAAATGCCTCGCCGCAGGCAAAATTACAATTTTACCCTTAGCATTAGGTCAAAGAGCCGCCGCGCTCATTTTAGGGTTTCCCGCCGTGGAATCCCTAATTTAACCCTAATTACAACTTAACATTTCAACGTAGAGATTTGGAGTTTCTACACTCCACGTAAGCGTGTCCTTAAGATGCGTTTATTCCCCTTGAGACCTTGACCACAGTCAAGAAGTTTCTAACCTCCCTATTGAGGGGAACTACGATTACTCTGATTCCACTCCCGTAAGGATATGTAGGCACAAGATGCGATGTCTTGCCGAGTAAACTTAGAATTAACCCCCTTTATTATTTATTATTGCTTATTTATATTTTATTTATCTTTGCTATTTAATTATTTTGCTTATTATTTTGTAATTGTTTCTTGGATGTAAAGTTGTTTAATTATTTAATTATTATTATGGTTAGTAATTAGGGAGTGTAACAACATGTATGTAATATTAAAATAAATTTAGATCACTTTTAAATAAAGATAATTAAAATAAACACGTCACACACGTAAGTCGATTTTAATCGCCGTCTCACTTCCTAAGGATATCCCTCAAGTTGCCTACGAATAATGGTTAAGTGGGGTGTATAAAGCAAGTCCCTCAAATAAAAAAATCATCAAAGTCCCTTATGGTTGCCTTTACGAATCAAGTCCCTTTCGAAAAATGATGATGGTCCCTTATATGTGCTTATTACATCCCACAATGGCCTTCAAAGTCAAATTGTCCCTCACATACCCCTTAACATCCAAAGTAAGGACTACCTACTCCATTATAGTAGGGATAGTCTTACTAAAGGAAAGAATGAAGAATAAGAAAGACCTTTAAACATTAGGGTAGGTTACTCCTAGGTGCTTGCTCACTTCAAAATTGTTTCGCACTTAAACAAATTTTCAACAAGTTTTCAAACAAGTTCTTAACACATCCTTACATGGACTATTTATTAACTATTCTGAAAATTTTCTATTCACACACTACAATTTCAAAACAATTCAAAAGTGAGCTTAAGTACCTAAGAGCCCATGGATAACCATGGATGAAAAGGATGCTAATACCTTCCCTTTTCATAACCTACCCCCCGGACCCAAAATATTCTCTAAGGTCTTTCCTGTTCTTTTATAACCTTTCCTTATGGATAAAATAAAAGTCGGTGGCGACTCTTGCTATCCGCAACATTGTTTAAAGTCAGTTCACCGGGTTACAGAACTGACGACTCTGCTGGGGATTTATTTAAGAGGGGTACCCTTAGGAATTAAGATCACTTTAAATTGTTTGCCTTGTTTGCTTTATTATTATATTGTTGGGGTGCTCTTATGTGTGAAAGGTCCTAACCCGGATCTAGTGTACCTTAGGTAAATGGCAATAGACCAAGGAAACTGTACGACGTATATCGATACGGTTGATCTGGTGGCCATAGTTAGTGCGACTTCTTGGTTGGTGCTTATATTCCTTAAGTCAAGTTGAGGATAATAATGAGGCTACCATATGTTGTCAATGCACTAACTGACTTTTAGAACCCTAGTTAACTCATCTTGGCCTTTAGAAAGTAGTGAGGTAACCGGCTTTGGTGCAGACTGAAGTTGGTTGACACTCGATACTACGCTCATTGAGATCTTAAACTTGGAGGGTTTTGGTTGGCAAGTAAGTTGCCTTCTGAACAACCACCCTTGTGAAGGATCAATGATATTGAGATCCCTTAGAACCTGGTTACTTTTGTAGGACAGGATGAACCATCTAACTTCAGGGGAGGGTACTTGCCTTTGAACCTCATGCAAGCCTTTAAACCTAGGGCTATGGTGTGACTTGTTTGTGTGTGCCACATGTTTGTGATTGAGCATGACATCATGACATCATCATGCATCATAAGCATATCATTTTCCCTAACCATTTCAAGGACCAAAGGATTTATCTTTGTTCTTTGTTGCAGGTCATGGCTTCTGCTCGTAGAAACACCATCAGGATCAACTTTGTAGGGATACCTGCTAAGCTCAAGGAGTTGGTTTCCTTAGTGCCTGATCATTCCCAGTTCAACAAGAGACATGGTCACTTATTGGATCTAGTTACTTCAGGGTTCAGTGAAGACATGATGAGTGTGCTGTTTCAGTTCTTTGACCCTAAGCACCATTGCTTTACATTTCCTGATTATCAGCTGGTTCCAACCATGGAGGAGTTCTCTAAACTTCTGGGTATACCTGTTCTTGATCAGAAGCCATTCACAGGCTTAGAGAAGGAGCTTAAACCAGAAGTTATTGCTGCAGCTCTACATCTGAAGAAGTCTGGCATTGTTCTAGAGATGAGAAGTGGAGTTAAAGGTATTCTTGCCAAGGTATTAGTGGATAAAGCCCAAATGTTCTTGAAGGCTATGAGCTACGATGCTTTTGAGGAGATCTTAGCCTTATTGATTTATGGCTTAGTGTTGTTCCCCAATCCTGATCAGTTCATAGACGTTCATGCCATCAAGATATTCCTGAGTCACAATCCAGTGCCTACCTTACTTGGAGACATCCTACATTCTCTTCACACCCGTACTACAAGGGCAAGAGGAACTTTGATGTGCTGCATACCTTTACTTTCTAGGTGGTTTATTTCTCACCTTCCTCGCTCAGTAATGAAGAATGAGCAAGGGTTCAGATGGTCCAAGAGGATCATGTCACTTTCTCACTCAGACATCCATTGGTGCTCCAGATCTATGGAGAATGTCACCATCATTGACCGTTGTGGGGAGTTTCCTAATGTGCCACTTCTAGGCATAAGAGGAGGCATCACCTACAACCCATCTCTAGGTTTACGACAGTTTGGTTACGCCCGGAGCGATGGTCCACATGACATGTTGATTCAGGGCATTGTGTTTGATTACGACAACGATCTTCAGGGTTACCGTCAGAGATTCATCCGAGCTTGGGGAAAGGTAAACAGGATTGACAGCAAGACACTGGAGCCTAAGTACACTATTCCTATGGAGGCTTATCTCAGATGGGTACGATCTCGTGCTCAGACACTCATGATGCCATATCCTGCCGTCCTACCAGTTACCATGGAACCTGTTGCTGAAGGAGACACAGCTTATACCATCCTTCACCCAGACATGCCTACTGATATGGAAGACTTGCAGAGATCATGGATCCAACTGAAAGAGCAAAGGGATACTTTCGAGGCTCATTACAAAGCAAGCCAAGCAAGGATCCTAGAGCTAACAAAGCTACTTCATGAGGAGCGAAACCTCAACTCATACCTCAACACAAAGAGGAAACGTCCATGGGAGACTTAAAACCCCATCTTTTGTACTTATTTCGTTTTCATTTTTTGTAAGCCTAAAAGGCAAAACAAGTTATTACTAATAAAAAGTTACTTTCTTGTTTGTTTAAGCAAATTTAAATCCTGCGGTCCTTGAAAACATTGCATATGCATTCCCATATCATTGCATCACAGGTTTATAATGGTGCACAGGTTTCTCATCTTCTCGCTGTTTATTTCAGCAATGGCTCTTGAACAATCAGTTAAGGATCTCCAGGCACAGAATGCACAGTTCCAAGAGCTGATCCTGAACCTATCCAAGGGGCAGGATGAATTGAAGACACTGCTGGCCAAGAAGACTAAGAAGGCTAGAAGGTCTGCTGGGTTGCTCAACATGGGAAGAAGGTTCAAAGGTCCTGTCAAGACCAAGGAACATGTGGAAGACTATGAATCTGAAGAATCTGAGCAGGAGAGAGGCAGTCTCCACAACACTATGGGGGACTCTGATTCTGAGGCTAACTACTACCATGAGCCTAACGAAGACAAATTCAAGATGCTGGTGGATAGAATGGATGCTATGGAATTACAGAAATCATCTGGGCTGGATTTTGAGGATTTGAGCTTGATATCTGGGGTGGTCATACCCATTGGGTTCAAAGTTCCTACATTTGTTGTCTATGATGGGGTCTCTTGTCCCAAATTGCATCTGAGGTCTTATGTCAGAAGAATTCAACCCCACACTGCTGATAAAAAGTTGTGGATCCATTTCTTTCAAGAGAGTTTATCTGGAGCTCAGCTAGAGTGGTATTATCAGTTGGAGAGTGTCAACATCGGAGATTGGAATGACCTTGCTGAAGCTTTCTACAAGCAGTATCAATACAATGCTGACTTAGCCCCCACTCGCATGCAGCTTCAAAGCATGTCTATGGGTGCCAAAGAAAGCTTTAAGGAGTATGCTCAGAAGTGGAGAGACTTAGCTGGAAGAGTTCAACCCCCTTTGACTGATAGGGAGTTGGTTGATATGTTCATGTGTACGCTGAATGGTCCGTTTTACAGTCATCTCATTGGAAGCTCATCATCTGGCTTCACTGAGTTGATCATGACAGGAGAGCGAGTAGAGAATGGTATCAAGAGTGGTAAGATCCAAGTGGGCACTTCTTCATCAGGTGCTGCAAAGAAGCCTCCCACTGGGAAGAAAGAATCTAATGATGTGTATGGTCAGCCTGATCGTAACAGAAGGCATCAGTCTGTTAGTGCAGTTCATATTTCAAATCCAACTCCTGCAACAACAGAGCAGCCTCAAGGCAACCAACAGAGGGCTAGAAGACAGTTCACGAAGATCAACATGTCAATGGCTCAGGCATTGCAACACTTGTTGAAGGCTGAACTTATTACCCTGAGGGAGGCTCCTCAGAATCCCAATGTTACCTCTCCCAAGTACAATCCCAATGCACGATGTGCATATCATTCAAACTGTCCAGGACATGATACTAATAACTGCTGGGTCTTGAAGAACAAAATTCAAGATATGATTGATGCTGGAGAAATTGAGTTTGATCCACCAGGTACTCCAAATGTGATTACAGCTCCAATGCCAAATCACGAGAAGACTGTCAACGCCATTGATGAAGATATTGATGAAGATCTGCATGTCTATTCAGTTATGGAGTTGAGCACACCATTGTCTGTTATCAAAAAGAGGTTAGTACAAGCTGGGATCTTTCCAGGTTGTCATGAAGATTGTCTATATTGTACCTATAAGCCGGATAGTTGCTTCATTTTGAGAGATGGGATTCAACGTCTCATGGATAAATATACTATAGTGTTTGAAAGAAGACCAGCATCTGTAGAAAGTATGGTGGATCATCTGACTCAGGGTAAGAAGATTGAAGAGGTTGACATGGTTGACAAAGTACCACTAAGAATCACTTCAAAGGGTCCCATTAAAATCACTCATCAGGGCCCAATCAAGATTATTGCTGAAGGTCCTGTGAAAGTTGTTGCTGAAGCCAGAGTAGCTCCTCTGATCATTACCACTCCTGGTCCTATTCCTTATACATCTGACAAAGCTGTGCCTTGGCACTATGGGTCTGATGTTTACATCCATGGTGTCAAGCAGGAGCCTTTACCTGATATGCCTGTTGACATTGATAATATTGCTGGATCTAGAAAGATCACTCGTAGTGGAAGAGTCTTCTCTCCTCCAGTTACTTCTAAGAGTGCAGTTACTCCTGCTGTTACTTCCACCACTGATGCTCGGGGCAAGGGTCCTGTTATTGAGCCTGTATCTACTGATGTGCCAGCTGCTGATGACCTCTCTAAGCAGATGGAAGAAGTATTGAAAATCATTCGCAAGAGTGATTATGATATTGTTGATCAGCTGGGGCATACTCCCTCAAAGATTTCTATGCTCTCCCTGTTATTATGTTCTGAGGCTCATGCCAAGTCATTGATCAAGTTTCTAAAGATGGCTCATGTACCCAGTGCAATTTCTGTGGACCAGTTTGAGAATTGTGTTGCTCACCTGACCTATGACAACAGGTTAGGATTTTCTGATGCTGACTTGACCCCTGCCAAGAGGGATCATAACAGGGCCTTGCATATTTCAATTGAATACAGGGGCACTACCCTGTCTCATGTGCTGATAGACAATGGTTCCTCTCTGAATGTGTTGCCTAAGGAAGTCCTGAACAAGCTGAGTCCTGAAGATACGGTATTGAAGCCCAGTAATATTGTGGTAAAGGCTTTTGATGGATCTAAAAGAATAGTGCATGGGGAAATTGATCTTCCAATCAAGGTTGGCTCTCAGGTGTTTACTGCTACATTCTATGTGATGGATATTCGTCCTTCGTACTCATGTCTGCTTGGTCGTCCCTGGATCCATGGGGCAGGTGCTGTGACCTCCACATTACATCAAAAGTTGAGATATCCGGTGAATGGAAAAGTTGTTACTGTCTTTGGAGAGGAAGAATACTTTGTCAGCCATGTAAACACTTTCAAGTATCTGTAAGTAGAAGGTGAATACATTGAAACTCCATGTCAGTCATTTGAAGTGGTTCCCTGGGCTGTTAAGGATTGTGTGACTCCTCCTGCTGTGAAGAAGGTTCCTGTGGTCATCAGAAACCCTCCAACAATGGCAATGGCCTCCCTCAATGATGCAAAAGCTGTGGTGGAAGAAGGTGGTTGTACTATTTGGGGTCAGCTTCCTGATATTCCATACAAGTCTGACAAGTTTGGTTTGGGTTTCACTGCAGAGTCCCAGAAGGCTGTTCGTCGTGCTCGTGCTGTTCGTATCACCAATCAAGGGGTTATCAATGCTGTGGGAGATCAAGATGAAGACCACAACTTGGAGGCATGGATTTTTCCTACTGTGGGTGCTGGACTCAATAATTGGAAAGCTGAAGATGTTATCCCTATCTCCTTTAGTCAGGAGTAAATACTATTACTGTGTTATGTTTTTAAATTTGTAATTTCTGGAACAATTAAAACTTTCAAGCCATGTGCCTTACCCGGGGCACAATGGTGTGCTTGTTACGGGTTGTCATTTCATTTGCATACTTCATTCAATAAAATCAATGGACGTTTCGTTTTCGTAAATATTGTGTTCCTTGTCTTTCTTTTTCTTTTATTTTTGCTTTATCAGCTATGTGTTCTTACACACACCCACGTCACTAAAATGCAGATCCTCATCCACTCTGGATCCAGTTGATAACAGTTCTACTATTGCCAATTACAATTTCGAGAATCCGATCTATCAAACTGAAGACGGAGACGAGGACGATTGTGAAATACCTGTAGAGCTTGCTAGGTTGTTACAACAAGAAGAGAAAGCTATACAGCCACATGAAGAGCCAGTCGAAATTGTGAATCTGGGAACTGAAGAAAACAGAAAAGAGGTCAAGATAGGGGCTGATTTAGAGGACAGTGTCAAGAGCAGGTTGGTTCAGATGCTACGTGACTATGTGGAGATCTTTGCTTGGTCTTATGAAGATATGCCAGGGTTGGATACGGACATTGTGGTTCACCGTTTGCCAGTGAAAGAAGATTGTCGTCCAAAGAAGCAGAAGGTTCGTCGTATGCGTCCTGAAATGTCAGAAAAGATCAAAGCAGAGGTAATGAAACAGTTCAATGCAGGGTTCTTGGCCGTAACTTCTTATCCTCAGTGGGTTGCAAATGTGGTACCAGTTCCTAAGAAAGATGGTAAGGTACGTATGTGTGTAGACTACAGAGATCTGAACAAGGCTAGCCCTAAAGACGACTTTCCACTTCCTCATATCGATATTCTGGTAGACAACACTGCTCAGCATAAGGTATTCTCTTTTATGGATGGTTTCTCTGGTTACAATCAAATCAAGATGGCACCTGAAGATATGGAGAAGACAACATTTATGACACAGTGGGGCACCTTTTGCTATAAGGTAATGCCATTTGGTTTGAAGAATGCAGGGGCAACATATCAGCGTGCTATGGTGGCTTTGTTTCATGATATGATTCATCATGAGATAGAGGTATATGTGGATGATATGATAGCCAGATCTCAGAATGAAGAGCAACATCTTGATCATCTGCACAAGTTGTTTGAGAGGTTGAAAAAATACAGATTGAGATTAAATCCGAACAAGTGTACTTTTGGAGTTAGATCTGGAAAGCTCCTGGGTTTCATTGTCAGTGGAAAAGGTATTGAAGTGGATCCTGCAAAAGTGAAAGCTATACGAGAGATGCCAGCTCCCCGTACTGAGAAGGAGGTTAGAGGTTTCTTGGGACGATTGAACTACATTGCAAGATTTATTTCCCAATTAACTACCATCTGTGAGCCAATCTTCAAGTTGTTGAAGAAAGATCAGGTGATGGAATGGAATGATGAGTGCCAGACTGCCTTTGATGAAATCAAGAGATATTTGCTAGAACCTCCAATTTTAATGCCACCAGTTGATGGAAAACCCTTGATTATGTATTTAACAGTATTAGACAACTCAATGGGGTGTGTATTGGGGCAACATGACGAGTCTGGTCGAAAAGAGCAGGCAATATACTACCTTAGCAAAAAGTTTACCGACTGTGAAACAAGATACTCACTGCTCGAGAAAACTTGCTGCGCTTTGGCATGGGCTGCTCGCCGACTAAGACAGTATATGTTGACCCATACTACCTTGTTGATTTCGAAGATGGATCCAATCAAGTACATATTTGAGAAACCTGCTCTCTCCGGAAGAATTGCAAGATGGCAAATGATCTTGACGGAATATGATATACAGTATACTACTCAGAAGGCCATTAAGGGGAGTGTTGTTGCTGATCATTTGGCTCATCAAGCAGTAGATGATTACCAGTCAATGAATTTTGAGTTCCCTGATGAAGACATTATGTCTGTTACCAAAGAACCTGGACAATATGACGGACCTGAACAAGGATCCCGATGGACTATGGTTTTTGATGGTGCCTCCAATGCACATGGTAATGGTGTTGGTGTTGTGATTAATTCCCCTGAAGGTTGTCATACCCCGATTACTGCCAGACTTTGTTTCTATTGTACCAATAACATGGCTGAGTATGAGGCATGTATCATGGGTATGCAAGTTGCTATTGATATGAAGATTCAGTTCCTTGAGGTGTATGGAGATTCAGCTCTGGTAGTAAGTCAGATTAAAGGAGATTGGGATACAAAGCATGATAATCTCATTCCTTACAGAGAACATGTGTTGTCTTTGATCCCACATTTCAAAGAGATTACTTTTGGACATATTCCACGAAGAGAGAATCAGTTGGCAGACGCATTGGCCACCATGGCATCTATGTTTGAGATCAGCTGGGATGATGAAGCTCCCAAGATTACCATTGATAGATTTGAGAAGCCTGCATACTGCAATGAGATTGACACTGAAGGGGCAGAGGAGAAGCCTTGGTTCTATGAAGTGAAAAACTATCTTGAAGCTCAGGAGTTCCCTGAAGGGGCATCTGTCAAAGATAGGAAGTTCCTGAGAAGGTTTTCTGCTAAGTTCTTTCTGAGTAATGGCATTCTGTATAAGCGTAATCATGATTCAACTATGCTTCGTTGTGTGGATAAGAAGGAAGCTACAGAAATTATGGAAGAGATGCATGATGGGACCTTTGGCACTCATTCTAGTGGTCATACCATGGCAAAGAAGATTTTGAGAGCAGGTTACTATTGGTCTACCATGGAAGCTGATTGCTATCAACACTCCAGAACATGTCACAAATGTCAAATCTATGCTGATAAAGTACATGTACCTCCATCTCCATTGAATGTGTTGACTGCTCCTTGGCCCTTTGCCATGTGGGGCATTGATATGATTGGTGAGATCAAGCCTACTGCTTCTAATGGGCATCGTTTCATCCTGGTTGCTATTGATTACTTCACGAAGTGGGTAGAGGCAGCTTCATTTGCATCTGTGACTAAGAATGTTGTGGCTCGGTTCATTAAGAATAATCTCATATGTAGGTATGGTATCCCTGAAAGGATTATCACTGACAATGGCTCTAATCTGAACAACACTATGATTACTGATCTCTGTACGCAGTTCAAGATTAAGCATCACAACTCTTCTCCGTATCGTCCAAAGATGAATGGGGCAGTTGAAGCTGCTAATAAGAACATTAAGAAGATTGTACAGAAGATGACTGTTACTTACAAGGATTGGCACGAGATGTTACCATTTGCTCTGCATGGTTATCGTACTACAATACGTACTTCAACAGGGGCAACCCCATTCTCCTTAGTCTATGGTATGGAAGCAGTTCTGCCTATTGAAGTTCAGATCCCCTCCTTGAGAATTATGAAGGATGCAGGCTTGGATGAAGATGAGTGGATTCAGACTCGACTTGACCAGATAAATTTGATTGATGAGAAAAGGTTAGCAGCAGTTTGTCATGGCCAGATGTACCAGAAACGGATGATCAAAGCTTTTAACAAGAAGGTTAAGCCAAAGGTATATCAGGCTGGTGACTTGGTAATCAAGCGTATCATATTACCACAGGGTGATCCTAGGGGCAAGTGGACTCCAACATATGAGGGACCATTTGTAGTCAAGACAGTGTTCTCAGGAGGTGCCATGATACTGACTACAATGGATGGTGAAGACTTCCCACAACCTGTAAACGCAGACATAGTTAAAAAATACTACGCATAAAAAGAGACCCGCTAGGTTGACAGGCCTAGGCAAAAATAAGGGCATCCCGGCAAACCAAAAGGGTTTGGGCAAAAATTAGGGATATATATATAAAAAGATGTACACCCGGCAAGTCGAAAACCTGAAAAGGCGGCTTGGGCAAAAAAGGGTATCCCGGTGGATTGAAAACCTGAAAGGGCAATCCAGGCAAAAGTTAGGGATTAAAGCGTATGACTATGTCTCGTTTGGATCACTCATGAAACTGCAACCAGTTGTACTACTTACTCAAGCTCAAACAGATAAAGCTCAATCCAATCGTTTCCGTCTCAACAGCAAGAAGATGAGATACTTGAGTGGCAATAGTAGAATTGAAACTCAATAGGATTATTTCCCACATAGCTGATTCTTTTTGTAAAACTTCATGACAAAATTCTCTTACTAGGGTTTATGTCTCCTTGTACAAACTTACCCGTGTATGGGTCACTTTTGATATAAATAAATTCCATCTTTTGAATCCAGATTTACTTTTACCCTATTTACATAAGCGAAACGTCCATTGGTTGTGTTTGAATGTATGTATGCCTTTGAATATGATTGATGTTTACCAGAAACGCATGTATGCTTTTAATATGATTGATGTTTACCAGAAATGCATGAAAATGCAGTAATAGTACTTACTAAGGACGAACGAGGGAAGGATTTCAACGAAGCTTCGCCGGTTCATCTTTACAAGACAGTTACAAACCATCAGTAGGACTAATCCATTTTCACAAAGTCTAATCTCCCCTGGAATTTATATCCATCTCTTTTATCCTCATACGGATATACGGGAAATTACTTTCCAATAAGGGCACGATGAACGAAGACGGGATGTTATACTTATCCTACTATCAAACGAAAACGAAGGTTATCTATACCCTACTATCCCCAACAACGGGAGGTTATCTATACCTTGTTATCCCCAACAACGGGAGGTTATCTATACCTTGTTATCCCCAGCAGACGGAGGGTTATATATTCTTCAACAACGAATCGGGATTTATTTTCCTTGGCCAGCAGTTGTTATACAAGGATATCCAGACACTTCCAGCAGTGTCATAGCATACATACATCATTTACATCATACCATAACATATATGCTTATAGTACATTACCTAAGTGCATCATGTCATACATGCATACATAAAGCATAAACTAATGTTGTTATACAGAATGCTACCTTGTTTTCAGGTTAATTATCCAACAAACAATCTTATGATCTTTGGGACTGCTTTATTGTAACCTCAGGGTTACTTTATCCTCCTGATGAGCTTCTTATTACTTTGGGACTGCTTTATTGTAACCTCAGGGTTATTTTATCCTCCTGATAGCCTCTCATGACTTCAAGACTGCTTTAGAGCTACTGATTGCTCTATCCTCCTGAAATCATCCTATTACTTCAAGACTGCTTTAGAGCTATTCATTGCTCTATCCTCATGAGGTCATATTACTACTTCAAGACTGCTTTAGAGCTATTCATTGCTCTATCCTCCTGAAGCCATCTAATTATTTCAAGACTGCTTTAGAGTTATCCATTGCTCTATCCTCCTGAAATTACATTATTATTTCAAGACTGCTTTAGAGCTATCCATTGCTCTATCCTCCTGAAATCATTACTTCAAGACTGCTTTAGAGCTATTGATTGCTCTATCCTCCTGAAGACGTATCACATTATTATTTCAAGACTGCTTTAGAGCTGTTGATTGCTCTATCCTACTGAAGCCATTCTATTACTTCAAGACTGCTTTAGAGCTATTGATTGCTCTATCCTCCTGAAGCCATTATTACTTCAAGACTGCTTTAGAGCTATTGATTGCTCTATCCTCCTGAGGTCAGATTTATCACTTCAAGACTGCTTTAGGGTTATCATTATTGATTGCTCTATCCTCATGAAGACATGCTGTTACATCAGTATTACTCCAGACTCCTGACAGTTCTCATTATACTACTGAAGAACTTTCCCCTAGTGGCATCTTTAAGCCCACTCAATCATGTTCAACCAACCATCAATATCACTCCATGCACTGGTGAGTGCAAATTTTTGGGCTTTTGTGTTCAATCCCCTTCAACCTTCCAGGTTACGACTGGCAAATATACCAATCTAACCCCTCAGGTTTCAGAAAATTGAACAGGGGCAGCTGTTGCACCCTAAAATTTGCCCTCACAATACAAGACTTTGTGTTCCAAGAAGGTTCACAAGGTTCACAAAATTCACAATTGGTCAGAAGAGTTGACAATTCCCTCAGACAATGCACCTCCTAAGCAGTGCATCCAAAACTAGGGTTTTGACTTTAATCAGGCTAAATGGACTTCCAAGACTTCAAGTGAGCTTCATAACATCTTATATGTGTATAAGAACCCCCATGTCAAGTTTCAAGACTTTTCTCAAAAGTTTGCTCAGTCAGATGATCAGATAAGTCAAAAGCAGTCAATGCAGTTAAAAGGTCAAACTGAGGTCAACTGTGGTCAAACCAAAGTCAAACTTCATGATTTTTTTTTTGCCAACATCAAAGAGAGGTAAATATCATATGGCATGCATTTTTTTTCTAAAAAGTAAAAATGGCACAATTGGCAGGAGGACATGTGTAAGGAGTTATGAGTGTGAGAGGTTGAGAGTTCGAATCTCACCTTTGTCATTTTTTTTGTTTTTTATTATTTTTACTCTAAATTTTTCTATCTTTCATTAAAAAAATAACAAAAATAGTTTTTTATTATTATTTAATTATTATTTTCGTATTTTAATTAAATCATTTTTTAAAATATTATTTTTTTTCACTTTTTTCTAAATTATTCATAAAAATATCCAAAAAATCATAAAATAAAAAATATTGAAAAAAATTTTGTTCTTTTTATAATATTTTTTATTTTAGGAATCAATAGGATTATTAGTTTTTATTTTAAGTTTATTTTAATTATTTTAAATTATTTAAATTTTATTTTTTCTTAACTAATTATTTAGTTTGGGCTTTAAAATGGGCTTTAGGGACATTATTGACAATTTGGTGTTAACCCTAATTTGTTCCCTATATATACATGTGTTGCCTTGTTGGAAAGGAGGAGAGAAGGAAAAAAACCTAAGAGGAGTGAGTGCCGTTTGCCGTTATTTAGTTTTCTTCTTCATCCATTACTATTGTTTCTTTTTCTTCATCGTTTACCGTTATTTCTTTTCCTTCATCTATTACTGTTGTTTCTTTTTCTTCATCTTTTACCGTTATTTCTTTTTCTTCATCTATTACCGTTATTTCTTTTTCTTTATCTATTACTGTTACGTTTATATATATATATAATTTTTAAATTGTTAGAGTTTATATATATAAGATTTTTGATCGAATTATGTCGATACGATGTTTGCACATTTGTGTGCATGACGCGTGACATTTGTGTTAGTTCGATCTGGTTGCGATGATCGCATTTTTTGTGTGAGCAATAATACTATTTTTTTGCTTAATTTCTTTTTCTTTGCGATAAATTTTGTTTCGTCCGATTTAGATCTGGTTGCGATGAGCGCATTTCTGCGTTAGCAACATTGTTGGGTTATTTGGCACATTTAAAATTCATTATTGCTTTATTATTATTATTATTATTATTATTATTATTATTATTATTATTATTATTATTATTATTATTATTATTATTATTATTATTATTATTATTATTATTATCATTATTTATTATTATTATCATTATTATCATTATTATTACCATTATTATTATTATTGTTATCATTAATTTATTAAAATTTGTTATAATATAAAAATCTGTTTTTTAAAATAAATAACATTAACATCTTTTCCAAATTAATATGAAAACCTATTATTTTTAAGAAAAACTTTTGTTAGATAAATTTAAAATAATAACTAAAATCTTTTTTTTAAAATAATAACTAGAACCGTTATTTATTTTATTTTATTATTGTTCAATTCAAATTTCATTATCATATTGTATCTGCTCCTCTCATGTAACCTCGCGAACTTAACAATCGCTCTTTAAATTCTGCCTTTAAATTTCTGCTTGCATGGTTTAAATTATGACATTATCTCTCTGTTTGCATGATTCACGCGTTTACTATTATTTCTGTCGCATTGCACACATCCGAAGGTTAGGTCTAACTGTTTGGCCGCCGCGCCAATAGTCCGTAAAACTTCACACATTCAATTTCAAATCCTCAAAACTACAAACTACAAACCCTAATTTTCACAAATGCCTCGCCGCAGGCAAAATTACAATTTTACCCTTAGCATTAGGTCAAAGAGCCGCCGCGCTCATTTTAGGGTTTCCCGCCGTGGAATCCCTAATTTAACCCTAATTACAACTTAACATTTCAACGTAGAGATTTGGAGTTTCTACACTCCACGTAAGCGTGTCCTTAAGATGCGTTTATTCCCCTTGAGACCTTGACCACAGTCAAGAAGTTTCTAACCTCCCTATTGAGGGGAACTACGATTACTCTGATTCCACTCCCGTAAGGATACGTAGGCACAAGATGCGATGTCTTGCCGAGTAAACTTAGAATTAACCCCCTTTATTATTTATTATTGCTTATTTATATTTTATTTATCTTTGCTATTTAATTATTTTGCTTATTATTTTGTAATTGTTTCTTGGATGTAAAGTTGTTTAATTATTTAATTATTATTATGGTTAGTAATTAGGGAGTGTAACAACATGTATGTAATATTAAAATAAATTTAGATCACTTTTAAATAAAGATAATTAAAATAAACACGTCACACACGTAAGTCGATTTTAATCGCCGTCTCACTTCCTAAGGATATCCCTCAAGTTGCCTACGAATAATGGTTAAGTGGGGTGTATAAAGCAAGTCCCTCAAATAAAAAAATCATCAAAGTCCCTTATGGTTGCCTTTACGAATCAAGTCCCTTTCGAAAAATGATGATGGTCCCTTATATGTGCTTATTACATCCCACAATGGCCTTCAAAGTCAAATTGTCCCTCACATACCCCTTAACATCCAAAGTAAGGACTACCTACTCCATTATAGTAGGGATAGTCTTACTAAAGGAAAGAATGAAGAATAAGAAAGACCTTTAAACATTAGGGTAGGTTACTCCTAGGTGCTTGCTCACTTCAAAATTGTTTCGCACTTAAACAAATTTTCAACAAGTTTTCAAACAAGTTCTTAACACATCCTTACATGGACTATTTATTAACTATTCTGAAAATTTTCTATTCACACACTACAATTTCAAAACAATTCAAAAGTGAGCTTAAGTACCTAAGAGCCCATGGATAACCATGGATGAAAAGGATGCTAATACCTTCCCTTTTCATAACCTACCCCCCGGACCCAAAATATTCTCTAAGGTCTTTCCTGTTCTTTTATAACCTTTCCTTATGGATAAAATAAAAGTCGGTGGCGACTCTTGCTATCCGCAACATTGTTTAAAGTCAGTTCACCGGGTTACACTATGCAACAACGGAATCATAATATTGACTGTTGGTCCCCAGCAACGGCGCCAAAAACTTGATGCGTCCGCAAGTGCACGGAAATATCGAAGTAATATAAAAGATTGTCGAACCCAAAGAGACCAATGTCAATCTACCATTATCTATTATTACGGTGTAAAGCTAAGGCTATTGGAATTAGGAAAATTGAATGCGAATGAAATTAAATGCAAAAGAAATAAAGAAAATTGGTTTAAAGAAATGCGGTAAAGGATATCGGTATGCAAAGACTTAGTTATCTGGGATTCGACAGGTCACCGATGCTTCTTACTCTTTGCAAACATTGTTCAGAAGAAAATAGTGATCTGAAGACTTTCGTCTCACGATGGTTGTTGACGCTAGTCATAATTCTAAGGGCCGAATGTACGCTTTCGCTGTCCCATTCGGGGTTAAAGCTACTTTTTGGAAATCTCTAGGTTCTAATCCATTTTAAAGTGCTTTCGCTGTTATTAAAACAAATGCCTAGTGTTTACTATCTGGTCTTGCCGCAGCTTTCGCTTGTTGGTTCGTACCTTAATTAATTTCCCACTTTCGTGGCAAAACTACTTTTAAATAAGTTCTCGCTTTCGCGACGAAGTTTATTCAGTAAATAAATTTAAACACTACGGCCAGAAAGGTTGTTTGTAAAAAGGGAAGATGCCGGTTACTATCGAATCCTATCCTACTAATTCGGTTACATACCGATAAAACTAACTTAGCCAGACATGATAATTAATGCGAACGAAAATAGACATAAACAACAGAATAATAAAGCGTGCATCATAACAGAAATAAAGTAGTAATTCAATTAATAAAAACCTGTAAATTGTACTGATCTCAAATCCTTGGGTAGTCCCCCATAATGTCGGCAGGATTCTACTTTGGCGAGAAATAAAAGGTACAGGAAGAAAATACAACATTCTGAACTGAAGGAAAATGGAAAGGAAAATGAAAGTAACGATAAATAACTTTGATGGAACTTTGGCAGAACTTCGGGATGAAGAATCCACCCTTTCTCTGTGAGTCTCTTGTCTATTTATAGGAGATGTTTCTTATCTCAACTTCCTGAGATCATGCGTGAGATATGGAGAAAGTGGTAGTAACTTCCAGTAGTGGGCAGTGAGTGGAGAAAGTGTAGTAACTTCCAGTAGTGGGCAGCGAGTGGAGAAAGTGTAGGAAGGATTTAAGTTGAGATTGATCGTGAATTCTGATTCTGCGTTTTTTGTCTGCGTGACGGTCGTCACACGCATGACGGTCGTCATGGACCTGTGACGGTCGTCACAGCAGCAAAATCCGTATCTGCTGTTTTTCATCTATTTTTCATCCGTTTTTCATCTGTTTCTTCTCCTTTTCTTTCTTTAGTCCAAATTCTCCCCAATCTGCAAAACGAAGTAAATTAATCATATAATAGAACATAAATCAAGATAAATTAATAAAAGTCACAAATAAATGCATGTAAATCAAGCCAAATAAATGATATGATTTCGCGTTATCAGTTTTTGATTATGCCAAGATCTTCAAATTATGTTGACATTTCCTAGATGTACTAGTTGTGCATTTCATGGCGACGTCGCAGCTACCAAAAATCTTGTAAGCTACGTCTCAAAGTCCTATACCATCTACTTTATCAAAAACTTGGCTCTGTTCAACAGTTTCACTTGTTTTTTAGATTCATAACTGTCGGCAGCAACTTGGAAACCAGGATAGCACAAAGACTGCATCACAATGATGAATTTTCTAGGCCAAAGCCTCTTGCTGTAGCACCACCATTGGACTTTTGTTTCATGATAGTGCAGGTATCCTGTTTGCTATATTTACCATGAATGAAAAAAGAAAATGTATTCTATTCCGACCTGGCTTGAATTTGACCAAACTTTTGTGTGTCTAGGTATGAGTTTGATGAACACAGTTTGAGAAGCAATTCTCAAACGAAGGACACAGTTTTTTTCGAGAATGAAACTGGGTTCTTAACTTCTTGGAGGTGATTACTACTTTTGAGACTTGGCTAAGTATCGGTGCTGTTATATTCAGTCGGAAATGGAGTGTAGAAATTCTTTTTGGTAATTCTGCTCAATTGATTATGAGTTTTTTCATTGGACTTTGTATGTACTACTCATTTCTTGCATTTTGGTCTCAGGCATGACGAGTGAAGGTTGAAAAGATTTACCGTGAAGCTCGTGTTGATGAAGACTTTAACAATGGTGGTCTAGACTGGTTATGAACTAGCATGAGACTTGGCGTAATGCTGCATTGGAAAATCTTGATGATGTTTGATGTAGAGGAGACTCCAACATGGAGTCAGCTTGGCACAAGTAAATGAATCTTGGCATTTCTCCTGTAATTGATTTCAACTCCTTGTTCTGATGCGGCTTAACTTTAAAACTTGTTACAGCTCATATTCTTGTTATGTATTAACAGTATTTAGCTTATTGCCTTATCTTAATGCTTGCAGTGATCTTGTTGTTTTTGAAGGCGGGCGCTGTTGGTTGAAGGACGAGGTCGTCGCCGGTTGAACCCAACGAAAGTTGTAAATGAGATGTTTGAATAGGTTGGAAGCATTAATCCGGTTGTGAATGGTTTGGATATTTCTTGGTAAGACTATTACCTCTAATACTCTGCATTATCATTGCTATTTTCTTGTTGTTAATGGAAAAACATAGCTTTTGTTGGGTGTACCTCTTTTTGGTTGTTTGAAGCGAGATGTGACACCTTAGATTTACATTGGCAAAAGAATCATTTGCTTATTTTTTTTGGATCAATATGTTTTTGATCTCATGCAGTTGTTTCTCATTTCGGATATCATCCTTGGAGTATTGGGAACAAAGTGCCTGAATCACATAATGCAGGTGAGGTTGGGCATGATTGTTCCTGGCTTTACATCCATTACTTCTCAAGTGCATATCAGGTGTTCTTCTCTAAGAACGGCCAACCGATTCAAGCTTTTGATCCAACCTCATCCTTTGATCATCTAGAGAAATCAATCAAGAATTCAAGTCGGTCAGTATCTGCATTCGGTAAGGCTCTCAGGAGTCTCTAGCATCATGTCCTTCTATATTCTTCCAGCATCACCAATTTCTGAATTCCTTGATTTCTCAGGTGCAAGGGTAACGAGGTGAGATATATGCCGGAGGTTTTGGGGTGAACTGCCTTGACAGGTAGCTTGAAAAACACGACACGACGTTCACGAAATACACGAAAGTAACCTTGAAGACTTTCGGAGTTTAAGTCCAAACTCTGTAGTATGTATTCTTGAATGTCACTTAGCATCTGGTTTAGATTATTTCACTAATCCTAATGCTGTTTTTGTGTCAACCAACTTGGCTTATAGCTGCAATTTTGGTGCTTGCTGTTATCTCGTCGTCTTCGCATCGTGAACTAATTGCAACTTGTTTAGTTGAATGCAAGGTACATGCAGCTGCTGTCAATTGGAGGATGAACCTGTCGCCGGTTGATCGAAGAAGATGTTGAAGAATTGGTATAACTTTGAGACGGTCTTGGTACAGTGCGGAAGAAAAACGGTTGAAGACTGATGACGGTCTTTGGAAACTGATTGCAGGTGACAAATGCACACTGAGTAGGATTGTAGCAGAACTTTGCATAAAGAATTGCGACAGGCTGTAGTTTGTAGTTTAGGAAAATTCATTGAATTCCATCCGACTGTATTTTTCATCTCCATGGTTTTGTAAACAGGGATCACACGCATCATGTTCTTCCATATCTTGTATCAAATACTTAGAGTCTATTTATTAAAATATGTTCGCACTCAAATGTACTGAGTCCATCTTGTAATAATCCCAACACGGCTTTGAAATCCGGAAAAGGCTCAAACAATATAACTTGCCTGGTTCTCACGTTGACTTGATGTATGGATTGAAATTATCTTAATACCCTCAAAACTTAATGAGGAAATAACCAAATAATTCAACAAACCTTTAAGTAACTTGAATCATTGCTTGTGAAACTGGATTCATGGCGTGAAAACAAATTGAAACATCCTGGTATAAGTTGACTTTGAAACAACTTTTAAAGCAAGTTCCACATGGCTGGTAGTGACCAATGATCATGTCTTCTATAATTGGCTCAAATTTTGATTTTTACTCTTTTATCTTGATAGTTTAGACCATCTTAATGCACTCATGCTTTACTCTAATAATTTCCCTTATATTATAAAGTAATTCACATTATGTCTAAACATGCAACAAGTCCAGTCTTGGAATTAAAATATGACCAAATCTTCTTAGCATCACGTTAGAGTGCAATTTGAACCCATCTTGATATATGACTTAAAATTAATAAAACCAATCCATTAGACCTTAAAAAAAATAAACCAGTCATATAACTTGAAACGTCAATCTTGTTTTGAGATTTGATCATGGGAAAGATGAAACATTTTTTCCTTCTTGACACCTTCATTTTGGCAAGAACTTATAATTAACACGAGCATAAACGAGGCCTTCATAATCCAAATCTTAAAAACAATATCAGAAGCCCAAATGACTATCTAGAGTATTCATGAATTGACACAAATACTTAGTGAAAGAGAATGAGAGGGTAGGACAAATTTGGGGTATGACAATGTTCTTTTAGGAAACTTATCATTAGACTCAGTGGGATTTTTTCCATTTGAAGGAGCTAAAACTTTACAGGCATAAGGTGGACCTTGCTTTAGTTCAGCGACATCTACCTCATTTTCGTTGAAATAAAATGTTTCATCACACATGTTTTCGATATCTTTGTTACATTCGACGAATGCTACTTTCTTACTCTTACTAAACCTAGCCTTCTCTTCTTTCAACCTTTCCAAGCGGCAAACTCGGTCGGCCAGCTGTGCCATATCTCTTAGATATTGTGTATCTAATTTTTTCCTAATGGAATAATCTAGACCCCCTACAGCCATTTCGACCAATTCGTGTTCTGATACTTGGGTAAAGCATCTGGATTTAAGAAGTCAAAACCTATTCAAGTAGTCGTCGATTGGCTCCGTAACTTTACGTTTGATACTATCCAATTCATTCAAACTAATCTTGGTTTTTCCCATGTAGAACTGTTCATGAAATAACTGTTCCAACTGGGCCTAATTATAAACTGAGTTAGGAGGTAACATAGTAAACCAAGTAAAGGCGTTCTTTATGAGAGAACTTGGGAAGTATTTGATCCTTAGGCTTTCATATCTCGCTATCTCTCCTACCTCGATCATATATCTAGCCACATGTTCGACGGTTGACTCAATAGTGTCTCCTGCAAACTTACTAAATTTTGGGATTTTCGTCCTTGGAGGAAATTCAGCCTGCAAAATATAATCAACTATAGGTGAAGTATAATTTGGCCTGGTAAAGCCAAAGTTTGCACCATTTCTGGTCATTATCCTTTTGACTATTGCTGCAAGGTTATTCTTTTCTGCTATATCATGACATTGAACTTGTCTAAGTACTTGGTCAATGTTCTGATTCCTGTTCACCATGACCACTTCTGGTCCTTCTTCTATATGAACTGGTACCTGATTTCTTCTAGGTTCGACTCTGAAAGGTTCGTCAATCCCTTGAACCTCCATATTTGCCTCGTGAACATTCTGTTGATGATATCGTGGAATGTTTTCGACGACTTCTAGTCTTTGCTCACATGCTGGTACTCCTAAAAAATCAGCCATACGGGTTAATTGTGTCGCCACCTATTGATTAGTTTGAGTGGTATTCTGAATTAAGGGTTGGAAGATTCCCCCCATGGTCTGAGACAGTGTGTGCACCATTTGCATATTACTTTCATCCATTTGTTGCCTTAAACAGTTTATTGACGTAGTTGTAAGACTGGGAACTTGCGCAGAATAACCAACACCTAAACTTTGGCTATTTCGACCACCTGACCCAAATCCTTGTGTTGGCGAAAACGTCACATTTTCTAAAAATATGGGTAGAGCATTTTGCAAACTCTGCATTATTGTTGTAGACATACCATATGGTTGATTCCTTAACAATGGTTGTGAAAATCCTGGAGGAGGAATTTGTCTGTATACGGAACTTCCCGGAGGTGTTGGAGAATTAGGACTTTGAGGTCCTATATATTCCAACATAGGTTGGGTGTATGTTCGTATACACATCGATCCTGGACTAGTGATATGCTGCATTTGTTCAGACCCAAGCATAGGTGGTGGTGTCTGTCCTCCTGTCGAGGAGACTGGGTATGGTGAATTCTAAGACCCCATACTTGACTGAACATTTGAAATGCTTCTTTGAAGATCAACTTGTTGATTAGCACTTGTGGCCATTCTTTTAGTGTATCTCTTTTTGGGTACTTCTTCGTGTGTTGTGGCTAACTTTCCACTCCTAAATAACATACAATGAAGTATTCGCCAAAAACTCAAAACTGTTTAGCGCTGGGTCCCACCAGGTGTGCCAATTTGTTTACTGTGAATTTTGGTAAACAATCGCTGGTCTACCAATTTGGGCTAAAATTGACTAACTCGCAGGATCGACCATACTAAATTCTAGAACATGTGCTAAGTAAGTAAGGGATTTTAAGTTAAATTCTACTTTTGACCGGACCACCTCTTAGAAAAGCGAAATCCTTTAAGGGTTAAATACAATAAATAAGAAAAAAATCAAGTAATGCGTCAAAAGTAAAGGCAAGAATGTAAAGTGCAATGAGGTAGAAGCTTTGAAAAGTAAAGTTGAAAGTAAATGGCTTTAAAATAACAATTGTAATGTAAAGGCGAAGAGACTACCGCCAAACTCCATGTTCGACTGTAATTCTTGTGAGAAATAACTGACTTTTGAAGATAAAAATGAAAGTAAGTAAATTGCTTGAAAAATAACTCTAATAAGAACTCCACGTTCGACTAGGGGATCTTTGAAAAGTAAATGTGCAGCAGAATTGTAAAGAGCAGTTTAAATGTAAAACTGAAAGTTTAAAAATGGCAAGCAAGTTGTAAAGATAAATTGCATTGATAAGAAAGGATTTGGTGTTGTATCACGTACATTCTCGTCAACTCGTTTCTCTACACGCGGGTACTCTGAGTTGTATGAACTAGTACAAAATGAATGAACACCCCTATTACATAAAATTAACACCTATTTATAGTGCTATAGAATAACTACAACATGGCGGTTGAGACTTCTTAACATGCTCTTTTGACGCTTCTTTGCTACTCCAACCGCTCACACGTTCTCTTTTGTTTGATTTGAATTTTGAATATTTGGTAGTTCCCTCCAACTTGGTGAAACCGTCTTCGTGTTTTCTTTAGCATGGTCTTCGTTGAATGTAACGCCCCGATTCTGATTTTCCATTTTTTTGTTGAGTCTTTTATTTTATTTGGGTGATTATTATTTTATTTGTGGAATTGGTGTGTTAATATGTTATGTTTGCATATTGTGTTATTTTATCGTTTTTGAGAGTTTTCGTAGAAATTAGGTTGGAGGGTATTTTAGATATTTCTTAATTAATGTTAAGTTAGATATTTTGTGAGAAATGAATTATTAGATACTTTGAGTGAAAAAGTAATAGAAAGAATTAGAATAGAAATATATAAGAGAGAAAGAGGAGAGAAAAGAAAAAGAAAAGAAGAAAAAGGAGAGAAAGAAAGAGGAAGAAGAGAAAAGAGAAGAAAAAGAGGAAAAGTTTGGAAATCTTCAAAACAACTTCTAGGAATCGATTTAATCGGGTAAGGGTGTGAAATCTTATTATCTCATCAATGTGTATCATTATGTATGTGTTGTTTGGATTATTTTGGTTGTTTTTCAACATATTTCCATTTTAGGTCGAATTGGTTAAATCGATAGAAACCGATGTTTTCATGGTTAGAATTCGAAATAAATTGCGTAGTTTAGTCGAGGAATGTTAGGCCGAGACTATTGAAACTTGTTTGATTGAAATCGGGTGAGTTCGTGGCTTTCTGACATTTTTGGATAATTAAGGGTTTCAGTAGCGAAGTATTCGCTAGGCGAGTCACTGGCGAGAGAGGTAGCGAAGTGTTCGCTAGGCGAGCACACAGCGAGCTACCAGTGAACACTTCCAGACTTGGACAGAACCAAAAAGACCAAAACTCGCTGGAGCGAGTGGAGTAGCGAAGGACTCGCTAGGCGAACCATTCTGCTCGCCTAGCGAGCATGACAACACATCAATTTTTCTTCTTTTCCCATCCAATATCGATTCTTCGACTTGGATGTTGATCAACCTTCTCCCGAAACGTGTAGCTTGTGTGTTGTTATATGATATGTTGTGGGTAGCCGTATGGCGTGAATCCTAGATTGTGGAATCTATTGTGAATTGTGGCCTTTTGGCAAATATATGCATTGTTTAAATTAAATGTAAATACATGATAATTGTGATAGAGTTCGTTGTCGTTTAGGTGGTAAAGCGATGCTTGTTGTCGTTTGGCATAATTGATGTGAATGTATATCGATTGTATGTGATGGTATGAGATGAATGCATGAATATATTGTAAATATGTATGCATTTCAAGAGTGTCTTGATTCATTTTGCATGTGAAGCATAATGATGTACATTCTTGTGTTGTGTGATTCTAATGAGAATCCATTGTAACGACGTGTGCCTATGTGAGGTGTGAGCGATGATTACAAATGATTGTGTTCCTATGTGAGGTGTGAGCAATCAGATTGTGTGCCTATGTGAGGTGTGAGCAATCCATAAATATTGTGTGCCTATGTGAGGTGTGAGCAATCCATAAACATTGTGTGCCTATGTGAGGTGTGAGCAATGGGTAAACATCGTAGGCCCGACGGAGAGTTACATTGGTAACGAGCGATGGTTCCAATAAGTTCCTGAGTGAACTTGAGATGATTTAGTCGGTATCGCATTGCATTTGCATAGAGTCGTGAGTCGGTCTCTATGATTTGTATTTATCATCTTGATAATTGTTCATTGGTGAATAAACATAAATGTGTATGTTTATGTGGAATGATAGACTTGTGGAAATTTGCATGATGAATATGCTTGGTTTTATATATATATATATATATATATATATATATATATATATATATATATATATATATATATATATATATATATATATATATATATATATATATATATATATATATATATATATATATATATATATATATATATATATATATATATATATATATATATATATATATATATATATATATATATATATATATATATATATATATATATATATATATATATATATATATATATATATATATATATATATATATATATATATATATATATATATATATAGACACACACACACACACACACACACACACACACACACATTGTGATATATATGAGTGAGTTGTGATGAATTGTGGTGAGAATGTAGAATATATATAATTATATGCATTGTTGTTATGATAATATTTCTCACCCTTCTGCTGTTTTATGGTGCTCTATGAGGCATTGCAGAGTAGGTATGTTGGAGGTCTTTTTGTGAAGCGTGTCTTCATTCTTTTGGTCGGTCGGCTCTGATATGTAGCACCGGGTAGCTAGGATGTTCATTATTCTTTTGTGATACATTTGTATATGTATCTTGTTGATGAATGTTTATGAAAACATGACTATGTTGTTGAATCATACTGGATGATATATATATATATATATATATATATATATATATATATATATATATATATATATATATATATATATATATATATATATATATATATATATATATATATATATATATATATATATATATATATATATATATATATATATATATATATATATATATATATATATATATATATATATATATATATATATATATATATATATATATATATATATATATATATATATATATATGTTTGATGTTATTCAATGTTTAGATTTTCCGCTTTTATTCTAAATATTGAGATGTGGTTGTAAGGACTAAGTTCCTCTGTTGCAAAGTTACCCCACTGTTGCATATCTTTTGTTGAGCCGGTGTTGTATGTTTTAATTTCATGCGTAATGTGACGCGCCTCTTTTATACTATGTTTATAATTATACTCTGATGAAAATTTTAATATGTGACTAATTGTTTATGTGATTATTTAGGGGTATAGAAAGGGGGTGTTACATTAAGTGGTATCAGAGCCAGTGTTGAGTCAGTTGTGTCTGTCTTGTTGTTGTTATTTTTGGGAATTGTCAGAATATGGTTGGTCGTAACGACAATGCGATGGCTGCTGCTTTGGAAGCAATGGCTAGGGCGATGCAAGGTGCGCCGAACGTGAATGCTAATGACGAGTTCAAGAAGAATCAACCACCGGTCTTCAAAGGAAGATTTGATCCTGATGGTGCCCAAATTTGGTTGAAAGAGATTGAAAGGATCTTCAGAGTCATGGGCTGTACAGAGGGAATAAGGTGAGACTTGGGTCTCAAATGCTGAAGGAAGAAGCCGATGATTGGTGGGTCGGTATGCGTCAAGTTCTTGAGGTGGATGATGAAGAGATAACTTGAGATTTATTTCGTACTGAGTTCTTGAGGAAGTATTACCCTGAAAGTGTGAAAGGGAAGAAGGAGATGGAGTTCCTTTAACTGAAACAAGGTAGTATGTCCGTGGTGGACTATATTGCTAAGTTTGTAGAGTTGGTTCAATTTCATCCTCACTATGTTGCAATTACTGTTGAGTTCTCAAAATTTATTAAATATGAGAATGGTTTGCATCCCGAGATTAAGCAAACTGTGGGATATCAAAGGATAAGAAGGTTTACGAATTTGACGAAATGTTGTAGAATCTTCGAGGAGGATAGCAAGGCTCGTTCTACACATTACAAAAGTTTGAATGAGAGGAAGGGAAAGCAGCAAGCTAGAAGTGGACCTTATGTGACACCCGTTGATAAAGGCAAACATAGGGGAAACTTTGATAAGATATTTGGAGGAGGAGGTTCCGCTTCCGTTAAGTGTTACAAGTGTGGTGAGTTGGGTCATAAATCATTTGGTGTGGGAAGACCGTAGTGAAATTTTCTAACTGTGGAGGCCTTGGGCATGCTACTACTGATTGTAGGAGGAATGTAGTGAAGTGCTATAATTGTGGAGAAGTGGGTCACATTAGTACTAAGTGTACTAAGCCGAAACAAGCTCAAGCGGGCGGAAAGGTATTTTCATTAGCTGGGTTAGACACTACTAGTGCAGATCGTTTGATTAAAGGTACATGCTTTATTAATAGTACGCCTTTAGTTGCTATTATTGATACTAGAGCGACTCATTCGTTTATTTCTCATGAGTGCGCTAAGAGTTTGAATTTGTTCGTGACTTCTTGGGGTGGTGACATGTTTATTGAGACTCCTGATTCGGGGTCAGTAACTACACCTTTGGTGTGTGTAAGTTGTCCTTTGACCATGTATGGTAAAGACTTCATTATGGATTTAGTGTGTTTGCCGTTGGAGGGATTGGACGTAATCTTGGGTATGAACTGGTTGTAATTTAATAGAGTTCATATAGATTGCTACCACAAGTTAGTGAGGTTTCCTTCTTTGGAAGATGATGAAGATGAGAGTTTCCTATCCACTAAAGAGTTGAAGGAACTTTTAATGGACGAAGATCAATTGTTCGGGTTGTTTGTATCATTGTCGGTGGAGAGTAAAGTTGAGCTCGATGTGTTCCCAGTGGTGTGTGATTTTCCAGAAGTGTTTCCGGAGGATATTACGGATGTACCGTCGAAAATAGAAGTTGAGTTTTCTATTGATCTAGTTCCGGGTACTAGACCGGTTTCGATGGCACCGTATCGTATGTCGGCATCGGAGTTGGTAGAATTGAAGAAGCAATTGAATGACTTGTTGGACAAGAGATTTGTAAGGCCAAGTGTTTCTCCTTGGGGTGCTCCGGTATTGTTGGTAAAAAAGAAGGATGGGAGTATGCGGTTATGCATTGATTATCGACAATTGAACAAGGTGACAATTAAGAACAAGTATCCGCTTCCAAGGATCGATGATTTGATGGACCAATTGGTTGGTGCGCGTGTTTTTAGCAAGATTGATTTGAGATCGGGATATCATCAGATTCGTGTGAAAGGAGAGGATATTCAAAAGACGGCCTTTAGGACACGGTATGGCCATTACAAATATTCTGTGATGTCATTCAGTGTTTCTAATGCGCCGGGTGTGTTTATGGAATACATGAATCGTATTTTTCATGAATAGTTAGATCGTTTTGTGGTTGTGTTCATCGACGATATTTTGATTTACTCTAAGTCTCAAGAGGAGCATGAAGAGCATTTGAGGATTGTGTTATAAATTTTGAAAGAGAAACAATTGTATGCTAAGTTGTCGAAATGTGAATTTTGGTTGTCGGAAGTAAGTTTTCTTGGACATGTTATTTCCGGTAGTGGTATTAGTGTTGATCCATCCAAGATTGATGCGGTGATGCAATGGGAGGCTCCTAGATCTGTTACGGAGATTCGAAGCTTTTTGGGCTTGGCGGGTTATTATCGGAGGTTTATTGAGGGATTTTCGAAGTTGGCACTTCCGTTAACGCAATTGACTTGTAAAGGAAAGACTTTCATTTGGGATATTAATTGTGAAAAGAGTTTCATTGAGCTAAAAAGAAGGTTGACAACGGTGCCGATCTTGATTTTGTCGAATTCGACGAAACCATTTGTGGTTTATTGTGATGCTTCATTGACAGGTTTAGGTGGTGTTTTGATGCAAGATGGAAAAGTTGTGGCTTATACTTCAAGACAATTGAGATTGCATGAAAAGAATTATCCTACACCTGACTTGGAGTTAGCGGCCGTGGTGTTTGTTTTGAAAATTTGGAGGCACTATCTTTATGGTGCAAAATTTGAAGTTTTTAGTGATCACAAGAGTTTGAAATATTTATTTGATCAAAAAGAATTGAACATGAGACAAAGAAGGTGGTTAGAACTTTTGAAGGATTATGATTTTGGTCTGAATTACCATCCAGGTAAGGCAAACGTGGTGGCAGATGCCTTGAGTCGGAAGTTGTTACATATGTCCGCATTGATGATGAGAGAATGGGAACTTTTGGAGAATTTTAGAGACTTGATTTTAGTTTGTGAAATAACGCCGAGAAGTGTGAGACTTGGTATGCTACATGTTACGAATGATTTTCTTGCAACCGTATGTGAAAAGCAAAAGTTGGATTTGAAGTTCGTGGATTTAATGATGAATGAGAATAAGGATTTCAAGGTTGATAACTTTGGAGTTTTGAGATTCCGTGGTCGTATTTGTATTCCCGATGATGCAGAGTTGAAAAAGATGATATTGGAAGAAGGACACCGAAGTAACTTAAGTATTCATCCGGGGGGAGAATAAAATGTATCAAGATTTGAAGAAAATCTTTTGGTGGTCCGGATTAAAGAGGGATGTAGCTCAATTTGTGTATTCATGCTTAACTTGTCAAAAGTCTAAGGTGGAACATCAAAAGCCTAGTGGATCGATGCAACCGTTGGACATTCCGGAGTGGAAATAGGATAGTATATCGATGGATTTTGTTACGGGATTGCCGAATACGCAAAGAGGTCATAATGTTATTTGGGTAATCGTGGATAGGATTACTAAATCTGCTCACTTCATTTCAATTGATATTAGTTATCCTTTGAAGAAGTTAGCCGAGATTTATGTTCTTGTGGTTGTGAAGTTACATGGAGTAACTAAGAGTATTGTATCGGATAGAGATCCTAGATTTACATCGAGGTTTTGGGAGAGTTTAAAAAAGGCTTTGGGTTCTAAGCTAAGATTGAGTTCGGCTTATCATCCATAAACGGATGGTTAAACCAAGAGGACAATCCAATCGTTGGAGGATTTATTGCGTGCTTGTGTGCTCGAGCAAGGTGGTGCTTGGTGTTGCACCCCAAAACTTGACCAACCGGTTCCCATATTTGGTTTATGGTTCGACGCATTTTGCATTCGCATTCGCATACCGCATAGGTTGCATTTTCTCATTCACGTTGATTTTATCGGGATCACAACCTCCCTTGGCGCTTCAGGCATTTCAGGCCAATACAAGGATTTATTTTGAGAATCGGTGCTCGTTCACTGTGTTTTCAGGCTATCTCGGTGTCCGATTTTTTTACCGCTTATTTCGCTGTGTTCGCGTATTCGTGTTCTAATCAATCTAATCGGCTTCCTCGTTTTTTTTTAGATTTTTTCCCTTTATTCCCTAGAATTTTAAATGAATTTAATTCTTTTTCTAGAGTTTAAATAGATGATTCCTGGAATATTTTTTAGATATAATAGATTTTTAAATAGTTTTAAGTAGAGTATTCATAGATATTAGGCTAATATAGTTTTTTTTTTGGAATAAATAGATATTATAGATTTTTAGGTCTATTAGTTTTAATATAGAATTAATAGTATAATAGACTTTAATAATTTTTTAGAGGTTTATTTTCTATTATAGAATTTAAAAGATTTTTAATAGCAATTTTTTATTTTTAGAATAATTCATTTTTTTTTAGAGATAATAGTTTCTTTTAAATAGATTAATAGGTTAATTGATTTGTTTTCTAGATTTTAAATAGAATAGATAAATATATTTTATTTTTATTAGGTATTAATAGATTTTTTTTATTAAATAGAATAGATTTTTTATAGATTTTGGAATAAATAGGTTTTAATATAGTTTTTTTTTTTTTTTCAGATATAGATTAAATAGATTTTTTTTTATAGAATATAATAGATTTTTTAGATATAGTATTAATTAGGATTAATCATTTTCATTTTCATTAATCTTCATTAGTCATCATTATCCATTTTTTTAGTTTTATTAGTCATGCTAATCAGTTAATTAGTCTTTATTCATTAATCCATTTAAGTCTGTTTAGTCTTAATCCATTGAGCCATTATCCATTTTCGTGGGGCCCAAGTCCAGAAGATGTCATGTGTCATCTATATATTGCTGCCACGCGTGTGTTTCTGTTTCCACCACCTCACCCTCTCTCTCTCTCTCTCAGAGCTTGCCAACACATCACTCTGCATGGCCTCCACTCACACACGCGTCCTCCATGCAGCCAACTCCCTCTCCACGTGTCCCTCTCCCTCTCCCTCTGATTGCATGGCTGACACCTATCCCCTCACCGGAACTCCTCACCGGCCGGCATGCAATTGCCGGCGACCACCCTAACAGTCACCGGCGATCACCCTAACCATCTCCGACCGCCGCAACCACCACCGGAAAACCAAAATTCTCAGAAAACTCATCATGCTCTTCATCTTTCTCCATCCAGATTCGCCCAAAAATCGTTGATGTTCATCAATCTTCATCGTCTTTCATCAACAATCATCATCAACAGCATCCAATCTTCAAGCTATTTCTAGAAACCGATAAAGAAGGTCATGGTGTTCGTCATCTTCATGTTCTTCACAAGAACATTCAAGAACTCTTGACATCATCTCCAGATCTTTAATAACCTTCATCATTATCTAGAATCGCGAAGAACGTTCATCAACATAATCGTTTTCCAGATTGCCTCCTCGTTCTTCAACGTCAAGGAATCATCAAGAACCTCCAACAATCGATCATCAAGTATTTCCCTCAGCTTCATGTTCTTCGTAAGAATGTTCCAGATCGCCAATAATCTCCAGGATTCGTAGAGAGTTCATCATTCTTCAACGATCTCCGATCAAGAATCTCATCAACGCATCAGGCTTGTTTGTTTCTTCATCTTCATGAAGGAACTCCAGCAATTATCTCTGATCTGCTCCAAATCTTCAAATAGCCTCAAGATCTTCAATGGACTTAACATTCTTCATGCGAGATCCATGGATTCCGACACCACAAGATCCTGGTAATAGCTTCAATCGCCTCTAGATCTAAACGTTTTTCTTCAGTGTCTTCACAGATTTTTTCCAGTAACATCATCCATCAACTTCATCGTTCGTCCATATCCTCCGCGAACAACGTCAAGGCCACGAATGGAAACATCTCCAGATTTGTATTTTGTTTCGTCGTTCTAGTTGTTCATGTATTTTGTAGGTGTTAAACGGATTTGAGTGGAAATGTGGTGAGAGGGATAGAGGTTGTGAGGGAGCCAAAGAGTTGAGAACGAGAGAGAGAGAGTTTGAGAAAGATGGAAACGGCGCAAGACTCTTGTGTGAACAGTGAAAGGTGAGGGAGAGAGGACTTAGGGTTCAGAGTATGAGAGAAATGAGGGAATGGACTGGGTTTGAGTGGGCCGGTAGGCCCGTTTGTTTTTTTTTTCTAGCGTCTGTTTTTTTTTGTGTGTGTGTATTGTTGGGCCATATCCCTAACACACACCTCCGTTTTGTTTCTGAAACCCCCTCCCCGTTTTTGTTTGCTAATTCTGGGGCTGGGCCCAACCCTCTCTTATTTTTGCTAGCCTGAACTCCCATTTGTAACACTAACCCCCCCTGTGCATTTTATTAGTGTTAGCTTTGTGTGTATTACAATTTTAATTGTAATGTTTTCTTAATAAATTTTAGAGTTTATTTCTTGGAATACTATAGAATTTTATTAATTCATAGAAATTGAGGTGTTATATTTTGTTAGGAATTAGAGTTAATTTTTTTTCCTTAGAATATTTTCATGCTTAGCATAAGTTTTAAGATTAATTTTCTTTTAGGAGATTTATGGTTTTAGTTTCCTTAGAATATTTTCCAGAAGAGATTAATTGCCGTATTTTAGGAGTAGCATTTTATTTCTATTTGTTAGTGGATTTATCCCCTATTGTCTCTCCTATTTTCGTTTCTATCTGATTTTATCCCGATTTTTATTCTTGGTTGGCCGTGTGACACGATTCAAATAGAGAATGATCTTCGATATCATTTCTCTATCTTGTCTTTGACACGGATATTAATATGCTACCTCTTAGAGTTCGATTTCTCGTATAAGTCGAACCATGATGGTCTAAGCGTTACATTGTTCCTGGTTCGAGCGTTAGCATCAAAGATCCAGAGAGGAGAAGATTGGAATGGAGCTTGCACGCACGTCAGGAGCCCAGGAGCTGCTTCATTCAACATCATCATTGTCATATTCAAGTCTTCAGGCAACTGTCGAGTGTTGTGAGTCGCATCGTTAAATACGAAGGAAATGATAGTTGAGGAGTTACTTCTCAATCGTCTAGGATGTCTAGTATGGTACCCTTAGGATGTCATGCGACGCATTCGCTCCTAAGTCTTAGGTTCTTGCGTGTGTCCCGAGTTCCTTCCCGTTTAGGCGTAAGCCTGCTTCCTCTTTGTTCTCGCCCCGTGCGAGCGAAATCCCTGTTTCTCTCGCGTTCAGGCGATCGAGACCCCTTCTCTTGCCCCTGTGCAATCGAGAATCGTTTTCCCGTCGAACTACGTTAGCTTTGATCTCTTGTGCCGGACGAGAGTACGTAGGCATAGGATGCTGTATCCTAGCGAGCTCCCTTCTCCCTTTTCTCTTTTTCCCGTTTCCCCGTTTTAGCTGTAGTAGGCTGAACTACAGCTGCTCTGATTTCTCATATCGAATGAGAATATGTAGGCATAGGATGCGATATCCTAGCGAGCACACTAACCACTAACCTTTCTGTTCTCTCATTGCCGTGTGATCGAGACTTTCCCGCTGACGACTGATGTTATTCTTTTCTCTTGCCCTTGCGCATTTGAGACCAGACCGTAGTTCCAGTTCCCGTAGGTTCCCGTACCTTTCAAACCAACTTAATCTCTCACTCCTGTGTGATCGAGAACACCCTGTCTAGCCGTAGTTAGCCTGAACTACGTAAGCTCTGATCTTTCATGTTGTGTGGAAGTACGTATGCACAAGACGCGAAGTCTTGGCGAGCCAATTCCCCTGTAGTTTCCCGAGCTACGATGACTCTGACTTTCTCTCTTGAGAATACGTAGGCATAGAGTGTGATGCTCTATCGAGTCAGTTTCTTCCCGTTTAGGTTTAGCAGTCGTAGATAGATTGTTTTGCATCCTTTAGACAAACCAAGCAAGCGTGGATCCCGTCGAGTATGACGGACGTGAGGGGTGCTAATACCTTCCCCTTGCGTAACCGACTCCCGAATCCAGGATTTGGTTGCGATGACCATTCCTTTTCCCGTCTTTGCGTAAGGTTTACTTCGAGTGTTTCCTTTCCCTCCTTTGGGATAAATAACGCACAGTGGCGACTCTTCTGTTCAGCCGGCGCCGATTTTCGCAGTAGCGACACTTGGGATAGTTATTTGGCGTTAATTGAGTTCACCTACAATAATAGTTTTCATTCAAGTATAAGTATGGCACCATTTGAGGCTTTGTATGGTCGGAGATGTCGAACACCGTTGTGTTGGCATGAAACCAGTGAGAGGTCGATAGTTGGACCGGAGATGGTACAACAAACGACAGAGAAAGTGAAGTTTATTCGGGAAAAGATGAAAGCTTCTCAAAGTAGACAAAAGAGCATCATGACAAGAGAAGGAAAGATCTTGAGTTTCAAGAAGGCGACCATGTGTTTTTGAGAGTTACACCGGTTACGAGTGTGGGTCGTGCTTTGAAGTCGAAGAAGTTGACTTCTCGTTTTATTGGTTCGTATCAGATTACTGCATGAGTTGGTGTTGTGGCTTACCGTGTGGCGTTGCCTCCGAATCTTTCGAATTTTCATGATGTATTCCATATTTCGCAACTTCGGAAGTATGTTCTGGATCCATAACATGTTATTCCTATGGATGAGGTTGAAGTGAGAGATAACCTTACGGTTGAAGCTTTACCGATTAGGATTTTGGACCGTGAAGTTAAGAAGTTAAGAGGCAAAGATATTGCGCTTGTGAAAGTAGCGCGCGGAGGCACTTCAGAAGGCAATATGACTTGGGAACTAGAGAGTGGGATGCGAGAGTCGTATCCGGAGTTGTTTGAATCAGGTAATATTTTCGAGGACGAAAATTTCTAAAGTGGGGGAGAGTTGTAACGCCCCGATTCTGATTTCCCATTTTTTTTTGTTGAGTATTTTATTTTATTTGGGTGATTATTATTTTATTTGTGGAATTGGTGTGTTAATATGTTATGTATGCATATTGTGTTATTTTATCGTTTTTGAGAGTTTTCGAGGAAATTAGGTTGGAGGGTATTTTAGATATTTCTTAATTAATGTTAAGTTAGATATTTTGTGAGAAATGAATTATTAGATACTTTGAGAGAAAAAGTAATAGAAAGAATTAGAATAGAAAGATATAAGAGAGAAAGAGGAGAGAAAAGAAAAAGAAAAGAAGAAAAAGGAGAGAAAGAAAGAGGAAGAAGAGAAAAGAGAAGAAAAAGAGGAAAAGCTTGGAAATCTTCAAAACAACTTCTAGGAATCGATTTAATCGGGTAAGGGTGTGAATTCTTATTATCTCATAAATGTGTATCATTATGTATGTGTTGTTTGGATTGTTTTGGTTGTTTTTCAACATATTTCCATTTTAGGTCGAATTGGTTAAATCGATAGAAACCGATGTTTTCACGGTTAGAATTCAAAATAAATTGCATAGTTTAGTCGAGGAATGTTAGGCCGAGACTATTGAAACTTGTTTGGTTAAAATTTGGGTGAGTTCGTGGCTTTCTGACATTTTTGGATAATTGAGGGTTTGAGTAGCGAAGTATTCGCTAGGCGAGTCACTGGCCAGTGAGGTAGCGAAGTGTTCGCTAGGCGAGCACACAACGAGCTACCAGTGAAAACTTCCAGACTTGGACAGAACCTAAAAGACCAATATTCGCTGGAGCGAGTGGAGTAGTGAAGGACTCGCTAGGAGAACCATTCTGCTCGCCTAGCGAGCATGACAACACATCAATTTTTCTTCTTTTCCCATCCAATATCGATTCTTCAACTCGGATGTTGATCAACCTTATCCCGAAACGTGTAGCTTGTGTGTTGTTATATGATATGTTGTGGGTAGCCGTATGGCGTGAATCTTAGATTGTGGAATCTATTGTGAATTGTGGCCTTTTGGCAAATATATGCATTGATTAAATTAAATATAAATGCATGATAATTGTGATAGAGTTCATTGCTGTTTAGGTGGTAAAGCGATGCTCGTTGTCATTTGGCGTAATTGATGTGAATGTATATCGATTGTATGTGATGGTAGGAGATGAATGCATTAATATATTGTAAATATATATGCATTTCAAGAGTGTCTTGAGTTATTTTGCATGTGAAGCATAATGATGTACATTCTTGTGTTGTGTGATTCTAATGAGAATCCGTTGTAACGACGTGTGCCTATGTGAGGTGTGAACGATGATTACACACGATTGTGTGCCTATGTGAGGTGTGAGCAATCAGATTGTATGCCTATGTGAGGTGTGAGCAATCCATAAACATTATGTGCCTATGTGAGGTGTGAGCAATGGGTGAACATCGTAGGCCCGACAGGGAGTTACATTGGTAACGAGCGATGGTTCTAATAAGTTCCTGAGTGAACTTGAGATGATTGAGTCGGTACCGTATTACATTTGCATAGAGTCGTGAGTCAGTCTCTATGATTTGCATTTATCATCTTTATAATTGTGCATTGGTGAATAAACATAAATGTGTATGTTTATATGGAATGATAGACTTGTGGAAGTATGCATGATGAATATGCTTGGTTATATATATATATATATATATATATATATATATATATATATATATATATATATATATATATATATATATATATATATATATATATATATATACATTGTGATGTATATGAGTGAGTTGTGATTAATTGTGGTGAGAATGTAGAATATATATAATTATATGCATTGTTGTTATGATAATATTTCTCACCCTTCTGCTGTTTTATGGTGCTCTATGAGGCATTGCAGAGTAGGTATGCTGGAGGTCTTTTTGTGAAGCGTGTCTTCATTCTTTGGTCGGTCGGCTCTGATATGTAACACCGGGTAATTAGGATGTTCATTATTCTTTTGTGATACATTTGTATATGTATCTTGTTGATAAATTTTTATGAAAACATGACTTTGTTGAATCATACTGGATGATATATATATATATATATATATATATATATATATATATATATATATATATATATATATATATATATATATATATATATATATATATATATATATATATATATATATATATATATATATATATATATATATATATATATATATATATATATATATATATATATATATATATATATATATATATATATATATATATATATATATATATATATATATATATATATATATATATATATATATATATATATATATATATATATATATATGTTTGATGTTATTCAATGTTTAGATTTTCCGCTTTTATTCTAAATATTGAGATGTGGGTGTAAGGACTAAGTTTCTCTGTTGCAAAGTTACCCCACTATTGCATATCTTTTGTTGAGCAGGTGTTGTATGTTTTAATTTCATGCGTAATGTGACGCGCCTCTTTTATACTATGTTTATAATTATACTCTGATGAAATTTTTAATATGTGACTAATTGTTTATATGATTATTTGAGGGTATAGAAAGGGGGTGTTACATCGAATGTTTTCCAACACTTAGCGTTTTTTTTGGCACCTTGGTCCATCTTTCTTCGACTTGAAGTTTTCCTTGTTTGGGTCGAAACCCTCCCACATACCAGATATTGGTAATTTTGACCTAAGATAGCTCTAGTCTCGACTAGCGTCGAAAATTAGGAGCCAACAATAACAAAGAGAAGATAAAGAAGAATAAACTAACCTTAGGGAAGATGAAGATCGAAGAATAATTGGAGATTTTTGTTAGCAACAGACTATGGTGGAATGTCAACGGTGGTGAGTAAAATCGGTGTTGTCTTGTGAGAAGCATGTTAGAAAATCGGTGTTTCTTCAATTCTCTGTATGTAGTCTTTTCTTGATCTGATGCGTTTTCTGCAAGTGGTTTTACTTTCTTCCTTCACAAGATCCCAAAGATCTTGATAATAAAAATCATCTTCATCTGTTTGCACCAATTCTCCCAATTCTGACCCTTCAGAATTAGGAGACTCGCCGGAAAATGTCTATTCGGATAATTCATCGCCATTGCCATTGTGTTTTGCTTCCCATTAATCACTCATACAATGCTCTAGATACCAGATGTTCGAATTAAACCCAAGACTTTGAGTAACTCTGAATTAGTTTTGATGAACAAGATTCTATCAATCAATCGAATTTCCTCTTTCTCTTCACTCTTCACTTGAGTGAATCAATCAACCTTGGTTACAAGACTATATTGCTGCATAATGGTGATGAAAACAAGAAAAAAAATTAAATTGGGGAAGAAGAAAAAGTTTAAGGTTTTCACAAAATATGGAAGAAGTCTATATAAAATTTTAAAAAATATCAGTCTACCATGTCATTAAATTTTTTTAAAAATATCAGTGTGATGTGGCAGGATTCATGGTCGTCATTGGTTGACAGTGTAAAAATAGTTTACAATGTCACTATATTACCCATTTTCTCATTCTATTTTTTATAAAAATAAAAAATAATTTTTCTATTTTTAATAAGTCTATATAAAATATTTGTATTTTATTTTTGATAATATATATAAAACTTAATGTTCCTATTTTAATTAATCTATATATATTTTAAAAAGAAAATATCATTAAAATAAAATATATTTTTAAATTTAATTATATATTAATTTTTTAATAACATATATAAAATCAAATGTTATAGATTTTAACCTAATAAAATATGGAAAAAAAATTAATAACAATTAAATAATAGTTACACAACAACAATCAACTATCAAATAATTTCATTTATAAAAATCTAAACAAAATAAATAAAACAAAACTGTACAAAAATATAAAACAACCATAATAATAAAACTGTCCAAAAATATTTTGGGACTCGAACATACCTTAATTTGAGTGAACTTGAAGAAAATTTGAAGCTTTAGCTTAATGAACTTCTTCAATAAATCTTAAATCTTGATGATTTTAGATCTTAAAAAATAGAGAAAAATTACATTTACGAAATTAGATAAATAAACTGAATTAATAAATAAAACCATAAGAAAATTTACATTGTTGCAGAAATTGTGAGGAAGTAATGAAAATATGAAGAAGTTGTGAGAAAATAGAGAAAGAAAATGGGAGGAACAGAGAAGAATAGAGAGAGGAAGACGAAGAAAAGAAAAAATGATTTGGATATTGGGGGATGATGCAAGTTGTCTAATATATACACTACAACGATGGGAAAACACATTGTAAATAAAGTGATTATCGGGAGTTGCGACGTGAATCTCATGTCACTAATGTAAACTTAATTGCGACGTGTAGTACACCTCACTAAACTTCAAAATTCATTGCGTGTCAGAATGGTCATACATTGTGACGTGATATTAATGTCACAAATTTGAAATTTATTGCAACGTGAATACCACCTCACTAAATTTCAAAACGGTCAAAAAATGTGTCAGGCTGGTTGTGTTGGGGTTGGTCAAAAATATACATGTTAAAGAAGTCACACATCGCTTAGTTTTGTGAAGGAAGTGGGAGTCCAACGCTATATATTGGATTTAAGTTCTTCATTTTAAGATGTACCAGTCAAAAGCACTTTAAACTTATATTTGACTTTTTTATATTTTCTCTTATACTCTTGGTTTTAGAGTGTTGTGATAGGTAGTTAAATATTTTCTTTGGAGAGTGTGGGTATATTGGGGCCTTGAGATAGTTGAGGATATGTGTTATAATAATTTTCACATAGTGTTATTCGCTGGTTGTCATTTGACAACTGTCGTGGTTTTTTCTCCGGTTTTGGAGTTTTTACGTTAATCTCTTGTGTTGTTATTGTAATCCTATTTTTCTCTATGTTTGTTTTTCCTAACAAGTGGTATCTAGAGTCTTGGTTTGGTGGGGTATAAATTTTTTAGTATGCTCTGTGGTTGCAGTTTTAGCTGATCATCCACATCAGAAAAGAAATTTTATACTCTGTGTTGGTTGGGAAAATTTTGTTTTGCTATAGGGAAGGTTTTGGTTGAAATGTCAAGTTTTTCAAGTGCAGTGAAGATTGACTTAGAGAAATTTGATGGAATAATTAATTTTTTCTTGTGTAAAATTCAAGTCAAAGATGTTTCGATACAATTAGGATTACACAAGGCGTTGAAAGGAAACATTTCCAACATGGACAACAAGAAGTGGGAGGAATTAGATTTGAGAGCTTCAAGTACAATCTGCATGTCTTTGGCTAAGAATATTCTTGCGAATGTTCTTGGTACATCGTCAACCAAAGTGCTTTGAGAGAAACTTGAATGGCTATATCAAGGAAAGGGTATATCAAATCATTCATTATTGAAGGAGCAGTTTCATAGCTTGCGTATGGATGAACATACGAAAGTATCTGATCATCTAAGTCTTCTAAATGGTATTGTTTCTGAATTAGAAACTATTGGAGTCAATATTGATGATGAATATAAAGCTTTGAGACTCATATGGTCTCTTCCATCTTCCTATGAGCATATTAAACCTGTTTTAATATATGGGAAGGAAACTTTGAGCTTTGAAGAAGTTACTAGTAAGATTATTTATGAATAAAGAAGATTGAAGGGTGAGGAGAATACTTCATCAAACTCAGTATTGGATGCTATATGAAGGTCGTATGTGAAGAAAAACAATGAAACGAGGGCGAGATGTTGGAAATATGGAAAGCTTGGACATATAAAGTATAAGTGTCTCGGTGGGGCTGCGTCAGAGAAGGGCTTTGAGTTAAATGCTAGCAATGTCTCTCTCGCTGTGAGAGAGGATGATCTTCTCTAAAAATTAGGAAGTGTGTCCTCATGATATTTCTATTGACATGGAAAATGACGAGTTATTGCTAGGATATTAATACATGAGCATTAATGCAAAATGTGTTCTGAGATTATGTCGATGGTTGAAGAGCTTCTTGCCAACAAAGAAGTTACACCATAAAGATTCAACCTGGTTTTCGACATGGGAAAATTCTTGAAGTGGTTTAAATTCAAGTGAAGTATACTCTTCTTTAGGTGGAGTGTGATAGTTTTTGAAAACAATGATTGTTGGTGAAGACAATGTGAAATTCTTGGAGTGGTTAGCTTCAAGTGATTATACTCTTTATGGTGGAGTATGATTGTCGGTGAAGACAATGAAAGCTTATGTATTATTTTTAATAAAGATGGATATTGTTGGGGTTGGTTGAAAATATACATGTTAAAGAAGTCTCACATTGCTTAGTTTTGTGAATGAATAGAGAATCCAATGCTATATATATGATACAAGTTATTTGAAGTCCCTCATCGCTTAGTTTTGTGAAGGAAGTGGGAGTCCAATGTTATATATTAGATTCGAGTTCTTCATTCTAAGATGTACCACTCAAAAACATTTTAATCTTGTATTTGACTTTTTTTTTATATTTTCCCTTATACTCTTGGTTTTAGAGTATTGTGAGGGGTAGTTAAATATTTACTTTGGAGGAGTGTGGATATATTGAGGCCTTGGGGTGGTTGAGGGTAGTCTATGTGTTGTAATAATTTCCACATAGTGTTATTCTCTAGTTGTCATTTGACAATGAACGTGGTTTTTTCTCTGGTTTTGGAGTTTTCATGTTAATCTCTTGTGTTGTTATTGTGTTCCTCTTTTTCTCAATGTTTGTTTTTCCTAACAGTCTGTACCTCATGTAATATTCCATATTCCCTTAAATGCTCAATTGGGTGCCAGTTGAGATCAACTGAGTTCCTATGTACTCTATTTTCGTAGTTAGAACAATTGGAACTCCTAAGTGCTCTAAATATTATGAGTTAGGATTAATAGAGTAACTAGTCAACTTTGAAGAGAGAGCAACTATTAATGAAAGAGACAGACCAATACTAATAAGTATAAGAAATGACTTTTGGTAACACTATACTAATAAGTATAAGAAAGGACTTTTGGTAACTCTAATATTTGGTAAATTAGTGTGTGTGTGTGTGTGTGTGTGTGTGTGTGTGTGTGTCTATCTACATATATATATATATATATATATATATATATATATATATATATATATATATATATATATATATATATATATATATATATATATATATATATATATATATATATATATATATATATATATATATATATATATATATATATATATATATATATATATATATATATATATATATATATATATATATATATATATATATATATATATATATATATTGGTGGAAAGGGAAAAGAAAGGAAAAAGAAGAGAGGAAGAAAGAAGAAACTCTTGGAAGAGAAAAAGAAGAGCTTGGATTCTTCATCATCGTCAACTCCATCTCATTTTCTTCATCTCCAAGGTGAGTTCCATTAGATAGTGTAGCTTTGGGAGGGAAGAAATGCATGTTTGGGGATTTAGGATTTGTGCGCAAATATGTCAAATTGTGAATTAAATGTTGATTTATAATGAAACTCATGCTTAATGATGTTATAACATGCTTAAGTGAGTGTTTAGATGTGTTTTGGATTGTCGGGTGTTGAGGAATTGAGATTTTGGCTATGGAAGACTTTCCCTTCGCGCTGCTGGGATTCTGGTTTTCGTATGGGTCGTCGTGCAAGCTTAGGAGAGCTCTAGGAGACCTGAGTTTTCTGCTATGGTTGCGAGTTCCAGTGAACGAAAAGCGATCCCTCACTTTGAGTTCTCTAAGCGACCATAAGACAATTTCAGTTCTGCCTGTCCCTCGCTTTGCGATCGTTGTGCGACCATGATAGGGTGCAATTTTCCTGTTTCTTGTTTTATTCATATCTTATGGATATAGGTGTTTGATTAATTGAATAGTATTGAATTGAAATGAGTATGCAATACTATGTGAATAGATAAAGATGAACACCTAACATTGTGATGAGTACCATGTGAGTGGTTTGATATTTTGGTGAGGGGCTTGGCTCCCAAAGTCCTATTTATTATGATGATCATATGCCTTATGTGCATTATACATGTTAGATTTGTTATGTCACTATACGTATTTTATGTATGATATATGTGTATGTTCATATGTTTAATCGTATGATAACATGTTTAAAATAATATGAAGATAAATGAGGAAACCTAAGCCTAAAACTTGTTATGTCAGTACCAAATGATAACACTTGTATGATATTATTCTATATATATATATATATATATATATATATATATATATATATATATATATATATATATATATATATATATATATATATATATATATATATATATATATATATATATATATATATATATATATATATATATATATATATATATATATATATATATATATATATATATATATATATATATATTATACAAGGCGTTACACCTCATTTATATCAACAGGTAACATTTCCCACCTAAACTTTTTAATTTTTTGAAACCTACTAGGAACGTGTATTAAACGTCGCTATTTTTTTTTTGAAATTTTAAATTTCTCCCACATCAAAAGCTGCATTTCAGTTTTTTAATATTTTATGTTTTTATTAGCGACGTGTTTGTCACGTCATTAAAAAGTTTTCACCCATTTTTAAACTCATCAGCTGAAGTTCAATTTTTAGTTATTATTTCACTATTGCGACCTGCGTTTCACATGACTACTACATCTTTTAGTGACATGAATTTCACATGGTTATATCATGTGGCTAAAGCACATTTTTCTTGTAGGGGTTCTTGCTTAATTGTTAACACCGAAAACTTGGTCAAAAACATAATAGTAATGGGATAATTATGTTTTTTTGGCCATGCCTCTTATTTGTATTGGCTTTAACTGAAAAAAGTGAAAATGATGGAGCCACGAGCTAAAGGAGCTCCGCACTTGTGAACAATGCCAACGAAACGTGATGAGGACCAGGAAGCAACAACCAAGCGGGAGAATCCAAGTCATGTCTGGAAGGAAGAATCACATTGTTGTGACAAACGATACCAATTAACAAATTCTTGATTGAGAAACGAAGTTTCTTGGATGAACAATGAAACAATTAGAATAGAGAGAGAGAGAGAGAGAGAGAGAGAGAGAGAGAGAGAGAGAGAGAGAGAGAGAGAGAGAGAGAGAGAGAGAGAGAGAGAGAGAGAGAGAGAGAGAGAGAGAGAGAGAGAGAGAGAGAGAGAGAGAGAGAGAAGAAAGAATAAAGAAGAAAGAAGGAGAATAGGATTTTGGGCAACTATTTTTTATTCACTTTTTCATTTAGGGTTTACAAATGATTACAAATGAATAACACAATTGGCCTCTCTCAACAACCTGAAAGATCTAGCCTCTTTATAGACTAACTAGATAACTTATATTACACGCTAACTAAATAATTGGTTCCTTAACACAAGGCCCAATTCGACATTATAATTCTGACAATATACATTAGAACTGACTTCGACTATTGTTGTACCCAAAAATTTTCCCAACCTTTTTCTTTACTTGGTTTATGTTTCATTTGTTCTAGCATATTGCATTGCATAGCATTTTGCATTTTTACAAGGGATCAAGATATGTGTGTGCAATAAGAGGGAAGTGCCAAAGGTTCTAAACCTAATCAAGAGGTTGTATTCGAGTCAACAAGAAGGTTATCATCATCAGAGACAAGGCAAAGCCCTTTGGATGAGTAGATAAGTGTATGTGGTTCACCTCCTGTCTAGGAGGCCATTTGAAGGTCACCTGAGGATCCCAAGCCCATTGTCATGAGGGGAGATTGTAATTTAGACTTATTGGAGGCCTTGAGAGTCATTGTGGAGTTCATTCAAGTGTTTATGACAAGTGTGGAGGGCCACATTTGACGTTGGTGCAATTAGGGTTTTCATCTGGTCAACCCTAAGCCAACTGTGAGATTAAAGGAGATTAAGACTCAATTACAAGTCTTTATTTTAAAGTAATATTGTGTTAAGATACATGGGATATCATTTCAAGATCAATTCATCAAGAACCAAGAGTATGAGGAGTGACTGAATTAGGGTTCTCATGGTAAAATCCCCTATTCAGTGCCTAACTTCAAGACCACCTATCTCTTGATACAAGTCTCATCTCAACTTTTGACCAACATGGAACTTGTAGAGAATGTTCTTAGCTTTCTTTTGAGTACTAGAAGTCCTTGATTGGATTTATAGAACTCAAGTTATGATGCAAACAAGTTACAGGTCCTCAGATGAATGTGATTTTGGTCAACAAAAGTCAACCCACTTCCAAGCCATTTTTGACCTAGAAGGATGTTTCTCCTCAACTTTTGGCCAACATGAAAGTTGTAGAGCATGGTCTTATATTTCTAAAGAGTGCTAGAAGTCCTTCATCTGATTTGTAGAACTCAAGTTATGAGGCTTGCAAGGCATGGGTATTTTGGGAAAGCAAGATTACAGGTCATTTTCATTATAGGTCATTTTCACCACTTTGCACACTCCAAATGGAAATCTTTCCAACATCAAACTTGCTCCAAATGGGGTCATTTTTTGAGTGCAAAACACTTTTGGAATCATCTTGTATCAACTTTAATTCATTTGGAATCATATTTAATCAACTTTGTGCATTTTTTGAGTGCAAAACACATTTGGAACACAATGCCATAATTGGATTTGGAATTTGAGTGCATCTTGTTGGCCATTTCCATGATTTCTTCAAGAATAAGCAACACACCAAAAGCATACCATGAGATGAAAATAAGGGAGCATTTTCAGCCCTTTGATCAGCCTACTCATTATGCAAGTCAGCCATGCCATCTCTACAGCTTGGCAAGTACAAATTCGTGTACTTTGCAAGTGGACATAAAGTGAAAGTTTTGAAATTGAATTGGGCTTAAGGAGCATTCATTGGGATTTCTTTCCATTGGAATCCAACATACTTAATCTCCGGATCATTTCCATATTCTAAGAGTTGACTTTGGTGAGATATTGAGTGAGAGAGCATTGAGAAAAAGTGGTAAGAAAGTCAAATTCGTTTTTTGAGTTCCATTGAGTTTCAGTCAAAAATAAGCATTGCAAAACATTCCTTGAACATCATAGAACGATTCTGGGTAGTTTACCACAAGCTTTGACCATACAGTGAGCTCTGAGGAAGCTTACATTTAGGTTTCTTACTTTTCAAATTTTCTCACTCTTTATGCATCTTTAATACGCCATTTTCATGTTTTTGCATTCCTTGAGCATCATAGTTCATTTCTGGTTTGTTTTGGTGGTTGTTCATGAAGTTTCATAATTGAGCTCGTTTTTCATTTCTTTTCGTTTTTTTAAGGCATTTTTATGGAAAAATAATGGTTGATGCATGTTCCTCGTGATGAGTAGAGTATTTTTGATATAAAATTTGTTGATTTTGGTAAGATTTTGACACGCCTGCATTTCGTGTGGTGGCCGGACGTGAGTTTGAAGATGACCGGAGGTGGCTCCGACCACCGTCTGGTTCTTCCCTCCAATACTCCCTTTCAAAAGGTTGAAGATAGTGTGTTGTCTATCTCTCACGCGTTGGATCTGCATACTTTTCACTTCAGTGGTCCAGATTAAGACATATGGTGTACCGTCTTTGACCCAGCCACACACGAGCACACTTAATTCAGTTTTTATTTTATTTATTATACCTGCCACGTGTGTGTGTGTGTGTGTGTGTGTGTGTGTGTGTGTGTATGTCACTTGATCTGGTGACTTTTTGATCACATGGCTGGAAGCTGATCACACCATAGACCTTGTTTGACTAAACACATACAAGTCACACGTTTATTTTCATTTTTGATTTTCTGGTGGGTTGGGCCTACTAATGGCACCCCCTTGCTGAGCCCAAGCGTGATTTGAACTGTATTGGGTTGCTATTGACACCAACCATTTATTCATTTTCTTTGTATTTTCATTTTGCATCTGTTTGGAAATTAAATCATGAAAAATACTTCCAATGACCATAAAATTCCACAAAAATATATTTTGGATTCCTTGAGATGTCATCTGAACTTAGGATATTTTTATTTTATTTTATGAGTTATTTTTAATTTAAAAAAGGAATTTGTCTTTGGAAGTGTCTTACTTGACCTAATTTTTAACATGTTTTGTTCTTGAATTTGTTTCTTCCTTTCCTTTTTGATCCAATGAGTAAGATTCAATCCTCATGTCAAGGATGAGTTGATGAATTTTTAAGGACCAATTTGCCCCTGTTAGTTGACTTTTGAGTTGATTTTTGTTGCCTTACATTTGACCCTATGCAATCCTCCTTCACAATGGAACACCCTTGTGAATCAATTTCTATGGTAATGTTGTGAAGTGACTTTGATTGAGATCTTTTGGCCTCTGATTGCCAATACATTTATGGTCTTCTTGCATTTTATTTGATAATTTTTGGATCATTTTCCTATTTTTAGGGTAGCTTGCAAGTCAAGCTATTCAAAGGAAGGTCCATACAAACACATTGATCTAGTTTGCTTTGGATATGACATTTTTGGATCCTATGAACCTTAAAAGCCTTTTGATTCATGTTGCTAACATGTTGAGGATGATGCTTGTTCATTTTTAGGTCATTATATTGTGTTTATCTTGTTCTTTTGGTTGCTTACTTTTGAGCTTTCAATTAGGGTTTCTTTGTGAAACATGTGTGCTTCCCTTTGGGAATTGACTTGCACTCCTTTGTGTTTTGTTTCTCTTTGGATTTTGAGAGATTTTAGTTTATGTATCTTGCTGTCCAATGACCTAGGAGTGTCATTTAAGGTGGCTTGGTCCCTCCTTTGGAGGTACTTGAAGCATACCTAAAATGATGGAATCCTTGAGGACTTTTCTTGGTGATTTCTTTGTGCTTCTTTGTACTTTGCTTGTGATGCTCATGGTTGAGTGTCTATATGAGTTCCTTGATGTCCTCATATGATCTCGCATCCTCAATTTGTTTTAGGTTTTGTTTACCTTTCATTTGTGTTTGGTTTTGTGCCTTATGGTTGATGTTGCTTGGTTTAGGCCATTTCATCCCATTTTAGTGCACTTGTGTGTTTCCTTTGGTGCATTTTCTTGTCTTTTCTTCTCTTGCATATTTCATATTGTTGTTTAAGGTTAAGATGAGCTTGTGGTGGTCTCTGCCACACACCAATTTCCTCCCTCATTCCATGTTTACATTCTTACATGTTTATGTTGTTCTTGTTTCCTCTTTTGTCTCTATTCCCTTAAGGCCTCTAATCTTTCTTGTTCAAGAGAGGTTATGATAGACATTAAGACCTTAACCATGTATGATAACATTAGGTAGCATTCCCTTGTCTCAATTTTAGGATCACCATTGTATGACAACTCTAGGTTTGAATTTAATCCCCCTTTAGTTTGTGCCTTTCTCTTCTCATCTCAAAACAATCCAAAACACCTAATAAAGGTTAATGAATATTGTACGTTACGAGCCTAGTGCGACGCATTCACTCCTAAGTCATAGTCTCTAGTGCGATATGAATTGCAAACCAATTCAAAAACACTTCTCCTCTAAAAAACACAAAAACAAAATCATTCAAACTCCATTTTTCCCTTTAGGGCCTTTAACTTTGGAAAACCATTTTCATAACAAGAGTGTTGTTAACTTTTAGTTCTATTGCAAACGGTAACGCCTAAGTCTCCCATGCTCAAGCTGCATACACCAACTGCTAGAACTACTTGTTAACCCTACTCGTCTAAAAACTGTTGAACAAACCTGTGTTCCCTTTTAGCCCGAACTACGTTTGCTCTGATCTTTTATACCAGATGAAAGTACGTAGGCACAAGATGGCGATGTCTTGGCGAGCAACCTTCCCCACCTTTCACCCGTAGTTAGTCGAACTACGTTGACTCTGACTTCTCATTTCAGATTAGATACGTAGGCACAAAGCGTCGTTGCTTTGCTGAGTCGTTTCTTTTCCTTTTGCCCTCAAGACTTTAGCTAGATAGTTTCAATCACCTTTGTAGATAGACAATAAGCGTGGATCCCGTCGAGTACGACGAACGTGAGGGGTGCTAATACCTTCCCATTGCGTAACCGACTCCCGAACCCGAGATTTGGTTGCGATGACCGATCTTATCCCTCTTTTTGTTAGGTTTTCTCTGAGCGTTTCCTTTCCCTCTCTTGGGATAAATAACGCACGGTGGAGACTCTTCTGTCATTGTTGGCCTCGATTTTCGCAGTAGCGACTGCTGGAGATTCTGCTGGGGAAAGGAATATCCCCTATGTGAGTCAATCCTAGCGCTTGTTTGTTTATTTTTGGGGTGTGTACATATGTGCTTTATCTTTATTTGCTTTCCGCATTTTATTTTCTGCATCATATATCATTATTGTTGTGCTGTGGGGAGAGATTGTTTCGTTGAGAGATAAGCCAGACCCAGGCTTGAGTATAGACCTAGCATTAGAAGTGGAAATTAGTGGTGAGCCTGTATGCCTTGCATGCACCAGCTAGCCATGAAATTCGCTCTCAGACGAGATTCTCTTTGACGATTTTATTTCTGGCCCTTTGGGCTCGAAGGAATTTTGGATCTGGGGATTGTCGACTCTGGGAACCGATCACATGTGAATCAGCTAAGTGAGGCCTCTTCAGGAGATGATGATGCCAAGCCAGAAATGGTGAACGTATCATCATTTCTAGAAAGTCTGTGACGCTGATGAACGCATAGGATGCCAAACCTTATCCGTGGATAGGTCCTTACCTGTGAGAGGGATGGGGATGCAGGAAACTTTAGCTTTCAGACTACCCGGTTCTATACAGTTTGGATTTGTGTTCTTGATGTCAAGGGGTCCTAATGTCAGTGTATGGTTATGACTAAAGCGAAGCGCCGGTCGTCTCAAACCACATCACAACAATCTTGATCCCCTATTTGCATATGCATTTTTCATTTTCATTTGCATATCATTAACATGTATCTATGTTGTAGGTGTATTTTTCCTCCCTGATTCTAGTGACCTTATTCTTGTTCTGACATGGAGACTTTGAAGAAGACAGTTGCCTACAAGCTCCCTTCTCCTGACATCAGTTCCTTGTTGAGTTTGGTTGCTTTAGCATATCAGAAGGTGAAAGCAGAGTTCAAGGAATCCTATGGGAAGTTACTCAGTTTGGTGTGCAAGCCTTCGGTGTTCGAGTTGAATGGCTTATATGCTCTGTTCCAGTTTTACGACCCTTAGTTGAGATGTTTTATTTTTCCTAACTATGTTCTGGCGCCGACATTGGAAGAGTATGCTGCGTTACTAGGGGTTACAATATTGGATCGGATGCCTTTTTACCATGTTGATACCGAGCCTGACCTAGCTAAGCTTGCTGCGATTATTCATCTTGATGCTTCAGAGTTCTCAGGAAGATTGACCAAGCTAAATGGGGTGTATGGGTTTCCTCTACCTTTTCTAGTTGACAAGGCTTTACAGTTCGCCAAAGACGGTAGTTGGATTGTGTTCAATGCCATTCTCGCTCTGTGCATATATGGTATCATTTTATTTCCCAACTTGCCAGACTTTGTGGGTACAGATGCTTCCTATATCCTTGCTTCAGGGAATCCAGTGCCAACGTTGTTAGGGGATGTTTACCATTCCATCCATCTTGCTGTGTGCCCTTGCTGTATAGGTGGTTCTTCAGTCATCTTCCGAAGAAAGGTCCATTTGTTGCTACTTTTAGCACCTCAGATTGGTCTGCTAGGTTGATGGGTTTATTTACAAAAAACATCGTTTGGTTCGATCATGAGATACTTGGCACTGAAATCATATATAGTTGCGGTGGTTTTCCGAATGTCCCGTTGATCGGAAGGAAGGGTTGTATTAACTATAATCCCTCTTTGCTAATCAGACAATTTGGATACGCTTTGAAGAGTCCTCCTAAGGAAGAAGAGATACAGGAATCTCTGTATCTCACGGGATTTCTAGAAGTCGATACTTTGGTCAGAATGGAGTATGCATGGAGTAACGTTCACAGACGAGGTAAGGCAATGTTAGGAAAGAGCAACAATCGAGCTTATGACCCCTACGTGGTTTGGATCAAGGATAGAGCTGTCAAGTCTCTAATGCCATTTCCCTCAGTTGCGCCCTTGTACCCCATCATGCCTGAAGAACCTACTACCGTGGATATTCAGAAGTACCACCAACTGTTGCATGAAAAAGAAGAGTTGAAAAGAGCAAATGAAGAATTAGAGAAAGAAATCATCCAAATCCGAAGTGAGAAGATCGATGTTGTTCATGCCTTCAAAAGACAGACTGAACTTGTTAACAGGCTAGGTACGGATTTGACAAAGGAGACTAGTGATAGAGAACGCACAGGCCGAGATCTGAACACTGTCTATGGTGTGCTTGCTACCAAAAAAGAGGATCTAGACAGAGCTTACTCGAAGATCTCTAAATTTGACTCTTTGTGGAATGCCACGCTCACTAACAACAAAGAGCGCGAGGACAAACTGAAACAACAAATCGCCAAGTTAAAGAGTCAACTCAGAGCAAAAGACGAGAAGATCTCAGCGGAAGAAGCTCTCAGATATCACAACGAGCATAAGTTGAGCCAAGCCATCGCAGACCTGAAGGAGTGTAGGTTGAGGGTAGATACCAAGAGAAGCAGACTTGAAGCATGCTTTGGAGAAGGAGCCTGGGACGAGCATGTTGATAGTCTACATCGCACCATCAGCCGACGAGAGCAACTCATTCAGGGTCTACTTTCCAGACCTGATCATCCCGAGACGATAAAGTTTCTTGTGGATTTCCGGACTCACCGTCCAGCTTGACTGTCCTTATCTTTCTTTGTTTCTTGTTGTTTTTCTTATGTATCGACCATCATCAGGCTTGTTGATTGAGGTCATCTCTATTTTGTACTCAACTGATGTATGTGCACTGTGGATTGGCTTGTTATTATACGAGGAGTCGTTATCCTGTTCACTTGTCTGTGGGATTTTTCATGATTGCTCTTTCTTTCGGGAATTAGAATCGAGGAGGAAATTTCCCTAAAAACATATTTACATGTCTGCATTCTGCATCTTTCGCATCATTTATCATTTTGCGTAGCAGGTGTTCTTGGGACCGTTAATCTTATCTCTATATGGTTTTTAGTTCACAGGATAGCAGACCCGACATTCCACAGGTACTCTACGAGGGGGAACCAGCAAAGGATTATGGAGCAAGTTCAGCTCGAGCTTCAGGAATTTTGCGAGAGGACGACGCAGTTTATGGATATGATGCAGGGCGTAGCCAACGGCCAAGAACAGTTGAGGACATTGGTGCAACCTCTGGTGTCAAGAGTTGATGGTAGTGGGGTTTTACACGGCGGAACCCCTGTTGTGCCACCTCCAGTGGAAAACAGTACGCCACAGACAGATGCTATCCTAATGGTTATCCCTCAGGGCGGAGGAAACCAAACTGGAATCCCCATCCCAGTTCCAATGGGCCCTATACAAGGTAACAACGGTCCCTAGTGGGATCAAGATGATCAAGAAGACATTTTCTCTCTAGGAGATATTGGGGCAGGATTGCAACCCGACGCTGATAGAAGATTCAAGGCGATTGAGGAAAAGATGAGAAGCCTTGAGAGCCAAAATACTATGGGTCTGGATATGTCAAACCTAGGATTGATTCCTGGACTCAGGATCCCTCCAAAGTTCAAGGTGTCAGATTTCTATAAATACAAAGGAACAACATGTCCAAAGGTTCATCTTCGCTCCTATTTCCGAAAGGTGTCTGCATACTCCGATGATGAGAAGTTGTTGATGCACTTCTTTCAAGATAGCCTGTCGGGACCATCTCTCGAATGGTATATGGGTTTAGAGCCAGTTAATGTCAGAAGCTGGAGGGATTTGGCAGAAGCTTTCGTTAAGCACTACCAGTACAACAGTGACTTAGCGCCTAACCGAGTGCAGCTTCAGAATTTATTGCAGAGAAGTAACGAATGCTTTAAAGAATACGCGCAAAGATGGAGAGAGCTTACTGCTAGAGTTAAAACCTCCCATGGAGGAGAGAGAACTAATTGACCTATTTGTGGCCACATTACTGGGAATTTATTATGATAAGTTAGTGAGCAGCATGTCTGGGAGCTTTTCCGACTTGATTATTATCAGCGAGAGGTTTGAAAACGGTATTAAAATGGGAAAGATACAAGCGGGAGAAGGGACCTCATCTGGAGGTGGAAGAAAGATTTTTGGTGCGAAGAAGAGGGATAACGAGACCAATGCAGTGTCCGACTTTAACAATCGAAATAGATATCGAAATCAGCGTTAACAGCGACCGTATTATCAGCAACCTCCACAATTAGCTAGTATTTCCATCCCGGCGGTACAACCTCAACAACAACAATCACGTCAGCAACAGCAACAACAACGACCTCAACAACAGAATTATGCACCGAGACAGTTCCAAGATCGGAGAAGGATGATGAATAGGCACTTTGACACACCACTGATACCCTACGCTCAATTATTGCAACACTTAATTCAACTGCAGTTGGTCCAGAAAAGGACAATGGCACCTCTAACTGGCCAACCACCTCCCGGGTATGACGCCAACGCTAGGTGTGAATTCCACTCTGGCGCCCCCGGCCACAACATCGACAATTGTAAAGCCTTCAAACACAAGGTACAAGACCTTGTTGATGGTAAGTCTATCAACTTCAATCAGGATGCGGCAAATGTGGATCAAAATACCATGCCTAACCATGGTAGGGGTGGTGGCGTGAACACTATTGTCAGTGAAGAAGGCCTAAACTTGGTGTCCAATATGGAGAATCTGAAGACGCCGTTAGGTTTTGTGAAGAGCAACTTGTTAGAAGGAGGGGTGTTCCCGGGCTGTGGAGAGGATTGTGAAGACTGTTTGATTTGTCCCGAAGGATGTAAGAATCTGAGGAACCATATACAACACATGATGGATGAGGGCCTATTGCAATTTGATAGAATCTGTGAGAGGAATGTTAAAGAGGTAGTCGTTGAAGATGAGGGCGAGGTGGCCACCCTCTCCATCCCGTATAAAACAATTACAATCTCGGCGCCTCCGGCGAGGCAAACTATTATATTCACAAAGGCAGGGCTTGTACCCTATGAGAGCACTAAAGCAATCCCTTGGAACTATGGGGCCGAGGTCTACTGCAATGGTTAAAAGCAGGAACTGAAGGGTTTGCCCTTGGATTCTGTTGATAATTTGGTGGGGACTGGAGGAATGACTCGAAGTGGAAGAGTGTTTGCACCTCCCGAGGAAAATGTAGATAGAACCGACAAAGGAAAAGGGAAAGTAGGGTTGAAGAATGTTCTCAGACTAGAGAAAGGGAATCTTTGCTGAAGGACGCCGAGGAATTCATGCGTTTGATAAGGAAGAGTGACTACAAAATTATGGATCACTTGCAACAGACTCCTTCAAAGATTTCCATCTTGTCGTTGCTATTATGTTCTAAAGCTCACAGGAATGCTTTGCTCAGGGTTTTAAACAATGCTTATGTACCTCAAGAGATATCCGTGAATCAGTTGGAAGGAGTGGTGGCTCATGTCAATGCAGGTAACGGGTTAGGATTCACTGATCGTGATTTGACACCGAAAGGAAGAAACCACAACTTGGCTTTGCATATTTCACTTGAGTGCCGAGGGACAATGATGTCGCACGTCCTTGTTGATACAGGGTCGTCCTTGAATGTGTTGCCAAAGAAAGCATTGATGAAGATAGATCATCAGAGTCTTTATTGTACGCCTAGTGATTTGATTGTGTGGGCCTTTGATGGAACCCGAAGATCTGTTTTTGGGGAGATAACTCTGCCTATCCAAGTAGGCCCGGAGGTGTTTGAAGCAGTTTTTTACATCATGCATACCCAGCCTGCTTATAGCTGCCTTTTGGGTCGGCCTTGGATACACTCGGCAGGAGCTATGACATTGACGTTGCACCAGAAGTTGAAGTACATGGTGGATGGGAATATTATGACTCTTTTTGGAGAAGAAGACATCATGGTGAGCCATCTGTCCTCATTCAAGTATGTGGAGGTAGATGGTGAGATTCATGAAACATTGTGTCAGGCCTTTGAAACTGTTCCAATCAAGGAAAAGGCGCCGATCGAGGTCAAAACTCCAGAAGTTGCCATGTCATCATACAAGGAAGCCCAAGCCGTAGTGGAATCTGGAGCAGCACAAGGATGGGGGAAAGTGGTAAGCGTCCCCAAAAAACAAGATAAGTTTGGATTAGGATACAGCCCGTATGCATCTTCTTCACAAGACGCTCAACGTTACAAAGGACCTGTTCAGTTCACCAGTGGTGGGGTGATATTCGAAAGAATCAATGCCGTATCCGACGAGGAAGGAGACAGCGACTGCGACATGGATGCGTGGATCAATCCATGTGTCCCTGACTAGGGTTTGAAGAATTGGACTTTGGAAGAAGTCATCTCTGTGACCTATGAAGAGTAATTGCTTTGTTTTGATTAATGTATCGCCATATGTTCTGCCCAGAGCATAGTGGTCTTTATTTTGTAGGGCCTTATCTGTTACGTGCGCAAATAATCTTTTATCATTATCAATCAAAAAGGCGTCTTTTTCATTCAAAATTTTGTGATCCTTGTTTTTCTTGTTTTTATTTTCTAACAATAAAATGGCAATGTGGTTTGTGTTTGTTTGCATATCATTTAAGCATAAAATCATCATCATTGCAGGTTACACATTTCAGATACCATCGACCCAGACTCGCCTATGACTCGATATGACTTTGACAATCCGATCTTTCAAGCAGAAGGAGAGATTGATGAAGACGAAGACCTGCCTGAGGAGCTTTCCAGATTGTTAAGACAAGAGGAGAAGGTTATCCTGCCTCATCATGAGGAAGTTGAAGTCGTCAACCTAGGAACTAAGGAAGATAAGAAGGAGGTCAAAATAGGGGCCGCGCTGCAAAGTGGTGTCAAGCGAAGACTAATTGAGTTACTCCAAGAGTACAAGAATGTTTTTTCTTGGTCATATGAAGATATGCCTGGACTCGACACAGATATTGTAGTTCATCGCCTGCCTCTTCGAGAAGAGTGTCCTCCTGTTAAACAGAAGTTGAGAAGAACCAGGTCGGATATGGCAGTGAAGATCAAAGAAGAAGTCCAGAAGCAGTTAGACACCGGATTTCTTGCTGTAACAAACTATCCTCTGTGGGTTGCAAACATCGTGCCTGTGCCTAAGAAGGACGGCAAAGTCAGGATGTGTGTTGATTATAGGGACTTGAATAGAGCGAGCCCAAAGGACGATTTTCCGCTCCCCCATAATGACGTGCTTGTTGATAACACCGCACAATTCTCAGTGTTTTCTTTCATGGATGGTTTTTCCGGATACAATAAAATTAAGATGGCACCAGAGGACATGGAGAAAACGACTTTCATCATGCCATGGGGGACGTTCTGCTACAAGGTAATGCCTTTTGGTTTGAAGAGTGCAGGGGAAACTTATCAACGAGCTATGGTGACTCTCTTTCATGATATGATCCATCATGAGATTGATGATATGATTGCAAAGTCCCAAACGGAGGAGGGGCATCTGGTGAATCTTCTAAAGTTGTTTGAGAGACTGAGGAAGTTCAAACTTCAGCTGAATCCAAACAAGTGTACTTTCGACGTGCGGTCAAGAAAGTTATTGGGGTTCATTGTCAGTGAGAAAGGTATAGAGGTTGATCCTGCAAAGATCAAAGCAATTCAAGAAATGCCAGCACCAAAGACCGAGAAACAAGTTTGTGGTTTCTTAGGTAGATTGAACTACATCGCTCGGTTCATATCTCACCTCACAGCCACTTGTGAGCCATTATTTAAGTTATTAAAGAAAGATCAGGCGGTCGTTTGGAATGAGAATTGTCAGAAAGTGATTGAGAAACTAAAAGAGTATCTGCAGGAACCTCCAATACTGATGCCCCCGGTGGCTGGAAGACCGTTGATAATGTACTTAACAGTTCTTGAGAATTCCATGGGTTGTGTTCTCGGTCAGCATGATGAGACTGGAAGAAAAGAGCATGCAATTTATTACTTGAGTAAAAATTTCACAAATTGTGAGTCCAGATACTCAATGTTGGAGAAAACTTGTTGTACACTGGCTTGGGCCGCCAAACGCCTAAGGCAGTACATGCTAAACCATACAACCATGTTAATTTCAAAGATGGATCCGATTAAGTACGTATTTGAAAAGCAGGCACTGTCAGGAAGGATTGCTAGATGGCAGATGGTTCTGACAGAATACGACATTCAGTATGTGTCTCAGAAAGCTATTAAAGGGAGTGTTTTGTCAGAGTATCTTGCAGAGCAACCCATTGACGACTATCAGCCAATGAAGTTCGATTTTCCTGACGAAGACATTATGTACTTGAAGATGAAAGATTGTGATGAGCTGTTACCTGACGAAGGTCCTGAGTCGGGTTCCCTGTGGAAATTGATATTTGACGGTGTTGTTAACTCCTATGGCAGTGGGATTGGGGAAATCATTACAACCCCCCATGGAACACATATACCCTTCACTGCCATGTTGACATTTCCCTGTACAAACAACGAGGTCGAATATGAAGCGTGTATCATGGATATCGAGGAAGCAATCGATTTGAGAATAAAGAATCTTGATGTCTACGGTGATTCAGCATTAGTGGTCAACCAGATCAAAGGAGAGTGGGAGACGCGCCAACCAAATCTGATCCCTTATATGAACTATGCAAGAAGATTGCTGCCTTTTTTCAATCGTGTGGAGTTTCACCATGTGCCGAGAGTTGAAAATCAGATGGCAGATGCCTTGGCTACTTTGTCCTCAATGTACAAAGTGAACTTCTGGAACGATGCACCAAGAATTGTTATCTTACGCCTCGATAGGCCGGCATTTTTTTTTGCGATAGAAGAAGCTCCTGATGGCAAGCCATGGTATTACGACATCCAGAACCTTCTCAAGAATCAAGAGTATCTGCCTGGGGAATCGACCCGAGATAAGAAGACCTTGAGGAGGCTATCTAGTAACTTCTACCTGAATCTAGACGGTGTGCTCTATCGAAGGAACTTTGACTTAGTGCTGCTAAGATGTATGGACGAAAAAGAAGCAAATTTGCTTATGGAAGAGGTCCACGAAGGAGCCTTTGGGACACATGCAGGGGGCATGCCATGTCTCGAAAGCTGTTGAGAGTAGGGTATTATTGGTTAACTATGGAGTCCGATTGCTTCAAATACACCAAGAAATGCCACAAGTGTCAGATTTATGCCGACAAGATTCATGTGTCGCCGTCTCCTTTGAATGTCATGTCATATCCATGGTCTTTCTCCATGTGGGGCATCGATATGATTGGCAAGATCGAGCCGACTGCGTCTAATGGGCATCGTTTCATCTTAGTGGCGATTGACTATTTCACCAAATGGGTCGAAGCAGCCTCCTATGCTAATGTCACAAAGCGAGTTGCAGCCCGGTTCATCAAAAGAGACATCATCTGCCGCTATGGGATACCTGAAAGGATCATTACCGATAATGGCTTCAATCTGAATAACAAGATGATGAAGGAGTTGTGCCAGAACTTTAAGGTTGAGCATCACAACTCATCTCTTTATCGTCCGAAGATGAATGGCATTGTGGAAGCAGCCAGCAAAAACATAAAGAAGATAGTGCAGAAGATGGTGGTGACCTATAAGGATTGGCACAAGATGTTACCTTTTGCTTTGCATGGATATCGTACCTCGGTGCATACTTCAACCAGGGCAACTCCTTTCTCGTTGGTGTATGGTATGGAATCTGTCCTACCATTAGAGGTCGAGATACCTTCCTTGAGAGTTCTGGCTGACGTCAAACTAGATGAAGCGGAATGGGTGAAGAATAGGTTGAATCAGCTCAATTTGATGGATGAGAAAAGGTTGGCGTCCATTGCATACGGTCGTCTATACCAAAGTAGGATGAAGAAAGCCTTCGATAAGAAGATACATCCTCGAAGCTTTCAGGCAGATGATTTGGTGTTGAAGCAGATTCTCCCACCACAGAACGATCACAGGGGCAAATGGACTCCCAATTATGAAGGTCCGTATGTTATGAGCAAAGTCTTCTCCGGAGGAGCCTTGCTACTTTCAACCATGGATGGTGAAGATTTTACGTCCCCCGTGAACGCGGATGCAGTCAAAAAATATTTTGCTTAAAATAGTCCCGGCGAACCATAAAAAGATAGGTTCGAGCAAAAATTAGGGATGAAAAGAAAAGATGTAAACCTGCAAAGTCGAAAACCTGAAAAGGCGACTTTAGCAAAAATGGGTATCCCGGTGAATCGAAAACCCGCAAGGGCGATTCAGGCAAAAGTTAGGGATTTGAAAACAAAAGACTGCGGTCTGCGCATAGATCCTCAAAGCATAGTGGATTATGGGAAGACTCGAGAATCATCCGTCCAAATCAATCTCTTTAGAAGACGAAGCATCGGAAAGGCGTCGAAGTCACGTGATTCATAGTTGAGTCGTTCTATGATGGGTGTCTGTGCCACATTGCCGACATTTTTATAATTCTTGTGCATTTCTGCATTTTGCTTACGCAACTTTCTCATTTTAGGAGTTGCGTCCCCTTGTAAATTTGCCTATTTACATGCTATTTATCAATAAAACATACTATTCAGAAAACCTTTGTCGTTGATTCAGCTTTTACCGTTTTGTTTGTAAAAGACGCCTGATGTTTTTGATAAAGCTTTGCATACATAACTTTGCGGGCTCTGCCAACTATAATCGAAATAATGCTTTTGCTTGAATAATGTCACGGGTGATAGGTAGGATAACGTTTGTTGCACAAAACATACTTCGTTTGTTTGCTATCTGCAGGATATCCATCCGCGAAACCTCTCCAGAAGTCCCTCATCTAAAGGAAATACGCAAGCTAAGCGTGTTCACATCCCCCAGCAGTTTGAAACTTCATACATTTAAGGTTATTCTCGGCAGGTTAAGATTGATGTCTCCAGCAGAGTAGGATCATTTTCTAACAGGTAGATGTGGGTTTATTCCCAGCAGTGGAATAAATGCAGAATTTTGTTTTCCCCACAGAGTCTGAACAATTAGCTCCTGTCCCCTTAGAGTCCGGGATGTTGTTTAATTTCCCTAAGCAGAGGTCGATATTGTTGACTAGTGTGCTCATCTTCCCCAAGCTGAGGCCGGTAATGATTCCCTCCTTACCTAATCCCCAGCCAAGTCAGTGGGTTAGTTTTCTCCCCCGAGATTGTTTATTCTCCATCCTCAGCAGAGTTTGATTTTGATTCCCAGCGGAGTGGATTTGTGCTTAGCAGAGCAGTTTTACTCGGAAGTCATCTCAGAGGCCATCAAAGGCTTGTATTCCCCAGCATGAGCCCGTAGGTACTAAACGAGCCTAGTCTTCCCCCCAGCGGAGTTGTTTCCCTCTCTTCAACATTTGTTTTGTTGATGTGGTTCCTTTGCATTTGCATCGTGCATAGTATCCTCCCAAACGCGTAGCATTTCCATTTCGTATGGAGCATTACGCCATATTCAAAAATGTGCATGTGAAACATAAGCCAGGTCTTTATCTTTTTGTTTCAAGTAAATATCGCGGATGATTAGTATCTTTGCCCGTGTGTTGGCTAGACTCCGGCTCTTGCTGTTCCCCAGCAGAGTTCTTTTATGATTATCATCAATGGATGATCTTAATTTCGTTTGAATCTTGATGCTCGCTTTTATTTAGCAAAGGTCTGGCGGCGATGCCAAGTGATTTGGTTTTTCAGCGGCGATGTTGGATGTTGGTTTGGCGGAGATATCAAGTGATTCGGTTTTCTAGCGGTGATGTTAGATGTTTGTTTTTGGCGACAATGTCAAGTGATTCGGTTTTCCAGCGGCGATGTCAAGTGACTCAGTTTTTCAGTGGCGATGTTGGATGTTTGTTTTTGGCGGCGATGTCAAGTGATTTGGTTTTTTAGCGGCGATGTTGGATGTTGGTCTGGCGGCGATGTCGAGTGATTTGGTTTTTCAGCGATAATGTTGGATGTTTGTCTGGCGGTGATGTCAAGTGATTTGTTTTTTTTTTCAGCGGCGATGTTGGATGTTGTTTTTGACGGCGAAGTCATAATGTTGAGAGTTGACGGCAAAGTCAGAAGGTATTGAGAAGTTAACGACGAAGTCAGATTATGTTGAGAAATGACGGCGAAGTCAAGTTGTTTTGAGAAATGGCGGCGAAGTCAAATTATTTTGATGAATGACAGCGAGGTCAGATGTTTACTTGGTTGGTGGCTGATGGCGAAGTCAGATATTCAACTTGATATAGGCTCCTGACGGCGATGTTGGAGGTTCCTTTCTGCGGTCGGCAAATTTTCGGGTTCTTTGGTATCCAACCGTATTTTACCTTGATGGTGTGAAAGTCGTTCACTTTCCACTCATTCAGGTCTAATTCGTTTGAATAGGGGCAGCTGTTGTACCCAAAAATTTGCCCAACCTTTTTCTTTACTTGGTTTATGTTTCATTTGTTCTAGCATATTGCATTGCATAGCATTTTGCATTTTTACAGGGGATCAAGACATGTGTGTGGAACAAGAGGGATGTGCCAAAGGTTCTAAGCCTAATCAAGAGGTTGTATTCAAGTCAACAAGAAGGTTATCATCATCAGAGACAAGGCAAAACCCTTTGGATGAGTAGATAAGTGTATGTGGTTCACCTCCTGTCTAGAAGGCCATTTGAAGGTCACCTGAGGATCCTAAGCCCATTGTCATGAGGGGAGATTGTCATTTAGACTCATTGGAAGCCTTGAGAGTCATTGTGGAGTTCATTCAAGTGTTTATGGCAAGTGTGGAGGGCCACAGTTGAATTTGGTGCAATTAGGTTTTCATCTAGTCAACCCTAAGCCAACTGTGAGATTAAAGGAGATTAAGACTCAATTCTAAGTCTTTATGGTCAAGGAATGTTGTGTTAAGATACATGGGATATCATTTCAAGATCAATTCATCAAGAACCAAGAGTATGAGGAGTGATTGAGTTAGGGTTCTCAGGGTAAAATCTCTTATTCAGTGCCTAACTTCAAGACCACCTATCTCAAGATACAAGTCTCATCTCAACTTTTTTACCAACATGGAACTTGTAGAGCATGTTCTTAGCTTTCTTTTGAGTACCGACAAATGCAGACAGAACCGACAAAGGAAAAGGGAAAGTAGTGGTTGAAGAATGTTCTCAGACTAGAGAAAGGGAATCTTTGCTGAAGGACGCCGAGGAATTCATGCGTTTGATAAGGAAGAGTAACTACAAAATTGTGGATCACTTGTAACAGACTCCTTCAAAGATTTCCATCTTGTCGTTGCTATTATGTTCTAAAGCTCACAGGAATGCTTTGCTCAGGGTTTTAAACAATGCTTATGTACCTCAAGAGATATCCGTGAATCAGTTGGAAGGAGTGGTGGCTCATGTCAATGCAGGTAACGGGTTAGGATTCACTGATCGTGATTTGACACCGAAAGGAAGAAACCACAACTTGGCTTTGCATATTTCACTTGAGTGCCGAGGGACAGTGATGTCGCACGTCCTTGTTGATACAGGGTCGTCCTTGAATGTGTTTCCAAACAAAGCATTGATGAAGATAGATCATCAGGGTCTTTATTGTATGCCTAGTGATTTGATTGTGCGGGCCTTTGATGGAACCCGAAGATCTGTTTTTGTGGAGATAACTCTGCCTATCCAAGTAGGCCAGGAGGTGTTTGAAACAATTTTTTACATCATGGATATCCAGCCTGCTTATAGCTGCATTTTGGGTCGGCCTTAGATACACTCGGCAGGAGCTGTGACGTCGACGTTGCACCAGAAGTTGAAGTACATGGCGGATGGGAATATTGTGACTATTTGTGGAGAAGAAGACATCATGGTGAGCCATCTGTCCTCATTCAAGTATGTGGAGGTAGATGGTGGGATTCATGAAACATTGTGTCAGGCCTTTAAAACTGTTCAAATCAAGGAAAAGGCGCCGATCGAGATCAAAACTCCAAAAGTTGCCATGTCATCATACAAGGAAGCCCAAGCCGTAGTGCAATCTGGAGTAGCACAAGGATGGGGGAAAGTGGTAAGCGTCCCCAACAAACAAGATAAGTTTGGATTAGGATACAGCCCGTATGCATCTTCTTCACAAGACGCTCCATGTTATAAAGGACATGTTCAGTTCACCAGTGGTGGGGTGATATTCGAAAGAATCAATGCCGTATCCGACGAGGAAGGAGACAGCGATTGCAAAATGGATGCATGGATCAAGCCATGTGTCCCTTGCCAGGGTTTGAAGAATTGAACTGTGGAAGAAGTCATCTCTGTGACCTATGAAGAGTAATTGCTTTGTTTTGATTAATGTATCGCCATATGTTCTGCCCAGAGCATAGTGGTCTTTATTTTGTAGGGCCTTATCTGTTACGTGCGCAAACAATCTTTTATCATTATCAATCAAAAAGGCGTCTTTTTCATTCAAAATTTTGTGATCCTTGTTTTTCTTGTTTTTATTTTCTAACAATAAAATGGAAATGTGGTTTGTGTTTGTTTGCATATCATTTAAGCATAAAATCATCATCATTGCAGGTTACACATTTCAGATACCATCGACCCAGACTCGCCTATGACTCGGTGTGACTTTGACAATCCGATCTTTCAAGCTGAAGGAGAGATTGATGAAGATGAAGACCTGCCTGAGGAGCTTGCCAGATTGTTAAGACAAGAGGAGAAGGTCATCCTGCCTCATCAGGAGGAAGTTGAAGTCGTCAACCTGGGAACTGAGGAAGATAAGAAGGAGGTCAGAATAGGGGTCGCACTGCAAAGTGATGTCAAGCGAAGACTAGTTGAGTTACTCCAAGAGTACAAGGATATTTTTGCTTGGTCATATGAAGAAATGCCTGGACTCGACACAGATATTGTAGTTCATCGCCTGCCTCTTCGAGAAGAGTGTCCTCCTGTTAAACAGAAGTTGAGAAGAACCAGGTCGGATATGGCAGTGAAGATCAAAGAAGAAGTCCAAAAGCAGTTAGACACCAGATTTCTTGCTGTAACAAACTATCCTCCGTGGGTTGCAAACATCGTGCATGTGCTTAAGAAGGACGGAAAAGTCAGGATGTGTGTTGATTATAGAGACCTGAATAGAGCGAGCCCAAAGGACGATTTTCCGCTCCCCCGTATTGACGTGCTTGTTGATAACACCGCACAATTCTCAGTGTTTTCTTTCATGGATGGTGTAACACGGTGGGAGAACTGACTTTAAACAATGTTGCGGATAGCAAGAGTCGCCACCGACTTTTATTTTATCCATAAGGAAAGGTTATAAAAGAACAGGAAAGACCTTAGAGAATATTTTGGGTCCGGGGGGTAGGTTATGAAAAGGGAAGGTGTTAGCACCCTTTTCATCCATGGTTATCCATGGGCTCTTAGGTACTTAAGCTCACTTTTGAATTGTTTTGAAAGTGTAGTGTGTGAATAGCAAAAAATTTCAGAATAGTTTAATAATAATCCGTGTATGGATGTGGAAAAAACTTGTTTGAAAATTTTGTTGGAAATTTGTTTAAGTGTGAAAAAGTTTTGAAGTGAGCAAGTATCTAGGAGTAGCCTACCCTAATGTTTTAAGGTCTTTCTTATTCTTTATCCTTTCCCTAGTAAGACTATCCCTACTATAATGGAGTAGGTAATCCTTACTTTGGATGTTAAGGGGTATGTGAGGGACAATTTGACTTTGAAGGCCATTGTGGGATGTAATAAGCACATATAAGGGACCATCATCATTTTTCGAAAGGGACTTGATTCGTAAAGGCAACCATAAGGGACTTTGATGATTTTTTTTATTTGAGGGACTTGCTTTATACACCCCACTTAACCATTATTCGTAGGCAACTTGAGGGATATCCTTAGGAAGTGAGACGGCGATTAAAATCGACTTACGTGTGTGACGTGTTTATTTTAATTATCTTTATTTAAAAGTGATCTAAATTTATTTTAATATTACATACATGTTGTTACACTCCCTAATTACTAACCATAATAATAATTAAATAATTAAACAACTTTACATCCAAGAAACAATTACAAAATAATAAGCAAAATAATTAAATAGCAAAGATAAATAAAATATAAATAAGCAATAATAAATAATAAAGGGGGTTAATTCTAAGTTTACTCGGCAAGACATCGCATCTTGTGCCTACGTATCCTTACGGGAGTGGAATCAGAGTAATCGTAGTTCCCCTCAAAAGGGAGGTTAGAGACTTCTTGACTGTGGTCAAGGTCTCAAGGGGAATAAACGCATCTTAAGGACACGCTTACGTGGAGTGTAGGAACTCCAAATCTCTACGTTGAATTGTTATGTTGTAATTAGGGTTGAATTAGGTTAGGGATTCCGCGGCGGAAAACCCTAAAATGAGCGCGGCGGCTCTTTGACCTAATGCTAGGGGTAAAATTGTAATTTTGCCTGCGGCGAGGCATTTGTGAAAATTAGGGTTTGTAGTTTGTAGTTTTGAGGATTTGAAATTGAATGTGTGAAGTTTTACGGACTATTGGCGCGGCGGCCAAACAGTTAGACCTAACCTTCGGATGTGTGCAATGTGACAGAAATAATAGTAAACGCGTGAGATAATTGAATCATGCAAACAGAGAGATAATGTCATAATTTAAACCATGCAAGCAGAAATTTAAAGGCAGAATTTAAAGAGCGATTGTTAAGTTCGCGAGGTTACATGAGAGGAGCAGATACAATATGATAATGAAATTTGAATTGAACAATAATAAAATAAAATAAATAACGGTTCTAGTTATTATTTTAAAAAAAAGATTTTAGTTATTATTTTAAATTTATCTAAAAAAAGTTTTTCTTAAAAATAATAGGTTTTCATATTAATTTGGAAAAGATGTTAATGTTATTTATTTTAAAAAACAGATTTTTATATTATAACAAATTTTAATAAATTAATGATAACAATAATAATAATAATGGTAATAATAATGATAATAATGATAATAATAATAATAAATAATGATAATAATAATAATAATAATAATAATAATAATAATAATAATAATAAAGCAATAATGAATTTTAAATGTGCCAAATAACCCAACAATGTTGCTAACGCAGAAATGCGCTCATCGCAACCAGATCTAAATCGGACGAAACAAAATTTATCGCAAAGAAAAAGAAATTAAGCAAAAAATAGTATTATTGCTCACACAAAAATGCGATCATCGCAACCAGATCGAACTAACACAAATGTCACGCGTCATGCACACAAATGTGCAAACATCGTATCGACATAATTCGATCAAAAGTCTTATATATATAAACTCTAACAATTTAAAAATTATATATATATAAACGTAACAGTAATAGATAAAGAAAAAGAAATAACGGTAATAGATAAAGAAAAAGAAATAACGGTAAAAGATGAAGAAAAAGAAACAACAGTAATAGATGAAGGAAAAGAAATAACGGTAAACGATGAAGAAAAAGAAACAATAGTAATGGATGAAGAAGAAAACTAAATAACGGCAAACGGCACTCACTCCTCTTAGGTTTTTTTTCTTCTCTCCCTTTTCCAACAAGGCAACACATGTATATATAGGGAACAAATTAGGGTTAACACCAAATTGTCAATAATGTCCCTAAAGCCCATTTTAAAGCCCAAACTAAATAATTAGTTAAGAAAAAATAAAATTTAAATAATTTAAAATAATTAAAATAAACTTAAAATAAAAACTAATAATCCTATTGATTCCTAAAATAAAAAATATTATAAAAAGAACAAAATTTTTTTCAATATTTTTTATTTTATGATTTTTTGGATATTTTTATGAATAATTTAGAAAAAATTGAAAAAAATAATATTTTAAAAAATGATTTAATTAAAATACGAAAATAATAATTAAATAATAATAAAAAACTATTTTTGTTATTTTTTTAATGAAAGATAGAAAAATTTAGAGTAAAAATAATAGAAAACAAAAAAAAGTGACAAAGGTGAGATTCGAACTCTCAACCTCTCACACTCATAACTCCTTACACATGTCCTCCTGCCAATTGTGCCATTTTTACTTTTTAGAAAAAAAAAATGCATGCCATATGATATTTACCTGCAAAAAGTCAAACGACTACACAAATTTGTTAGTAATTGATTAAATGCAATGAAATGCGACGACAAATCTTAGGGCAAAATTTGGGGTATTACAGTTATTATGATAATATTTCTCACCCAACCTCTCTTTGATGTTGGCAAAAAAAAATCATGAAGTTTGACTTTGGTTTGACCACAGTTGACCTCAGTTTGACCTTTTAACTGCATTGACTGCTTTTGACTTATCTGATCATCTGACTGAGCAAACTTTTGAGAAAAGTCTTGAAACTTGACATGGGGGTTCTTATACACATATAAGATGTTATGAAGCTCACTTGAAGTCTTGGAAGTCCATTTAGCCTGATTAAAGTCAAAAACCCTAGTTTTGGATGCACTGCTTAGGAGGTGCATTGTCTGAGGGAATTGTCAACTCTTCTGACCAATTGTGAATTTTGTGAACCTTGTGAACCTTCTTGGAACACAAAGTCTTGTATTGTGAGGGCAAATTTTGGGGTGCAACAGCTGCCCCTGTTCAATTTTCTGAAACCTGAGGGGTTAGATTGGTATATTTGCCAGTCGTAACCTGGAAGGTTGAAGGGGATTGAACACAAAAGCCCAAAAATTTGCACTCACCAGTGCATGGAGTGATATTGATGGTTGGTTGAACATGATTGAGTGGGCTTAAAGATGCCACTAGGGGAAAGTTCTTCAGTAGTATAATGAGAACTGTCAGGAGTCTGGAGTAATACTGATGTAACAGCATGTCTTCATGAGGATAGAGCAATCAATAATGATAACCCTAAAGCAGTCTTGAAGTGATAAATCTGACCTCAGGAGGATAGAGCAATCAATAGCTCTAAAGCAGTCTTGAAGTAATAATGGCTTCAGGAGGATAGAGCAATCAATAGCTCTAAAGCAGTCTTGAAGTAATAGAATGGCTTCAGTAGGATAGAGCAATCAACAGCTCTAAAGCAGTCTTGAAATAATAATGTGATATGTCTTCAGGAGGATAGAGCAATCAATAGCTCTAAAGCAGTCTTGAAGTAATGATTTCAGGAGGATAGAGCAATGGATAGCTCTAAAGCAGTCTTGAAATAATAATGTAATTTCAGGAGGATAGAGCAATGGATAACTCTAAAGCAGTCTTGAAATAATTAGATGGCTTCAGGAGGATAGAGCAATGAATAGCTCTAAAGCAGTCTTGAAGTAGTAATATGACCTCATGAGGATAGAGCAATGAATAGCTCTAAAGCAGTCTTGAAGTAATAGGATGATTTCAGGAGGATAGAGCAATCAGTAGCTCTAAAGCAGTCTTGAAGTCATGAGAGGCTATCAGGAGGATAAAATAACCCTGAGGTTACAATAAAGCAGTCCCAAAGTAATAAGAAGCTCATCAGGAGGATAAAGTAACCCTGAGGTTACAATAAAGCAGTCCCAAAGATCATAAGATTGTTTGTTGGATAATTAACCTGAAAACAAGGTAGCATTCTGTATAACAACATTAGTTTATGCTTTATGTATGCATGTATGACATGATGCACTTAGGTAATGTACTATAGGCATATATGTTATGGTATGATGTAAATGATGTATGTATGCTATGATACTGCTGGAAGTGTCTGGATATCCTTGTATAACAACTGCTGGCCAAGGAAAATAAATCCCGATTCGTTGTTGAAGAATATATAACCCTCCGTCTGCTGGGGATAACAAGGTATAGATAACCTCCCGTTGTTGGGGATAGTAGGGTATAGATAACCTTCGTTTTCGTTTGATAGTAGGATAAGTATAACATCCCGTCTTCGTTCATCGTGCCCTTATTGGAAAGTAATTTCCCGTATATCCGTATGAGGATAAAAGAGATGGATATAAATTCCAGGGGAGATTAGACTTTGTGAAAATGGATTAGTCCTACTGCTGGTTTGTAACTGTCTTGTAAAGATGAACCGGCGAAGCTTCGTTGAAATCCTTCCCTCGTTCGTCCTTAGTAAATACTATTACTGCATTTTCATGCATTTCTGGTAAACATCAATCATATTAAAAGCATACATGCGTTTCTGGTAAACATCAATCATATTCAAAGGCATACATACATTCAAACACAACCAATGGACGTTTCGCTTATGTAAATAGGGTAAAAGTAAATCTGGATTCAAAAGATGGAATTTATTTATATCAAAAGTGACCCATACACGGGTAAGTTTGTACAAGGAGACATAAACCCTAGTAAGAGAATTTTGTCATGAAGTTTTACAAAAAGAATCAGCTATGTGGGAAATAATCCTATTGAGTTTCAATTCTACTATTGCCACTCAAGTATCTCATCTTCTTGCTGTTGAGACGGAAACGATTGGATTGAGCTTTATCTGTTTGAGCTTGAGTAAGTAGTACAACTGGTTGCAGTTTCATGAGTGATCCAAACGAGACATAGTCATACGCTTTAATCCCTAACTTTTGCCTGGATTGCCCTTTCAGGTTTTCAATCCACCGGGATACCCTTTTTTGCCCAAGCCGCCTTTTCAGGTTTTCGACTTGCCGGGTGTACATCTTTTTATATATATATCCCTAATTTTTGCCCAAACCCTTTTGGTTTGCCGGGATGCCCTTATTTTTGCCTAGGCCTGTCAACCTAGCGGGTCTCTTTTTATGCGTAGTATTTTTTAACTATGTCTGCGTTTACAGGTTGTGGGAAGTCTTCACCATCCATTGTAGTCAGTATCATGGCACCTCCTGAGAACACTGTCTTGACTACAAATGGTCCCTCATATGTTGGAGTCCACTTGCCCCTAGGATCACCCTGTGGTAATATGATACGCTTGATTACCAAGTCACCAGCCTGATATACCTTTGGCTTAACCTTCTTGTTAAAAGCTTTGATCATCCGTTTCTGGTACATCTGGCCATGACAAACTGCTGCTAACCTTTTCTCATCAATCAAATTTATCTGGTCAAGTCGAGTCTGAATCCACTCATCTTCATCCAAGCCTGCATCCTTCATAATTCTCAAGGAGGGGATCTGAACTTCAATAGGCAGAACTGCTTCCATACCATAGACTAAGGAGAATGGGGTTGCCCCTGTTGAAGTACGTATTGTAGTACGATAACCATGCAGAGCAAATGGTAACATCTCGTGCCAATCCTTGTAAGTAACAGTCATATTCTGTACAATCTTCTTAATGTTCTTATTAGCAGCTTCAACTGCCCCATTCATCTTTGGACGATACGGAGAAGAGTTGTGATGCTTAATCTTGAACTGCGTACAGAGATCAGTAATCATAGTGTTGTTCAGATTAGAGCCATTGTCAGTGATAATCCTTTCAGGGATACCATACCTACATATGAGATTATTCTTAATGAACCGAGCCACAACATTCTTAGTCACAGATGCAAATGAAGCTGCCTCTACCCACTTTGTGAAGTAATCAATAGCAACCAGGATGAAACGATGCCCATTAGAAGCAGTAGGCTTGATCTCACCAATCATATCAATGCCCCACATGGCAAAGGGCCAAGGAGCAGTCAACACATTCAATGGAGATGGAGGTACATGTATTTTATCAGCATAGATTTGACATTTGTGACATGTTCTGGAGTGTTGATAGCAATCAGCTTCCATGGTAGACCAATAGTAACCTGCTCTCAAAATCTTCTTTGCCATGGTATGACCACTAGAATGAGTGCCAAAGGTCCCATCATGCATCTCTTCCATAATTTCTGTAGCTTCCTTCTTATCCACACAACGAAGCATAGTTGAATCATGATTACGCTTATACAGAATGCCATTACTCAGAAAGAACTTAGCAGAAAACCTTCTCAGGAACTTCCTATCTTTGACAGATGCCCCTTCAGGGAACTCCTGAGCTTCAAGATGGTTTTTCACTTCATAGAACCAAGGCTTCTCCTCTGCCCCTTCAGTATCAATCTCATTGCAGTATGCAGGCTTCTCAAATCTATCAATGGTAATCTTGGGAGCTTCATCATCCCAGCTGATCTCAAACATAGATGCCATGGTGGCCAATGCGTCTGCCAACTGATTCTCTCTTCGTGGAATATGTCCAAAAGTAATCTTTTTGAAATGTGGGATCAAAGACAACACATGTTCTCTGTAAGGAATGAGATTATCATGCTTTGTATCCCAATCTCCTTTAATCTGACTTATTACCAGAGCTGAATCTCCATACACCTCAAGGAACTGAATCTTCATATCAATAGCAACTTGCATACCCATGATACATGCCTCATACTCAGCCATGTTATTGGTACAATAGAAACAAAGTCTGGCAGTAATCGGGGTATGACAACCTTCAGGGGAGCTAATCACAACACCAACACCATTACCATGTGCATTGGAGGCACCATCAAAAACCATAGTCCATCGGGATCCTTGTTCAGGCCCGTCATATTGTCCAGGTTCTTTGGTAACAGACATAATGTCTTCATCAGGGAACTCAAAATTCATTGACTGGTAATCATCTACTGCTTGATGAGCCAAATGATCAGCAACAACACTCCCCTTAATGGCCTTCGGAGTAGTATACTGTATATCATATTCCGTCAAGATCATTTGCCATCTTGCAATTCTTCCGGAGAGAGCAGGTTTCTCAAATATGTACTTGATTGGATCCATCTTCGAAATCAACAAGGTAGTATGGGTCAACATATACCGTCTTAGTCGGCGAGCAGCCCATGCCAAAGCGCAGCAAGTTTTCTCGAGCAGTGAGTATCTTGTTTCACAGTCGGTAAACTTTTTGCTAAGGTAGTATATTGTCTGCTCTTTTCGACCAGACTCGTCATGTTGCCCCAATACACACCCCATTGAGTTGTCTAATACTGTTAAATACATAATCAAGGGTCTTCCATCAACTGGTGGCATTAAAATTGGAGGTTCTAGCAAATATCTCTTGATTTCATCAAAGGCAGTCTGGCACTCATCATTCCATTCCATCATCTGATCTTTCTTCAACAACTTGAAGATTGGCTCACAGATGGTAGTTAATTGGGAAATAAATCTTGCAATGTAGTTCAATCGTCCCAAGAAACCTCTAACCTCCTTCTCAGTACGGGGAGCTGGCATCTCTCGTATAGCTTTCACTTTTGCAGGATCCACTTCAATACCTTTTCCACTGACAATGAAACCCAGGAGCTTTCCAGATCTAACTCCAAAAGTACACTTGTTTGGATTTAATCTCAACCTGTATTTCTTCAACCTCTCAAACAACTTGTGCAGATGATCAAGATGTTGTTCTTCATTCTGAGACCTGGCTATCATATCATCCACATATACCTCTATCTCATGATGAATCATATCATGAAACAAAGCCACCATGGCACGCTGATATGTTGCCCCTGCATTCTTCAAACCAAATGGCATTACCTTATAGCAAAAGGTGCCCCACTGTGTCACAAATGTAGTCTTCTCCATATCTTCAGGTGCCATCTTGATTTGATTATAACCAGAGAAACCATCCATAAAAGAGAATACCTTATGCTGAGCAGTGTTGTCTACCAGAATATCAATATGAGGAAGTGGAAAGTCATCTTTAGGGCTAGCCTTGTTCAGATCTCTGTAGTCTACACACATACGTACCTTACCATCTTTCTTAGGAACTGGCACCACATTTGCAACCCACTGAGGATAAGAAGTTACGGCCAAGAACCCTGCATTGAACTGTTTCATTACCTCTGCTTTGATCTTTTCTGACATTTCAGGACGCATACGACGAACCTTCTGCTTCTTTGGACGACAATCTTCTTTCACTGGCAAACGGTGAACCACAATGTCTGTATCCAACCCTGGCATATCTTCATAAGACCAAGCAAAGATCTCCACATAGTCACGTAGCATCTGAATCAACCTGCTCTTGACATTGTCCTCTAAATCAGCCCCTATCTTGACCTCTTTTCTGTTTTCTTCAGTTCCCAGATTCACAACTTCGACTGGCTCTTCATGTGGCTGTATAGCTTTCTCTTCTTGTTGTAACAACCTAGCAAGCTCTACAGGTATTTCACAATCGTCCTCGTTTCCGTCTTCAGTTTGATAGATCGGATTCTCGAAATTGTAATTGGCAATAGTAGAACTGTTATCAACTGGATCCAGAGTGGATGAGGATCTGCATTTTAGTGACGTGGGTGTGTGTAAGAACACATAGCTGATAAAGCAAAAATAAAAGAAAAAGAAAGACAAGGAACACAATATTTACGAAAACGAAACGTCCACTGATTTTATTGAATGAAGTATGCAAATGAAATGACAACCCGTAACAAGCGCACCATTATGCCCCGGTGTCGCTACTGCGAAAATCGGCGCCGGCTGAACAGAAGAGTCGCCACCGTGCGTTATTTATCCCACGGGAGGGAAAGGAAACGCTCAGAGTAAACCTCGCACAATACGGGAAAGGTATGGTCATCGCAACCAAAACCTGGATTCGGGAGTCGGTTACGCAAGGGGAAGGTATTAGCACCCCTCACGTCCGTCGTACTCGACGGGATCCACGCTTGTTTTCGGGTATGGATTGTTATTCTATCTAACTATAGGTCAAGGGTTAAAAAAGAAAATAAAATGAAAATAAAAATGACTCGGCAAAGTATCGCACTTTATGCCTACGTATTCTCGCCTGGAACGAGAAATCAGAGTCAACGTAGTTCGCCTACCTACGGGAAAGGAGGGGAAGGTTGCTCGCTAGGATATCGCATCCTATGCCTACGTACTTCCACACTGCCTGGAAGATCAGAGCAAACGTAGTTCGGGCCACGGAAGACACAAGCTTGTCTTGGTTGATTTTATTCTTTCTGAAAAAAGGTTTTCTGATTAGCGGTCCAAGCGGACAAAAATGACGTCTTGATGAGTTCACGTTCTTTTACGAAAGAAGTGTCTTTTATTGTGTTTGAAATCTTTATGTGTTTTTCTGTTTGTTCTGAGAAAGAAAGAGACAGAACTCTATCCTACGGTTGCGAAGGGAATCAAACTATCCTAATGTTATCATGCATGGGTTAAGACCTAGTGTCTATCATGCTCCTCTCTTGCACAGAGAGAAACAGAGATCCTACGGGATAGGCAGAAACATAAACAATAACAGATATATACAGTAAAGCAATAAAATGCATGGATGCAACAATACAAGCGAGGCAAGGGAGTCCCACTCAACCTCGAACCTAGAAAACAATAGGCGACAGTGAACAGGCTTCACTTTCAACCCAACGGGGTAAACAGCAAACAATACAGTCCAGAAAACCAATCAATACATCAACAAATGAAATACAGCAAAAGAACAAACAGCCTCAGCAGCTCTGAATCAACAACTGGCTTCAAGCAATCTCCAATCAGCTACAGGCTTCAGCAAGCATCAATCTCCATCTTCATGGCCTTCAGACAAGGGCTTTGATCGTCAGTCTTCCATCTGCAATGGCTTTTCTTCAAGCTCAAACCTCCAGGATGAGGGATCAGTCACAAGAGTGAATTGGGTGTTAAGCAATAAGCTGACTACCAAAGGTGGTGAACAGACTGCTTCTAACACCAAGAGACATTTTCTCTCAAGAGTTCTATCTCATAGACACTATCACCAAGCCTTCCAAAGGAAGGGGGTGAGTGTCTTAGAGAGACTCTGAATCACAGAGAAGAATGGATGCAGACAAGGCAATCCATGTTTGAGAAACAATCATTCTAATCTAGAGCTCTGCCTAGCTCCTAAATCCTAGTCTCCTCAGCAACTGATAGCAGGAAACTCCTCCTCAACTCTGGCAGTTGATCTTCAGTCTTTGAATCTCCAATGGCTTCATCTCCACAAATCTTCAGCTTCCCCAGGGCCCCAGACAAACCCAATACCCAATCAAACAATCAACAATCCCCAGAGGGCACACCACACCAGACAGCAGATATACAGACAGTAATAATATCAGTAGGGGAATCCTAACTGTTCTCTAAGGGATCTAATAGCTACCCATAGCCCATATAGTCCCATAACTAATTTATTTAAATCCTAAATCCTAAGGGGAATGAAATTAAACTCCTAAGTTGTCACCTAAAAACCCTAGTTCTGATCATGATATTCAAGCATTTATTAATCACCTAAAATTAACTCCTAAAAATGGGAAATAAAATATTTCTACAAGCTTAACATCTCATCTAAACAATATGAAAAGAATGATCAAAAAATATTAAAGCATGTGAGAGAACAAAAATCATAAAAATAATGCATGAAATGTAACTATTTATTATGCTATTTATTTAGAAAATATGTAAAAAATATGAAATAAAACTAAAAATGAAATTTTATTTTTCTATAATATTCTAGACATTTTCATGAAAATATGGTAAAAAGAATGAGTTAAAAAGCATTTTTTATGAATTTATTATGATTTTATGAAAATGATGAAAAATTAAAATGAAATAAGAAAAAATAAAATGAACTAAAATGAGCCAGAGGGGGTATGAAAAGAAATTCGCCCAGTTATAAATCCAGAATGGGCCAACAATAGGGGGCGCGCATAGCATTTTGGTTAAGCCCAGAATTCACTCAGAATTATAACAACGCGCTGGGGGTGAAGGAAGTAAGAAAGCCACGTTGAAATATTGGCTTTGGGCTCACACGGGGGTGTGGTTATCAACAGCACTCAGGCCCGCCCGTTTCAATTAATGAAACGGTGCGTTTAGGGCCAGGGTAATCTCCCTCCAATTTCAGATTGAACTACAGCCATTAGATCCTACCCTAAGTCAAAGGTCCAAGGCGCAATGAATGGCCCTGATTACGTCTTCTCCAAACGACCTGCAACCTAGGGTTTTATCTTCTCCATGGCAGCCATGCACGACCTACCTTCCACCTCTTCGTTCTCATCATACACGCAACCAATCCCCATGCTGTAAACATGAAATCTGTTCCAAATCTCTCCCTCTACAAGCTTAGGGCATCAATTCGCCTTGCAACTCACCACAACAACAAACACGAATGGATCAACCTCCTGCCTCCATTGAAATGCACTGATATGCATCATCACCAATCTTCCCCAAACTTAGCCTAAATTAAACTACATCTAATGGAGATTAACACCTGCTATCAAGTTGCAATTATAACACATTCATCCAAGAGATTCGAACACAAACAGATTATGGCACCTGTCACTAACCATCACCAAAACTCTCCAAAATCTTCTAACTTAATCTCCTAACCACCTAGATCAATTCTACACTAACAAAATCATGCCTAACTAACTGGATCAAGCAGTTTGATTGAAAACTTACCTTGTAAGAAATCTTGAGAAACAGCTATGGAGATGAAAGATCTGAGGCTTTTAAGTGTTGAATCTTGATCAATCCTTGAAGAACTTGATTCTGTATGCACAAACTTGGAGGTTCCTTGCTTGAATCATGCAATCCACTTGAACTTGTGATTTTGATGATCTTGAGGAAAGCACTCGAAAATGGATGATAACCACTAGAAACTTGCTTCAATTATGATCTATGATGATGATGGAGTGGAATTGAATTGATTATGATGAAAGTTGTTGAAGGTTTTGAGAGAATTGTAATGAAACTTTTATGGAAAAGTATGAGAGATTTTGTGGAATTCTTGGTGCAAATGAGGCCAACCCTTGATCAATGCACATCTCATGAATATATAGACCCCAAATGAACATTCTAGATCCATCTTGCACATTCCCTTGTTTTCAAATTTTGATCCATTTTGATTATGTTTCTTAAATGATAAGCAACCATGGATAACTTCATTTTTTCCTTCTAAACTCAAAAAAGTGTGTGAACCATTGTTCTTAGAATTGTTTTTCCATTCAAAATCATATATTGGAAGTCTCCATTTGGACTTGGAAATCTCCCAAACCATTTTCCAACTTGAAATTATTCACTTTATAAGCCTTTTTAGTTCATATTTTGACCTATCATGCAACTCCCTGCTATGAGCTTCTCCAATAACTTGTGACCTTCTTTCTAGACTTAAAATCCCATTTGGAGCAAGTTTGATGTTGTAAGTTTTTCCATTTAAGGCCTCCTTGTATGAGTTTTGGGTATAGGTTAAAATGACCTGTAATTCACAAATGCCCAAAATACCCTTTGCTTGTCAAGACCATAAGTTGAGTTCTCCACATCATATGAAGGCATGCCATACCATTTTAGAAAGCTAAGACAATGAGGAACAATTCTTATGTTGACCAAGAATTCATTTGAAATCTCCTTGAGGGGCAAAACTAGCTTGGAAGTCAAGTCACTTTCACAGACAAAAATTCAGATACCCCAGATGACCTGTAACTTGCAAGGACCATAACTTGAGTTCTATAAATCTCCTTGAGGTCTTCCACCACTCAAATTAAAGGTCTTGAGATCCTCTACAAGTTTCATGTTGGCCAAGAAGCCATTTGAAACTAGCATTTTGACTTATCTTGCTTGGAAATTTGACCTAAACTAGGGGATTTTACAGAGAAACCCTAATTTAGTAACTCCTCTTCTCCTTGATTTCTCTTGAATTCTTCTTGTCATATCTCCATATCCTTCTTTATATGCTCAATGATGATCCCCACATCTCTCCAATAGACTTGAATGCCCTCCTAAGTCAGTCAATTGACCTAGGGTTGACCTAGGGTTGACCCAGATGAAACCCTAGTTGACTGTCTTCCACTATAGCTCTTGTGCTTTCATCAATGACTTGCTTTCTTCTCCAAATGACTTTGTAAGTCTCTCATAAGGTCTAGATGCTCTTCATACCTTCACTCCACAGCTCACAACCCTCTTGTTGATCCTCAGATACCCTCAGCTAGGAGATGGACTCAAGGCTTGATCTGCTGAACTCTTTGCTTTCAAATTCTTTCCTGATGACTTGAATGAGATTGAATTGGGATAATAACCTCTTGATAGGCCTCTAGAGATGAAAATAATGATTGGTCCCCTGTTGAATGACTTGCTATGCTTATGCTATGCAGATGGTTAGTCTATGCACATGACTCTATATGCAAATGCTAATGATATTGAAACATAAACCAATTGAATAAGGTTGGGCAAATTTTAGGGTGCAACAGCTGCCCCTATTCAAGCGACTTGGACCCGATTGGATGAAGAGCCCGGAGCCTTCAGACATTCGCGGTACGAGACGGTTGAATACTAGTGAAACCAGAAATTTGCCAACCGCAGAAATAAACTGCGCTCCTGCTTGAGGAATAACATTCGTCAGCTGAATCTGACTGTTAGAGTAACCCACTGATCTCGCGCGACCGTGCTGGGGGTTGTCTTCATCGTCCTGAAGAGGATTCTGTCATAACAGATTGCTTGCTTGTCCACGCTAGGACTCTGTCTGTCGTCAATACAAAGAAATCTCAACTAAAACCTGTCCACGTTAGGACTCCACTTGCTGTTATCCCAGAAAAATCTCGGCAACTCCGCTGGGGATAATTCGTCTGCATTTCCATAAACCGCATCGTCCACGTTAGGAATAAAACTCTTCCACGTTAGGAGTAACACCTGTCCACATTAGGAATCATTTTTTCTGCGTCTGTCCACGTCAGGACTAACCCTTTCATCTTTCCACGTCAGGAAACAATCTTCTTTCCGCGTTAGGAAAACTACATCAATCTATCCACGTAAGGACTCCAATACCACTTGCCATGTCCCCGTCAGGACTCCAGCCTTTCCACGTAAGGAATACAACTATTTCTGAACTTGTCCACGTAAGGACTCAACTTTTCTTGCACCTGTCCACGTTAGGACTAATTTCCTTCTTCTTCCACGTTAGGAATATCTTCTTCGATCTGTCCGCGTCAGGACTAAACTCTTCCACGTCAGGAATAGTCCACTTCTTTCCACGTCAGGAATCAATCTCGATACGTCCGCGTGAGGACTCAATCTTTCCACGTAAGGAATACAACTCGTCTTTCCACGTAATGAATTCACCTTGAGTTCTAACTTTGTCCACGTCAGGACTCAACTTCTCGAATCTGTCCACGTCAGGACCCCGATTTCTCCGCGTAAGGAATAAACTTCTTTTCCATCTGTCCGCGTCAGGACTAAACTTTCCACGTAAGGAATCAATCTCTTTTCCACGTAAGGAATCACCATTTTTCCACGTAAGGAATAAGACTTCGTCTGGATCTGTCCGCGTCAGGACTAAATTCTTCCACGTTAGGAATGCACTTGTCTCCCCGTAAGGAATCCATCTCGATATGTCCGCGTAAGGACTCAATCTTTCCACGTAAGGAATACCAACTTCTTTCCACGTAAGGAATAAATCTTGATATGTCCGCGTGAGGACTCAACCTTTCCCCGTAAGGAATAAACTCGTCTTTCCACGTAAGGAAACCATCTTAATCTGTCCACGTAAGGACTTTCTCTTTCCACGTTAGGAATACTGTCATTTCCACGTTAGGAATCACTTCTATTGATAGGTCCGCGTAAGGACTACATCTTTCCACGTTAGGAATCTCCGTCTTTCCACGTTAGGAATGATAATCTCTTTGATCTGTCCGCGTTAGGACACTGATCTCGTCTTGATTTGTCCACGTTAGGACTCAGGCGTCTTCGACTCACCGAGGAAATAAGACTTGTCCACGTAAGGACTCACGCGCCTTCGACTTGCTGGGGAAATATCCGCGTTAGGACTTACACTTTGCCAACAACACGAAGAAGGATAAATTTGTCCACGTCAGGATTCTTGTATCTTGTCATCACAAAGAACTACAAACTTGTCCACGTCAGGACGCACATTTCACCATTACGAATAAAGATATCTGCCGAAAACAAAATGATCCACGTCAGGATACCAACACGAATAGCAGCCAATCTCTTATCAACGTCATGACCTCCCTTTCTCCAAATTTCAAAAGACCGAATCTATCCACGTCAGGATTAACACACCTTACCAATCCGGTAAACGAACCTGTCCACGTTAGGACGCCCACTTCTGAAGAGACCCCGTCATTCTAGGAGTAAATGGTCCACGTCAGGACTTAGTTCTTCAATGATCCTCACCCATAAACTTCTTAGCACTGACGTGACAGCGACTTTGAGGCGGACTCTACTGGGGATGTCTGAAAACCAACTATCGGACACCTGCTTCGAAATTCTGATTCATGCGACTCGTTGATGACAAACGAACTCTGCTTGGGAATAAGGAGATTCTTATCCTGGCCACTCTGGCTGGGGAAAATAAGATACATTTGCATGAATGATTCTGCTAGAGGCAAAGAGAGTTTTATCACGATAACTCTGTGGGGGGAATACCGCCGAAACTGACATTGTCATTGAATATCTCCTGCCGAGACCTTGACTGTTTGGTAATTTATTTGAGCAAGAGCTCTCTCCACCTGGACTACTAGAGTACAGAAACTGCTTCAGCAAAATAAATGCTGGAAGGATAACGTCGACTCGCCGGGGATAGCCTGATGCTACAAAATTATTCCGGCAAAACAAATGCCGGTAGGATGAAGCCGACCCTGTAGGGAAGTTGGGAACTCAAACCACACGTCTTGTTGAAGTAACCCCCTGCCGGGGAATAATAATTCTGCTGGGGAATAGCAGATGCACCTGGTATGATTGATCTTTCTGCTGGAACATGAACTGATATCACCAGTATTCCTGCCAAAATAAATGACAGGACCCACCATCGACTCTGCGTTGGAGAGCCTTGACCTTCGAATTCCACTGGAAGGAAAGAACATTTACTGAAAAGAGAACTCCGCTGGGGATGACTGGATTCTCTTGGGGAAAATTAACTGACTCCACTGGGGGAGAGTGCATGACCCTGCGGGGGGAAATGAACCTGTCTGAATACAGCCTGACGATCTCGGAATCGCCAAACTCTGCTGAAGACGAGTAACTTCTCTGGAGCACGTCCTTTGGATAAGCTATGGCTAGCTGGGGAATTCTATCCTTCTTCAGGAAAAACATGCATGACCTGCGTGGGGATCAAGCTTTTCACTATTGCAATCTTTTGATCATCTTCCTCGTACGGTTATGAAACCTGCGACAACACAAACAAGACACGACAAGCCTATGCAATCAAATCAATTCAGGTTAGTGACGTTACACTCAGTTAATTCAAAGCTTTAACAATTGTTGGCAAGGGCCAGTGATGTTATACTCATGCTAGCTTCAATAAACTTAGGCGTTTTATCATGCGCAAAAACAGTAAAGAACAGGCATCAAGTACTGAATAACACATTTTCATTGATTGGGCCCCTGAATGGGCGGAGTTTTTGTACACGGGATGTAACTCCTGAAAAGAGGAAGCTACACAAAGCAAATATACAAGTATGCAAGTATTCACAAGAAGCATAAATATTGACAAATTAAATTTTGTACACATGTCGGCAACTGGATGCAGATGAGCACCACGAACTGATCCTCCCATGATTCGTCCGACTCTTATACTTTCCCGGTATCCGACTTCTGAAGAGGTTGTATTCGATAACTGACTCCTCAAACATATTCTCCCGCACTGATGCTCATTGAATTCGAATTCGGACCGCAGTCATTTGCTTTTCAAATCCCTAACTTTTGCGTGAACCGCCCTTTACGGGTTTTCAGCTCACCGGGATACCCCTTTTTGCCGAAGCCGCCCAGTGTAGGTTTTCAACTTCGCGGGTGTACATTTTTTTCAATTTTATCCCTAACTTTTGCCCGAACCTTTCATTCTGTTTTTGGTTCGCCAGGATGCCCCATTTTTGCCTGGACTCTCTTTTTTCTGTCCAGCGGGTCTATTTTAAGCAAAGTATTTTTTAACTGCGTCCGAATTCACAGGTGATGCAAAGTCTTCCCCGTCCATTGTGGACAACAATAAAGCTCCTCCTGAAAAGACCTTCTTGACAACGTATGGCCCTTCGTAGTTGGGGGTCCACTTGCCCCTGTGATCTGCTTGCGGCGGGAGAATCCTTTTCAGCACAAGGTCGCCCGTCTGAAAGCTTCGCGGAAGTATCTTCTTGTCGTACGCTTTCTTCATTCGTCTTTGATACAAACGACCGTATGCCAGAGAAGCTAGCCTCTTCTCATCCATCAAACTCAGTTGGTTCAATCTATTCGTTACCCATGCTGCCTCGTCCAGCTGAACGTCTCGCAATACCCTCAGAGAAGGGATCTCAACTTCCAATGGTAATACCGCTTCCATTCCGTATACCAACGAGAACGGAGTTGCCCCGGTTGATGTGCGTACCGTCGTACGATAACCGTGCAAAGCGAAAGGTAGCATTTCATGCCAATCTTTATAAGTCACCACCATTTTCTGGACGATTTTCTTGATATTCTTATTGGCCGCTTCGACAGCGCCATTCATCTTGGGTCGGTAAGGGGAGGAGTTGTGATGTTCGATCTTGAAATTCTGACAGAGCTCCTTCATCATTTTGTTGTTCAGATTAGAACCATTATCCGTGATTATCCGCTCGGGAATTCCGTATCGGCAAATGATATCTCTTTTGATGAATCTAGCCACCACTTGCTTCGTTACATTTGCGTAAGACGCCGCTTCCACCCACTTGGTGAAATAATCGATTGCTACGAGGATGAACCGATGCCCGTTAGAAGCCGTCGGCTCAATCTTTCCGATCATATCGATTCCCCACATCGAGAATGGCCATGGAGATGACATCACATTCAGAGGACTCGGAGGCACATGTATTTTGTCAGCATAAATTTGGCACTTGTGGCACTTTCTTGCAAATTTGAAACAATCAGTTTCCATCGTCAGCCAAAAATAACCTGCCCGCAGCAGTTTTCTCGTCATAGCATGCCCACCAGCATGCGTACCGAATGCACCTTCGTGAATTTCCTCCATGAGAAGCTTTGCCTCTTTCTCGTCTACACAACGCAACAACACCAAGTCGTGGTTTCTTCTGTATAAGACGCCATCCGGGTTCAAATAGAAATTACCCGCTAATCTCCTGAGAGTCTTCTGATCTTGACTGGATGCCCCAGCCGGATACTCTTTATTCTTCAGGAAATTAAGGATATCAAAATACCACGGTTTGCCATCAGACGCTTCATCAATAGCAAATACATAAGCTGGCCTGTCCAACCGAGAGATAGTGATTTGGGGAGCTTCGTTCCAGAAATTGACCTTGTACATGGAAGACAAGGTGGCAAGGGCGTCAGCCATTTGATTTTCTGCCCGTGGCACGTGATGCAATTCAACTTTGTCGAAGAAAGGCAACAATCTCCTTGCATAATTCATGTAATGTATCAAATTGGGCTGCCGTGTCTCCCATTCCCCTTTGATCTGATTCACTACCAGAGCTGAGTCTCCGTATACGTCTAAATGTTTGATTCGCAAATCAATGGCTTCTTCAAGCCCCATTATACAAGCTTCGTATTCGGCCTCATTGTTGGTAACGGCAAAGGTCAATCGGGCAGTAAACGGGATGTGCGACCCGTGTGGCGTAGTGATAATTGCCCCTATCCCGCTACCGTAAGCATTCACTGCTCCATCAAATATCATCTGCCATTTGGACCCCGGCTCTGGTCCTTCGTCTGGTAACGGCTCTTCGCAATCCTTCATCTTGAGATACATGATATCCTCGTCAGGAAAGTCAAATCTCATCGATTGATACTCTTCAATAGGCTGCTCCGCCAGATATTCAGACAACACACTCCCCTTTATCGCCTTTTGCGAGACGTATTGAATATCATACTCAGTCAAGATCATCTGCCACCTGGCAATTCTACCTGACAACGCCTGCTTTTCAAATATATATTTGATCGGATCCATCTTCGAGATGAGCATGGTTGTATGATTCAGCATGTACTGCCTCAAACGCTTGGCGGCCCAGGCTAGCGCGCAACAAGTTTTCTCCAGCATTGAGTATCGAGATTCGCAGTCTGTAAATTTCTTACTCAGATAATAGATCGCATGCTCTTTTCTCCCCGTCTCGTCGTGTTGACCGAGAACGCAACCCATGCTTCCCTCAAGAACCGTTAAATACATTATCAAGGGTCTCCCTGCCACCGGGGGTATCAAAATAGGAGGCTCCTGCAAGTACTTCTTTATTTTGTCGAACGCCTTTTGACAATTTTCGTTCCATGTCACAGCTTGATCTTTCTTTAGCAACTTGAATAATGGTTCGCACGTAGCAGTCAGGTGAGATATGAACCGAGCAATGTAGTTCAATCTCCCCAAAAACCCGCGCACCTCTTTCTCTGTTTTAGGCGTCGGCATTTCTTGAATCGCTTTTATTTTAGCAGGATCGACCTCTATTCCTCTTTCGCTTACTATGAACCCCAGGAGCTTACCCGATCTCACCCCGAAGGTGCATTTGTTAGGGTTCAGCCTCAGCCTGAACTTCCTAAGCCTTTTAAACAACTTCAACAGATTCACCAGATGCTCTTCCTCCGTCTGGGATTTGGCAATCATATCGTCAACATAAACTTCAATCTCTTTATGCATCATGTCATGAAAAAGAGTCGTCATCGCACGCTGATATGTTGCCCCAGCATTTTTCAAACCAAAGGGCATCACTTTATAGCAAAATGTTCCCCAAGGCGTTATGAAAGTAGTCTTCTCCATATCCTCTGGCGCCATTTTAATTTGATTATAGCCTGAAAAGCCATCCATGAAGGAGAATACGGAGTATTGAGCGGTATTATCAACTAATACGTCAATATGAGGAAGTGGAAAATCGTCTTTTGGGCTTGCTTTATTCAAATCTCTGTAATCCACGCACATTCGAACCTTGCCATCTTTCTTTGGCACTGGTACGATGTTAGCAACCCAGGAGGGATACTTCGTCACAGCCAGGAAACCAGCGTCCCACTGTTTCTGAACCTCATCTTTGATCTTCATTGCCATATCTGGGCGAGTCCTGCGAAGTTTTTGTTTGACAGGCGGACAGTCTTCTTTCAGTGGCAGACGATGCACAACCATATCTGTATCGAGCCCTGGCATATCTTGATACGACCAAGCGAATACATCATTATACTCTCGGAGCATTTCAACCAGTTTTCGCTTGATATCACTCTGCAGTGCGGCTCCGATACGAATATTCTTCTCAACCCCTTCCGACCCCAAATTGATAACCTCGATAACCTCGTCGTGAGGCAGAATGGCTCTTTCCTCTTGCTTCACCAACCAAGACAGTTCTTCAGGAACGTCGCTATCTTCGACAACCTCTTCTTCGGTCTGGAATACCGGGTGCTCGAAGTCGGGACGAGTCATAGGTGGTTCAAAGATGTCATCTGAAAATGGTATCCTGCAAAAGAAAGGGTTAAGTGCTTCAAAATGCGTATAAAGCGGATAACCACGTTGCCATTTTATTGAAAAATACAAAACAAGAAAGACAGGGATTACAGTATTTGCACATGAAAAAAAAACGCCATTTATTTAATGATTAACGAAGCAATGTTTATAACAACACAGCCCTAAGCAAATCCTGATGCCCCGGGCAAGACATCAGATTATTCAACAATTAATAAAGCAAAGCATTACTGTTTAAAGGTCACAGGAACAAGCTCCTGAATGGACCAGTTGCACAGTCCTTGTCCTGGCGTGCTTGGCTGAATCCAGGCATCCATATCACAGTCGCTGTCCCCTTCATCGGATTCTGAAGCAGCGTTGACAGATTCATGGCATACTCCACTGGCAGAGATGGTGATTGACTTTCTGAAATGAGGGGCCCCCACAGAAGGAGTTGATGACGATGGTCGGTACCCCAGTCCGAACCGGTCCATTTTCACCGGAATGTCCAATACTTTGCCCCAGCCTTTGGCTTCTCCTGCTTTTACTAGCGCTTGGGCTTCTTTGTACGAAGAAACAGCTATCTCTGGCACTTTGCTTGGCCCGGGACTCCTGTCCTTTATGCGCAACCCTTCGAATGCCTGGCATGGCGTCTCGTGGATCTCCCCGTCGACTTCCACATATTTGAACGAAGAAAGATGGCTGACCAGAATGTCTTCTTCTCCGCACACGGTGACTACACTGTCTCCGACCATATACTTTAGCTTCTGATGCAGGGTAGACGTGACTGCCCCTGCCCCGTGAATCCAAGGTCTTCCCAGCAAGCAGCTGTACGCAGGCTGTATATCCATGATATAAAATTCCGTTGCAAACACTTCCGGCCCCACTTGCAGAGGCAATGTGATCGATCCGAAGACTGTTCTCCGCGTGCCGTCAAACGCTCTGACTACCAAATCACTTGGTGTGCACAAAATTCCTCGAACATCCAGCTTCATCATAGCCTTCTTAGGCAGCACATTCAAAGACGACCCGGTGTCAACCAATACGTGCGACATTGTCGACCCTCTGCACTCAACAGATACATGCAATGCCATATTATGATCCCTTCCTTTCGGAGTCAAGTCGAAATCAGTAAAGCCCAGACTGTGGCCCGCATTTACATGTGCCAATACTCCTTCTAGCTGGTTCACGGAGACATCCTGTGGTACAAAAGAAGTGTCCAGGACTTTCAGCAAAGCATTTCGGTGAGCCTCTGAACACAACAGCAATGACAGAATAGATATTTTGGATGGCGTTTGCTGCAGATGCTCCACGATTTTATAATCACTTTTCCGAATTAAGCGCATGAATTCTTCGACATCCTTAGATGCTGCTTCTTTTTCATTTGCTTGAACCGGAACATTTTCCACCGCTTTCCCTTTTCCTTTCGCTATCCTTTCGGCTTCCACTTCAGGAGATATAAAGATCCTGCCGCTTCTTGTCATGCCTCCTGAGCCCACAACGTTATCCACAACCTCCGCTGACTGCTTGTTAACATCGATTTTAATCCCGTCACAATACACCTCTAGCCCATATGACCATGGGACCGCTTTCGTGCTCTCATACGGGATTGGCCCGGCTTTAGTTATAGTAATCGGTGGTCGCTGAGCTGGTGCTGAAATGGTGATCGTCTTCCTAGGAATTGTCACTGTGGCAACATCACTCCGATTATCCACTACTGCCCCTGCCGGCTCATCAGTTGCTGTTCTATCAAACTGCAATACACCTTCATCAATCAAGGCCTGAATGCCTTTCTTCAGATCCTCACACCCCCCAGACAGGGCCCAACAATCTAAGCAGTACTCATTACAACCCGGGTAAACACCTCCTTGCAACAGTCGGCTTTTTATTTCGCTCAGCGGCGTCTTCAAATCCTCAACATTCATAATCAGATTCAGACCTTCCTCAGTCAGCACGGCATTCGCCCCATGATTAGGCATGGGTTTCTGGACTATATTCGCACCGGTCGTTCCGAAGTTGATAGACTTGTTGTCCAAGAGATCCTGCACAACGTGCTTAAAAGCATGACAACCTTCTATATCATGGCCCGGGGCCCCAGAATGAAACTCGCAGCGCCTATTTGCATCATAGCCGAACGGGGGAGTTCCCGTTATCGGTGCCAAGGTTCTTTTCTCCACCAGATTCAATCCCAACAAGGTCTGCAATAAATCAGCATAGTTAGAGGGAGGCTTCTCGAACACCCTTCTCGGCTTACCACCCTGGAATTTTCTCTGAGTTTGCTGTGCCCCCTGCTGAGGCTGCTGCTGCTGTGGCATTGGTTGCTGCTGAACCTGTTGTTGTTGCTGAATTGGCTGCTGCTGATAAGGAATAGTCACACTCGACACTTGCTGCTGTTGACGATATTGATTTCTTCCCCTGCCTCGGCCTCGGCCTCGGCCTCCAAATACAGCACTAGCTTCGCCCTGACGGCGCCCACCATAAGCTTTCCTATTACTGCCAGATGCAGCTGACTCGTCAACTTGGAACTTTCCTTGCTTAATGTTCCGCTCAATCTTTTCACCCATCAAAATCAAATCTGAAAAACTAGCCAGAGACGTATGAAACAGCATATCATGAAACAGCCCGGTGAATGTGCCAACAAACATATCGTTCATTTCTTTATCTTCCACAGGAGGACGGACCCTGGCAGCCATATCGCGCCACCTTTGCGCGTATTCTTTAAAACTCTCCCCCTTCTTCTGCGAAAGCCCGGCCAACTGGACCCGATTGGGCGCCAGGTCGCTGTTATATTTGTAATGGGCTACGAACGCCTCCGCTAATTGCTTCCAAGTCTTGATATCAGTGGGCTCCAACCCCATGTACCACTCTAAGGAAGGACCTGATAGACTATCCTGAAAGAAATGCATGAGCATTCTTTCGTCAGTGGAGTATGCAGACATCTTTCTGTAATAAGCTCGTACATGCACCTTCGGGCATGTATCTCCTTTGTACTTATCGAACGCAGGCGCTTTGAACTTGATTGGCACCCTCAGCCCAGGTACCAAGCCCATAGTTGCCATGTCCAGACCCACAGCACTCTGGTTTAGGACTCCTTTCATTTGCTCTTCCAGCATTCTAATCTTTTGAGAATCATCCATCGGCCCTTCAAAGCCCCCTCCAGAGAAGGCGTCCTCCTGTTGATCCTCTTGCCACATACCGTTTCCAGCCCCGTATCCATCATACGCATTATTACGTCCAGCTCTGACTTGATTCATCCCTGGAACTCGGCCTCTGTTGCCGTACCCTTGAACACCTCCAACAGGACCTCCAGCCATAAAACCAGCACCGTTTCCGTTTCCAAAACCTCCGTAGCCCTGATTGACCATACCATAACCATCTTGCCCAAAGCCTTGAGCATTAAAGCCATACTTGCCAGTATTGTCGAATCCCTGATCGTTGAATCCGAACCCAGCGTTGACAAAGCCATTGCCTCCGAGATTATCTCCCACATTGACATCACCCAGCCCAGCGTTGTGGACAGCAGTTTCATTTCCAGCTCCGACGTTACCATTCACAGCAGCGGTAGCGTTGTTGACGTTAGCAGCATTCACATTGACGACAGGCGGAGCCACTGGCGTTGGAGTGCCATCTCCATGAGCAGTATCAACCCGGACAGACTGATGATCTTCGTTACCATGACCAGCGTTGCGAGCCAACAGAGGCTGGACCATGGCCTGCAAATTCTCTTGCCCTTTTGCTATAGCCTCCATGGTCTGCATGAAGAGGGCGAGCTTCTCGCGTACATCCTGCATCTCATTCTGAATCTGGTCCATGACTTTCCGACAGTTGGATCGTGTAGAATAGCGGTGCGGATGTTGATCTGGAATCCTGTTAAGTACCTGAATCAAAGCAGGAGATAAGACACCATTCAAAGATTACCTGTTATGCAAGATGAATATGAATGCAATGCAATGTGTCTGTGCATTAGGGAAGTTCATTCCCCCAGTTCTAGTGCGAAGGTGCCGGTGCGGTGACAATGTTGACAATAAGAATACCGGAGCTGAATCATAGAAAGCCTCATATATAGCAGAGAGAATCAATAAGCCCAGGGTACGATATAAAGATGGCATGACCTCAACCAACAATCCTGGCGATGGTCAGCACTATGCAAATAAAGCATACAAATAATGGAATGATCAGATCCTCCCAAAAGTCTGGTACTCCTCTATCAACTTCTTGGTCTCCGGATGGCTTGGTCGATCAAGCAGCCCTTCAACAAGCTGGTTTCTCTTCTTAAGGATACGGCGTACGTCTTCAGCAGTTTCTTCCCATGTTGCTTCTCCGAAGCAATCTTCTAACTTTCGCTTCTGGGACACTGCTTCATCTCTAGATTTGATTGCCTTGTTCAGTGCATGCTGGACACTATACCGGTTCATCACTTCTTCCTCGCACTTCTTGATGCTAGACTTCAACTTCTCTTCGAGGTCGGAAATTTGCTGCTTCAGCTTATCTTCCCTCTGCTTGTTGTTGGTGAGAGTAGCATTCCAAGTCTTATTGCAAGAAGATATCTCTCGGTGTGCCGCGTCGAGCGCCTTCTTTTTGGCTTCCAGCATGTCATGGGAGCTTCTGAACTCTTGCCCCAGACGTTCGCGCTTTTTCTTTTCCTCGGTCAACTCAGCTCCTAACCTGTTTACCAGCTCAATCTGTTGTTGGAAAGCATATACGGCCTTGTTCTTCTCACTGCGTGCTTGGGCTAACTCTTGCTCTAACCCTTCGTTAATCTTCATTAAGGCTTCTTTCTCCCTCACAACTTGTTCATAGGCTTCCCTAGAAACAGTAGTCGGCTCTTCTACCGGAATAGGATCAAGAACTGGTGCCTCTGGAAACGGCATCTTCAACTGACTAGCCCTCTCCTGAATCCAAACTCTATAAGGTGCATAGGCCTGACAGTCATTCTTTCCTAATAACGACTTCCCTTTGCGGTTAATACGCGTCCAAGCATGTCGCAACTTGGCTAATAACTCCCCCTTCACGTCACCGGTGAAGTACAGAGATTCCTGTACTTCTTCCTCTTGAGGTGGATTCTTCAGCGCATATCCAAACTGGCGAATGAATAGAGAAGGGTTGTAATTGATACACCCTTTTCTTCCTATCAACGGTACATTAGGGTACCCAGAACAACTGAAGATGAGCTCCGATCCCAACAGGTCTCGATCAAACCACTCCATATCTTCCGACGATAGCCTCATCAAACGCTCCGGCCAACCAACTGGAACTGTAGTCTCTGCAGCAGATCCTCTCTTAGGAAGGTGACTCTCAAACCACATACTCAACAAGGGTACACACAGATGAACATTCTTTCCTCTTCCCTTCTCATTCTTATAATGCAGTGAGTGGTAGAGATCTCCGAGTAAAGTAGGCACAGGATTACCAGCGGCAAACAAGTAGAAAGCATCGAAATCCACAAAATCCGGTATATTGGGGAATAGCACTATGCCATAGATGCACAAGGCCAACACAGCATTGAAAGCAACCCAGCACCCATTCTTAGCATACTCTTGGGCTTTACCCACTAAGAACTGAAATGAGAATCCGGGAACTCCACGGGAAACAGCAGTCACAAGTTCAGAAGCATCAACGTGCAAGGCTTTTGCCAATTCCTCCGGCTTGGGTTTGGCATCGTAATGGATGAATGGAACCTGGTTCTGCACGGGCAGCTCAACATACTCAGCGTATTCCTCCAGCGTCGGTCCCATAATAAAGTCAGAGAACGTGAAACACCTCAAAGCAGGGTCGTAGAATTGCATCAAAGCATACAGCCCATCCAACTCTACCTCTGTAGGTTTGCACACCAATCTCAATAATCTACCATAACTCATCCGGAAACTCCTACGAACACCCTCATCAGCAAGAGAGATCAACCCCAGCAAAGGAACAATATCAGGCGTAGGCAATTTGTAAGCAACCGTTCTCCGTAGGCTAGTCATGATCAAATACTCAGAAGTCTGGGCACTAGAACTAGGGAAATGCAAATGCACCTGCAGCACAGACACACGTTAGTGAAATGCAAATGATAATGGATATGCAAGGATGCAATGCAAGTAACATTCAACAGGGACCAAAGCTGCAGCTGAATAGCCTAAACCCAATCAAGAAAGGTCTCAGATAGACCATCCAGAAGTCATCAAACCCTGGTCTCAGATAGACCTAAAATAAAACTTCAACACTGGTCTCTGACAGACCTCAAACCACAACTCCAACTGGTCTCTGATAGACCTCAGATCACATCCATAATTGGTCTCTGACAGACCTCAAAACACCTCTCAAATGGTCTCTGACAGACCTCAGAATACATCTCCAAATGGTCTCTGACGGACCTCAGAATAAATCTCCACATGGTCTCTGACAGACCTCAGAATACATCTCCATAAATAACCTGATCACGAAATAGCCGGTAGTCTGGAGGTCTAGTTGCCTGCATAACCCTGAATCCCCTCACAGGTGGGTGGCCCTATAACTGGCACAAGGTACGGCATCCTATGCGGTCGTCGGCGTCACAGACTTTCAGGGTTGATGATACGATTCCCAGAAGGAGTGGCATCATCAATTCCTGAAGAGGCCTCACTCAGCCAATTTCCAAATGATCGGTCCCCAGAGTCGACAATCCAACTAACCAGCAACCCACGCCAACCAAAGGAAGGGGCAGGAGGCCAACCAGAGGAACCTCGTCTGAGTGTAGATTTCATGGGACACCAAAGCAAGCAAAGCAAGCGGGCGCCCACTAATTTCTACTCTAATTCTAGGTGCCCTCAAGCCCAGGTCCGGCTTATCTCTCAATATCAGAACACCCGTCACACCCCAGATACAGCAATAATAAACAATAGATATAAAGCTGAAAAATACAGGGTTAGAAATATACAATAACTCCATACAAAATCCTCGACGGGAAAACAAGCGTTAGGATTGACTCTCTCAAGGGACGTTGGATCCCAAATGCATAAGAACCATCGCAGTCCTTAGCAGCCAGGGGACGTTGGATCCCCAGCAGAGTCGCCAGCTGTCGCTACTGCGAAAATCGGCGCCGGCTGAACAGAAGAGTCGCCACCGTGCGTTATTTATCCCACGGGAGGGAAAGGAAACGCTCAGAGTAAACCTCGCACAATACGGGAAAGGTATGGTCATCGCAACCAAAACCTGGATTCGGGAGTCGGTTACGCAAGGGGAAGGTATTAGCACCCCTCACGTCCGTCGTACTCGACGGGATCCACGCTTGTTTTCGGGTATGGATTGTTATTCTATCTAACTATAGGTCAAGGGTTAAAAAAGAAAATAAAATGAAAATAAAAATGACTCGGCAACGTATCGCACTTTATGCCTACGTATTCTCGCCTGGAACGAGAAATCAGAGTCAACGTAGTTCGCCTACCTACGGGAAAGGAGGGGAAGGTTGCTCGCTAGGATATCGCATCCTATGCCTACGTACTTCCACACTGCCTGGAAGATCAGAGCAAACGTAGTTCGGGCCACGGAAGACACAAGCTTGTCTTGGTTGATTTTATTCTTTCTGAAAAAAGGTTTTCTGATTAGCGGTCCAAGCGGACAAAAATGACGTCTTGATGAGTTCACGTTCTTTTACGAAAGAAGTGTCTTTTATTGTGTTTGAAATCTTTATGTGTTTTTCTGTTTGTTCTGAGAAAGAAAGAGACAGAACTCTATCCTACGGTTGCGAAGGGAATCAAACTATCCTAATGTTATCATGCATGGGTTAAGACCTAGTGTCTATCATGCTCCTCTCTTGCACAGAGAGAAACAGAGATCCTACGGGATAGGCAGAAACATAAACAATAACAGATATATACAGTAAAGCAATAAAATGCATGGATGCAACAATACAAGCGAGGCAAGGGAGTCCCACTCAACCTCGAACCTAGAAAACAATAGGCGACAGTGAACAGGCTTCACTTTCAACCCAACGGGGTAAACAGCAAACAATACAGTCCAGAAAACCAATCAATACATCAACAAATGAAATACAGCAAAAGAACAAACAGCCTCAGCAGCTCTGAATCAACAACTGGCTTCAAGCAATCTCCAATCAGCTACAGGCTTCAGCAAGCATCAATCTCCATCTTCATGGCCTTCAGACAAGGGCTTTGATCGTCAGTCTTCCATCTGCAATGGCTTTTCTTCAAGCTCAAACCTCCAGGATGAGGGATCAGTCACAAGAGTGAATTGGGTGTTAAGCAATAAGCTGACTACCAAAGGTGGTGAACAGACTGCTTCTAACACCAAGAGACATTTTCTCTCAAGAGTTCTATCTCATAGACACTATCACCAAGCCTTCCAAAGGAAGGGGGTGAGTGTCTTAGAGAGACTCTGAATCACAGAGAAGAATGGATGCAGACAAGGCAATCCATGTTTGAGAAACAATCATTCTAATCTAGAGCTCTGCCTAGCTCCTAAATCCTAGTCTCCTCAGCAACTGATAGCAGGAAACTCCTCCTCAACTCTGGCAGTTGATCTTCAGTCTTTGAATCTCCAATGGCTTCATCTCCACAAATCTTCAGCTTCCCCAGGGCCCCAGACAAACCCAATACCCAATCAAACAATCAACAATCCCCAGAGGGCACACCACACCAGACAGCAGATATACAGACAGTAATAATATCAGTAGGGGAATCCTAACTGTTCTCTAAGGGATCTAATAGCTACCCATAGCCCATATAGTCCCATAACTAATTTATTTAAATCCTAAATCCTAAGGGGAATGAAATTAAACTCCTAAGTTGTCACCTAAAAACCCTAGTTCTGATCATGATATTCAAGCATTTATTAATCACCTAAAATTAACTCCTAAAAATGGGAAATAAAATATTTCTACAAGCTTAACATCTCATCTAAACAATATGAAAAGAATGATCAAAAAATATTAAAGCATGTGAGAGAACAAAAATCATAAAAATAATGCATGAAATGTAACTATTTATTATGCTATTTATTTAGAAAATATGTAAAAAATATGAAATAAAACTAAAAATGAAATTTTATTTTTCTATAATATTCTAGACATTTTCATGAAAATATGGTAAAAAGAATGAGTTAAAAAGCATTTTTTATGAATTTATTATGATTTTATGAAAATGATGAAAAATTAAAATGAAATAAGAAAAAATAAAATGAACTAAAATGAGCCAGAGGGGGTATGAAAAGAAATTCGCCCAGTTATAAATCCAGAATGGGCCAACAATAGGGGGCGCGCATAGCATTTTGGTTAAGCCCAGAATTCACTCAGAATTATAACAACGCGCTGGGGGTGAAGGAAGTAAGAAAGCCACGTTGAAATATTGGCTTTGGGCTCACACGGGGGTGTGGTTATCAACAGCACTCAGGCCCGCCCGTTTCAATTAATGAAACGGTGCGTTTAGGGCCAGGGTAATCTCCCTCCAATTTCAGATTGAACTACAGCCATTAGATCCTACCCTAAGTCAAAGGTCCAAGGCGCAATGAATGGCCCTGATTACGTCTTCTCCAAACGACCTGCAACCTAGGGTTTTATCTTCTCCATGGCAGCCATGCACGACCTACCTTCCACCTCTTCGTTCTCATCATACACGCAACCAATCCCCATGCTGTAAACATGAAATCTGTTCCAAATCTCTCCCTCTACAAGCTTAGGGCATCAATTCGCCTTGCAACTCACCACAACAACAAACACGAATGGATCAACCTCCTGCCTCCATTGAAATGCACTGATATGCATCATCACCAATCTTCCCCAAACTTAGCCTAAATTAAACTACATCTAATGGAGATTAACACCTGCTATCAAGTTGCAATTATAACACATTCATCCAAGAGATTCGAACACAAACAGATTATGGCACCTGTCACTAACCATCACCAAAACTCTCCAAAATCTTCTAACTTAATCTCCTAACCACCTAGATCAATTCTACACTAACAAAATCATGCCTAACTAACTGGATCAAGCAGTTTGATTGAAAACTTACCTTGTAAGAAATCTTGAGAAACAGCTATGGAGATGAAAGATCTGAGGCTTTTAAGTGTTGAATCTTGATCAATCCTTGAAGAACTTGATTCTGTATGCACAAACTTGGAGGTTCCTTGCTTGAATCATGCAATCCACTTGAACTTGTGATTTTGATGATCTTGAGGAAAGCACTCGAAAATGGATGATAACCACTAGAAACTTGCTTCAATTATGATCTATGATGATGATGGAGTGGAATTGAATTGATTATGATGAAAGTTGTTGAAGGTTTTGAGAGAATTGTAATGAAACTTTTATGGAAAAGTATGAGAGATTTTGTGGAATTCTTGGTGCAAATGAGGCCAACCCTTGATCAATGCACATCTCATGAATATATAGACCCCAAATGAACATTCTAGATCCATCTTGCACATTCCCTTGTTTTCAAATTTTGATCCATTTTGATTATGTTTCTTAAATGATAAGCAACCATGGATAACTTCATTTTTTCCTTCTAAACTCAAAAAAGTGTGTGAACCATTGTTCTTAGAATTGTTTTTCCATTCAAAATCATATATTGGAAGTCTCCATTTGGACTTGGAAATCTCCCAAACCATTTTCCAACTTGAAATTATTCACTTTATAAGCCTTTTTAGTTCATATTTTGACCTATCATGCAACTCCCTGCTATGAGCTTCTCCAATAACTTGTGACCTTCTTTCTAGACTTAAAATCCCATTTGGAGCAAGTTTGATGTTGTAAGTTTTTCCATTTAAGGCCTCCTTGTATGAGTTTTGGGTATAGGTTAAAATGACCTGTAATTCACAAATGCCCAAAATACCCTTTGCTTGTCAAGACCATAAGTTGAGTTCTCCACATCATATGAAGGCATGCCATACCATTTTAGAAAGCTAAGACAATGAGGAACAATTCTTATGTTGACCAAGAATTCATTTGAAATCTCCTTGAGGGGCAAAACTAGCTTGGAAGTCAAGTCACTTTCACAGACAAAAATTCAGATACCCCAGATGACCTGTAACTTGCAAGGACCATAACTTGAGTTCTATAAATCTCCTTGAGGTCTTCCACCACTCAAATTAAAGGTCTTGAGATCCTCTACAAGTTTCATGTTGGCCAAGAAGCCATTTGAAACTAGCATTTTGACTTATCTTGCTTGGAAATTTGACCTAAACTAGGGGATTTTACAGAGAAACCCTAATTTAGTAACTCCTCTTCTCCTTGATTTCTCTTGAATTCTTCTTGTCATATCTCCATATCCTTCTTTATATGCTCAATGATGATCCCCACATCTCTCCAATAGACTTGAATGCCCTCCTAAGTCAGTCAATTGACCTAGGGTTGACCTAGGGTTGACCCAGATGAAACCCTAGTTGACTGTCTTCCACTATAGCTCTTGTGCTTTCATCAATGACTTGCTTTCTTCTCCAAATGACTTTGTAAGTCTCTCATAAGGTCTAGATGCTCTTCATACCTTCACTCCACAGCTCACAACCCTCTTGTTGATCCTCAGATACCCTCAGCTAGGAGATGGACTCAAGGCTTGATCTGCTGAACTCTTTGCTTTCAAATTCTTTCCTGATGACTTGAATGAGATTGAATTGGGATAATAACCTCTTGATAGGCCTCTAGAGATGAAAATAATGATTGGTCCCCTGTTGAATGACTTGCTATGCTTATGCTATGCAGATGGTTAGTCTATGCACATGACTCTATATGCAAATGCTAATGATATTGAAACATAAACCAATTGAATAAGGTTGGGCAAATTTTAGGGTGCAACACCCGGGTAAGGCACATGGCTTGAAAGTTTTAATTGTTCCAGAAATTACAAATTTAAAAACATAACACAGTAATAGTATTTACTCCTGACTAAAGGAGATAGGGATAACATCTTCAGCTTTCCAATTATTGAGTCCAGCACCCACAGTAGGAAAAATCCATGCCTCCAAGTTGTAGTCTTCATCTTGATCTCCCACAGCATTGATAACCCCTTGATATTTGACGGTGTTATTAACTTCTATGGAAGTGGGATTGGGGCAATCATTACAACCCCTCATGGAACATATATACCCTTCACTGTCAGGTTGACATTTCCCTGTACAAACAACGAGGCCGAATATGAAGCATGTATCATGGGTATTGAGGAAGCAATCGATTTGAGAATCAAGAATCTTGATGTCTACGGTGATTCAGCGTTAGTGGTCAACCAGATCAAAGGAGAGTGGGAGACGCGCCAACCAAATTTGATCCCTTATATGAACTATGCAAGAAGATTGCTGCCTTTCTTCAATCGTGTGGAGTTTCACCATGTGCCGAGAGTTGAAAATCAGATGGCAGATGCCTTGGCTACTTTATCTTCAATGTACAAAGTGAACTTCTGGAACGATGCACCAAGAATTGTTATGTCACGCCTCGATAGGCCGGCATTTGTTTTTGCGATAGAAGAAGCTCCTGATGGCAAGCCATGGTATTAAGACATCCAGAATGTTCTCAAGAATCAAGAGTATCCACCTGGGGCATCGACCCGGGATAAGAAGACCTTGAGGAGGTTATCTTGTAACTTCTACCTGAATCTAGACGGTGTGCTCTATCGAAGGAACTTTGACTTAGTGCTGCTAAGATGTGTGGACGAAAAAGAAGCGAATTTGCTTATGGAAGAGGTCCACGAAGGAGCCTTTGGGACACATGCAGGGGGCATGCCATGTCTCGAAATCTGTTGAGAGCAGGGTATTATTGGTTAGCTATGGAGTCCGATTGCTTCAAATACGCCAAGAAACGCCACAAGTGTCAGATTTATGCCGACAAGATTCATGTGCCTCCGTGTCCTTTAAATGTCATGTCATCTCCATGGCCTTTCTCCATGTGGGGAATCGATATGATTGGCAAGATCGAGCCGACTGCGTCCAATGGGCATCGTTTCATCTTAGTGGCGATTGACTATTTCACCAAATGGGTCGAAGCATCCTCCTATGCTAATGTCACAAAGCAAGTTGTAGCCCGGTTCATCAAAAGAGGCATCATCTGCCGCTATGGGATACCTGAAAGGATCATTACCGATAATGGCTTCAATCTGAATAACAAGATGATGAAGGAGTTGTGCCAGAACTTTAAGATTGAGCATCACAACTCATCTCCTTATCGTCCGAAGATGAATGGTGTTGTGGAAGCAGCCAGCAAAAACATAAAGAAGATAGTGCAGAAGATGGTGGTGACCTATAAGGATTGGCAAGAGATGTTACCTTTTGCTTTTCATGGATATCGTACCTTGGTGCGTACTTCAACCGGGGCAACTCCTTTATCGTTGGTGTATGGTATGGAATCTGTCCTACCATTAGAGGTTGAGATACCTTCCTTGAGAGTTCTGGCTGACGTCAAACTAGATGAAGCGGAATGGCCTAAGAATAGGTTGAATCAGCTCAATTTGATGGATGAGAAAAGGTTGGCGTCCATCACATACGGTCGTCTATACCAAAGCAGGATGAAGAAAGCCTTCGATAAGAAGATACATCCTCGAAGCTTTCAGGCAGGTGATTTGGTGTTGAAGCGGATTCTCCCACCACAGAACGATCACAGGGGAAAATGGACTCCCAATTATGAAGTTCCGTATGTTGTGAGCAAAGTCTTCTCCGGAGGAGTCTTGCTACTTTCAACCATGGATGGTGAAGATTTTACGTCCCCCGTGAACGCGGACGCAGTCAAAAAATATTTTGCTTAAAATAGACCCCCTGGAAAGAAAAAGAAAATTCAGGCAAGTATGGGTCATCCCGGCGAACCATAAAAAGATAGGTTCGAGCAAAAATTAGGGATAAAAAGAAAAGATGTAAACCCGCAAAGTCGAAAACCTGAAAAGGCGACTTTGGTAAAATTGGGTATCCCGGTGAATCAAAAACCCGCAAGGGCGATTCAGGAAAAAGTTAGGGATTTGAAAAGCAAACGACTGCGGTCCGTGCATAGATCCTCAAAGCATAGTGGATTATGGGAAGACTCGAGAATCATCTGTCCAAATCAATCTCTTCAGAAGATGAAGCATATGAAAGGCGTCGAAGTCACGCGAGTCATAGTTAAGTCGTTCTATGATGGGTGTCTGTGCCACATTGCCGACATTTTTGTAATTCTTGTGCATTTCTGCATTGGCTTACGCAGCTTTCTCATTTCAGGAGTTGCGTCCCCTTGTAAATTTGCCTATTTACAAGCTATTTATCAATAAAACATACTATTCAGAAAACCTTTGTCTTTGATTCAGCTTTTACCGTTTTGTTTGTAAAAGACGCCTGATGTTTTTGATAAAACTTTGCATACATAACTTTGTGGGCTCTGCCAACTATAATCGAAATAATGCTTTTGCTTGAATAATGTCACGGGTGATAGGTAGGATAATGTTTGTTGCACAAAACATACTTCATTTGTTTGCTATCTGCAGGATATACATCCGCGAAACCTCTCCAGAAGTCCCTCATCTAAAGGAAATACGCAAGCTAAGTGTGTTCACATCCCCCAGCAGTTTGAAACTTCATACATTTAAGGTTATTCTCGGCAGGTTGAGATTGATGTCTCCAGCAGAGTAGGATCATTTTCTAACAGGTAGATGTGGGTTTATTCCCAGCAGTGGAATAAATGTTGAATTTCGTTTTCCCCACAGAGTCTGAACAATTAGCTCCTGTCCCCTCAGAGCCGGGATGTTGTTTAATTTCCCTAAGCATAGTTCGATATTGTTGAGTATTGTGCTCATCTTCCCCAAGCAGAGGTCGGTAATGATTCCCTCCTTACCTAATCCCCAGCCAAGTCAGTGGGTTAGTTTTCTCCCCCGAGATTGTTTATTCTCCATCCTCAGCAGAGTTTGATTTTGATTCCCAGCAGAGTGGATTTGTGCTTAGCAGAGCAGTTTTACCCGGAAGTCATCTCAGAGGCCATCAAAGGCTTGTATTCCCCAGCATGAGCTCGTAGGCACTAAACGTGCCTAGTCTTCCCCCCAGCGGAGTTGTTTCCCTCTCTTCAGCATTTGTTTTGTTGATGTGGTTCCTTTGCATTTGCATCGTGCATAGCATCCTCCCAAACGCGTAGCATTTCCATTTCATATGGAGCATTACGCCATATTCAAACATGTGCATGTGAAACATAAGCCAGGTCTTTATCTTTTTGTTTCAAGTAAATCTCGCGGATGATTAGTATCTTTGCCCATGTGTTGGCTAGACTCCGGCTCTTGCTGTTTCCCCAGCGGAGTTCTTTTATGATTATCATCAATAGATGATCTTAATTTTGTTGGAATCTTGATGCTCGCTTTTATTTAGCGAAGGTCTGGCGGCGATGCCAAGTGATTTGGTTTTTCAGCGGTGATGTTGGATGTTGGTCTGGCAGCGATGTCAAATGATTCGGTTTTCCAGCGGCGATGTTGGATATTTGATTTTGGCGGTGATGTCAAGTGATTCGGTTTTTCAGTGGCGATGTTGGATGTTTGTTTTTGGCGGCGATGTCAAGTGATTCGGTTTTTCAGTGGCGATGTTGGATTTTTGTTTTTGGCGGCGATGTCAAGTGATTTGGTTTTTTAGCGATGATGTTAGATGTTGGTCTGGCGGCGATGTAAAGTGATTTGGTTTTTCAGCGACAATGTTGGATGTTTGTCTGGCGGCGATGTCAAGTGATTTTTTTTTCCAGCGGCGATGTTGGATGTTGTTTTAGACGGTGAAGTCAGACTGTTGAGAGTTGACGGCGAAGTCAGATGGTATTGAGAAGTTAACGGCGAAGTCAGATTATGTTGAGAAATGACGGCGAAGTCAAGTTGTTTTGAGAAATGGCGGCGAAGTTAAATTATTTTGATGAATGACGGCGAGGTCAGATGTTTACTTGGTTGGTGACTGATGGCGAAGTCAGATATTCTACTTGATATAGGCTCTTGACGGCGATGTTGGAGGTTCCTTTCTGCGGTCAGCAAATTTCCGGGTTCTTTGGTATCCAACCATATTTTACCTTGATGGTGTGAAAGTCGTTCGCTTTCCACTCATTCAGGTCTAATTCGTTTGAATAGGGGCAGCTGTTGTACCCAAAAATTTGCCCAACCTTTTTCTTTACTTGGTTTATGTTTCATTTGTTCTAGCATATTGCATTGCATGGCATTTTTCATTTTTACAGGGGATCAAGACATGTATGTGCAACAAGAGGGATGTGCCAAAGGTTCTAAACCTAATCAAGAGGTTGTATTCAAGTCAACAAGAAGGTTATCATCATCAGAGACAAGGCAAAGCCCTTTGGATGAGTAGATAAGTGTATGTGGTTCACCTCCTGTCTAAGAGGCCATTTAAAGGTCACCTGAGGATCCCAAGCCCATTGTCATGAGGGGAGATTGTCATTTAGACTCATTGGAGGCCTTGAGAGTCATTATGGAGTTCATTCAAGTGTTTATAACAAGTGTGGAGGGCCACAGTTGAATTTGGTGCAATTAGGGTTTTCATCTAGTCAACCCTAAGCCAACTGTGAGATTAAAGGAAATTAAGACTCAATTCCAAGTCTTTATGGTCAAGGAATGTTGTGTTAAGATACATGGTATATCATTTCAAGATCAACTCATCAAGAACCAAGAGTATGAGGAGTGACTGAATTAGGGTTCTCAGGGTAAAATCCCATGTTCAGTGCCTAACTTCAAGACCACCTATCTCAAGATACAAGTCTCATCTCAACTTTTGACCAACATGGAACTTGTAGAGCATGTTCGTAGATTTTGTTTGAGTACTAGAAGTCCTTGATTGGATTTATAGAACTCAAGTTATGATGCAAACAAGTTACAGGTCCTCAGATGAATGTGATTTTGATCAACAAAAGTCAACCAACTTCCTAGCCATTTTTGACCTAGAAGGATGTTTCTCCTCAACTTTTTGCCAACATGAAAGTTGTATAGCATGGTCTTAGCTTTCTAAAGAGTACTAGAAGTCCTTCATCTGATTTATAGAACTCAAGTTATGAGGCTTGCAAGGCAGAGGTATTTTGGGAAAGCAAGATTATAGGTCATTTTCATTATAGGTCATTTTCACCACTTTGCACACTCCAAACGGAAATCTTTCCAACATCAAACTTGATCCAAATGGGGTCATTTTCTCAATAAAACATCAAGGTACCATTGCTTTTGCTTGGATTGAAGAATCCCTAATGAAATTTCCATGAAAAAGGCCTTAAAATGAGAAAATCATATTTAATTCATTTGGAATCATCTTGTATCAACTTTGTGCATTTTTTGAGTGCAAAACACATTTGGAACACAATGCCATAATTGGATTTGGAATTTGAGTGCATCTTGTTGGCCATTTTCATGATTTCTTCAAGAATAAGCAACACACCAAAAGCATACCATGAGATGAAAATAAGGGAGCATTTTCAGCCCTTTGATCAGCCTACTCATTATGCAAGTCAGCCATGCCATCTCTATAGCTTGGCAAGTACAAATTCGTGTACTTTACAAGTGGACATAAAGTGAAAGTTTTGAAATTGAATTGGGCTTAAGGAGCATTCATTGGGCTTTCTTTCCATTGGAATCCAACATACTTAATCTCAGGATCATTTCCATATTCTAAGAGCTGCCTTTGGTGAGATATTGAGTGAGAGAGCATTGAGAAAAAAGTGGTAAGAAAGTCAAATTCGGTTTTTAAGTTCCATTGAGTTTTAGTCAAAAATAAGCATTGCAAAACATTCCTTGAACATCATAGAACGATTCTGGGTAGTTTACCACAAGCTTTGACCATACAGTGAGCTCTGAGGAAGCTTACATTTAGGTTTCTTACTTTTCAAATTTTCTCACTCTTTATGCATCTTTAATATGCCATTTTCATGTTTTTCCATTCCTTGAGCATCATAGTTCATTTCTGGTTTGTTTTGGTGGTTGTTCATGAAGTTTCATAACTGAGCTCGTTTTTCATTTCTTTTCGTTTTTTTTGTTTAAGGCATTTTTATGGAAAAATAATGGTTGATTCATGTTCCTCGTGATGAGTAGAGTATTTTTGATATAAAATTTGTTGATTTTGTTGAGATTTTGACATGCATGCGTTTAGTGTGGTGGCCGAACGCGAGGTTGAAGATGACCGGAGGTAGCTCCGGCCACCGTCTGGTTCTTCCCTCCAATCCTCCCTTTCAAAAGGTTGAAGATGGTGTGTTGTCTCTCTCTCACGCGTTGGATCTGCATACTTTTCACTTCAGTGGTCCAGATTAAGACGTATGGTGTACCGTCTTTGACCCAGCCACACACGAGCACATTTAATTCAGTTTTTATTTTATTTATTTTACCTGCCACGTGTGTGTGTGTATGTCACTTGATCTGGTGACTTTTTGATCACATGGCTGGAAGCTGATCACACCATAGACCTTGTTTGACTAAACACATACAAGTCACACGTTTATTTTCATTTGTGATTTTTTGGTGGGTTGGGCCTACTAATGGCACCCCTTGCTGAGCCCATGCGTGATTTGAACTGTATTGGGTTGCTATTGACACCAACCATTTATTCATTTTCTTTGTATTTTCTTTTTACTTTCATTTTGCATTTGTTTGGAAAGTAAATCATGAAAAATACTTCCAATGACCATAAAATTTCACAAAAATATATTTTGGATTCCTTGAGATGTCCTCTGAATTTAGGATATTTTTATTTTATTTTATGAGTTATTTTTAATTTAAAAAAGGAATTTGTCTTTGGAAGTGTCTTACTTGACCTAATTTTTAACATGTTTTGTTCTTGAATTTGTTTCTTCCTTTCCTTTTTGATCCAATGAGTAAGATTCAATCCTCATGTCAAGGATGAGTTGATGAATTTTTAAGGACCATTTTGCCCCTGTTAGTTGACTTTTGTTGCCTTACATTTGACCCTATGCAATCCTCCTTCACAATGGAACACCCTTGTGAATCAATTTCTATGGTGATGTTGTGAAGTGACTTTGATTGAGATATTTTGGCCTATGATTTCTAATATATTTATGGTCTTCTTGCATTTTATTTGATAATGTTTGGATCATTTTCCTATTTTTAGGGTAGCTTGCAAGTCAAGCTATTCAAAGGAAGGTTCATACAAACACATTGACCTAGTTTGCTTTGGATATGACATTTTTGGATCCTTTGAACCTTAAAAGCCTTTTGATTCATATTGCTAACATGTTGAGGATGATGCTTGTTCATTTTTAGGTCATTATATTGTGTTTAGCTTGTTCTTTTGGTTGCTTACTTTTGAGCTTTCAATTAGGGTTTCTTTGTGAAACATGTGTGCTTCCCTTTGGGAATTGACTTGCACTCCTTTGTGTTTTGTTTTGCTTTGGCTTTTGAGAGCTTTTAGTTTATGTCTCTTTCTGTCCAATAACCTAGGAGTGTCATTTAAGGTGGCTTGGTCCCTCCTTTGGAGGTACTTGAAGCATACCTAAAATGATGGAATCCTTGAGGACTTTTCTTGGAGATTTCTTTGTGCTTCTTTGTACTTTGCTTGTGATGCTCATGGTTGAGTGTATATATGAGTTCCTTTATGTCCTCATATGATCTCCCATCCTCACTTTGTTTTAGATTTTGTTTACCTATCATTTGTGTTTGGTTTTGTGCCTTATGGTTGATGTTGCTTGGTTTAGGCCATTTCATCCCATTTTAGTGCACTTGTGTGTTTCCTTTGGTGCATTTTCTTGTCTTTTCTTGTCTTGCATATTTCATATGGTTGTTTGCGGTTGAGATGAGCTTGTGGTGGTCTCTGCCCCACACCAATTTCCTCCCTCATTCCATGTTTACATTCTTACATGTTTATGTTGTTCTTGTTTCCTCTTTTGTCTCTATTCCATTAGGGCCTCTAATCTCTCTTGTTCAAGAGAGGTTATGATAGACATTAAGACCTTAACCATGTATGATAACATTAGGTAGCATTCCCTTGTCTCAATTTTAGGATCACCGTTGTATGACAACTCTAGGTTTGAGTTTAATCCCACTTTAGTTTGTGCCTTTCTCTTCTCATCTCAAAACAGTCCAAAACACCTAATATAGGTTAATGAATATTGTATGTTACGAGCCTTAAGATACTTGGGAAATGGTTGTTGAAGGGTTTCCATTCAATGACTTGATTGTTTAGTATAGCACCCTTTGGGTGATATACGACACATTCACTCCTAAGTCATAGTCTCTAGTGTGATATGAATTGCAAACCAATTCAAAAACACTTCTCCTCTAAAAAACACAAAAACAAAATCATTCAAACTCCTTTTTGCCCTTTAGGGCCTTTAACTTTGGAAAACCATTTTCATAACAAGAGTTTTGTTAACTTTTAGTTCTATCGCAAACGGTAACGCCTAAGTCTCCCATGCTCGAGCTGCATACATCAACTGCTAGAACTACTTGTTAACCCTACTCGTCTAAAAACTGTTGAACAAACCTGTGTTCCCTTTTAGTCCGAACTACGTTTGCTCTGATCTTTCATACTAGATGAAAGTACGTAGGCACAAGATGGAGATGTCTTGGCGAGCAACCTTCCCCACCTTTCACCCATAGTTAGTCGAACTACGTTGACTCTGACTTCTCATTTCAGATAAGATACGTAGGCACAAAGCGTCGTTGCTTTGTCGAGTCATTTCTTTTCCTTTTTCCCTCAAGCCTTTAGATAGATAGTTTCAATCACCTTTTTAGATAGACAACAAGCGTGGATCCCGTCGAGTACGACGGACGTGAGGGGTGTTAATACCTTCCCCTTGCGTAATCGACTCCCGAACCCAAGATTTGGTTGCGATGACCGATCTTATCCCACTTTTCGTTAGGTTTTCTCTAAGCGTTTCCTTTCCATCTCTTGGGATAAATAACGCACAGTGGTGACTCTTCTGTCATTGTCGGCCTCGATTTTCATAGTAGCGACAACTATAATATGTAACACTTAGACATCAGCATGTGAACCATCTTCAACTTCATGCTTGTCCCCTGTCAAAACCTGAAAGTTATCCTTGTCGATAACATCCTAGTCGACAGAACTAGAGTTCGATCTGATGATCTCACAAATATCCACCTTGGAACAAACTCTACAATAATAGGGAATATTCTAGCTTTCATCATGCAGCTTTATCAACTGCATACAGTGGAAAACTTGTAGTTCGGCAATATCTTGATGATCATATCAACAACATTATCATCCATCGAAACCTTCAGCAGCTGGACTTCTTCGCGCTCGATTATCTCTCCGAAAAAATACAGCCTTACATCGATGTGCTTGGTTTGCTCATGATAGGCTGAATTCATCGACATGTGTCTTGCACTTTGACTATCACATTTAATAGTGATAACTCAACCTTGAAGTTTCAACTCCTTTACAAAACCTTCATTCTACAATGCTTCTTTCACAGCTTCAGTGAGGGCAACATATTCAACTTTAGTGGTTGATAAGACAACAACCTTTTGAAGTGTCGCTTTCCAACTAATTATTGTACCGAACATAGTGAACATATATCCAGAAATAGATTTTCTAGAATCCATACAACCTGCATAATCAGAGTCGAAATATCCTTCGATTTCAACTTTGCTATCATCACCATAGGCTCTACCATAAATCAGGACTCGACTCAGAGACCTATTCATGCACCTGAGAATCCACTTCAAAGCTTGCCAATGCGTCTTTCCAGGATTCTCCATATACCAGCTTGCAAGGCTCACTCCAGACGCTATGTCTGGCCTCGTACAGACTATAACATACATCAAAGGACCTACTACACTAGCATATGGAATGCTACTCATATAGATTCTTTCATCTTTAGTACTCAGGCTTTCAGTAGTAGTAAGCTTAAACTGAGAGTTTGTTGGAGTCACAACAGGCTTTGAATTCGACATGTTAAACTTGTCGAGAACCTTTCGTAGGTATCTCTCTTGAGATAAGCATAATTTCGACTGTTTTCTATCTCTCCGGATGTCAATTCCAATAATCCTGGTGACATCTCCCAGATCCTTCATTTCGAACACCTTATTGAGTTCATCCTTCAGTTTCATTACATCCTCGACATTGTTGCTAGCTATAAAGATATCATCCACATAAAGCAACAAAATAACAAGTGAGTTTCTAGGTCAAAATCTAAAGTAAACAAAGTGATCGAACTGGCTCCTAGTGAAACCAATGTGCACCATGAACTTGTCGTATCTCCTGTTCCACTGTCGAGGAGATTGTTTCAGACCATACAAATACCTAATCACCTTGCACACATAATCTTCCTTATCATTTTCTGCATACCCTTCAGGTTGCCGCATTAGGATCGTTTCATCTAGATCACCATACAGGAAGGTTGTCTTCACATCCATTTGTTCAGGTTCCAGGTTAAACTTCGCCACCATGGCTAATAACATTCTAATGGATCTATGCTTTACAACAGGCAAGAACACATCATTGAAGTCGACACCTTCTTTCTGAATGAACCCCCTAGCAACCAACCCATCCTTAAAGCGCTTCGACACCACTCCTTCAATTCCTTTCTTGACCTTGAAATTCCACTTATAACTTACTAACCTCGCTTTTGTAGGTTTCTCAATCAGCTCCCAAGTGTTACTATCATGAAGAGATTTCATCTTGTCATCCATGGCTTTTTGCCATTCAGTCTTATTTCGACTCATCATATCTTCCTTGTACTCTCTAGGTTCTTCCTCAAGTACCTTACTTACAGAGATTAAGGCAAAAGCTATAAGATCTGCATAACCAAGTCTCTGAGGTGTCTTGATGAGTCTTCTCGACCTATCTCTTTCCAATAGGTAGTCATTAATAGTTTCCTTAGTCTCTTCAGCATCTTGCTCTTCTTCTTTGACTTCATCTGGGTTATGCACTTCAGCATTATTATGCTCCACCTCAACAAAAATCTCTACCTGTTCCAGCTCCTCTTCAGAGAATTTTGCACTTCGACCAGCGTCACCAGTTTTCTTGAATGCCATCTCGACTTCATTGAAAACTACATCACGACTTGTGATACATCTTTTGTGACCTGGTTCTAGGCACCACAGCCTATAACTTTTGACTCTCTAAGGATATCCAAGGAACATGCATCTCAGAGTTCTAGGTTCGACCTTGTCTTTCCTAATGTGAGCATAGGTCAAACAACTAAATACTCTCAGTTTGTCGAGATTTGGTGGTTAACCCGACCAAACTTCTTCAGGCGTCTTCATTCCCAATGTAGTCGGGGGACATCTATTTATCAGATAAGTAGTTGTCAAAACAGCCTCCGCCTAAAACGCCTTCTTTAATCCAACACTAACCAACATGCATCTAACCTTTTCAAGAATTTTTCAATTAAATCTCTCAGCTAAGCTATTTTGTTGAGGAGTACCTGTTACAGTATTATGCCTTGCAATTCCATACTCGACACAATAACTGTTAAAAGCTTCATTGCAGAAATCAAGATCATTGTCGATTCTCAACCTCTTAACCTTTCTGCTAGTTTGAGTTTCGACCAGAACCTTCCAACTTTTGAAATTCTTTCATCCTTAGTCTTCTGAATGAATACCCATAATTTTCTGGAATAGTCATCAACTATGGGTATAAAATACCTTGCACCTGAATGTGAAGGATTCCTTGCAGACCCCTAAAGATCAGCATGAATGTAATCAACACCACAAGGACATCAAATGATTCATAATCATCTTGCAAATAGCTGCATTTTCATTGTCCTTACCACCATGAGTATTCAGGCGCTCAAGACACACCTTTCTTGTGTGTCCCTCCTTCTTATAGTGATAACACTTAATACCAGAAATATCACCTCCATAAGACTTCTGCTAAGTTTTACCTTTCTTCTTCTCGAACCTAGCATCACTTTTCGAGAATTTTCCTTTAACGGACAACCCTTCGCCAATTGATGATGATTTATGCTCCTTTCTTTCATTCAAATCCTTAAAGTACAAGGCTGCTTGAACTTCTTCAAATGTCAGAGACTCTCTTCCATACAAGTGGAATTCTTTAAAGTGAGCATGCAACTTAGGTAAAGAACACAACAATAACAACGCTTGATCTTCACCATCGATGGTAACATCAATATTTTAAAGATCAAGAATCAGCTTGCTAAACGTATCCAGTTGCTTCGTCAATGCTTTATCTTCATTCATCTTGAATGAATATAAAGCTTGCTTCAAGTACAAACGATTCACCAAGGATTTTGTCATATACAATCTTTGAGTTTCAGCCAAACACCAACTGTCTCATCTCCTTCGAAACCTACCTGAGAACCTTATCACCAAGACTCAAAACAATTGCATTATGGGCTTTCTCGATCATCATTGTCTTATCCTTCTCCGTCAATGCAACATCCATGACATCTCCTCCTTTTAACGTATTTAGCAAACCCTGTTGAATAAGAAGAGTTCGCATCTTCAAGCGTCATAAATTGAAATCATTAACTCCGGTGAACTTCTCAATTTCAAACTTTGTCGACGACATCTTGCTCCACGCTCACCGCACCAGTTTGTTGTGACAAACAATACCAATTAACAAATTCTTGATTGAGAAACGAAGTTTCTTGGGTGAACAGTGAAATGGTTAGAATAAAGAGAGAAAGAAGAAAGAATAAAGAAGAAAGAAGGGGAATATGATTTTGGGCTACTGTTTTCTATTCACTTTCTTATTTAGGGTTTACAAATGATTACAAATGAATAACACAATTGGCCTCTCTCGACAACCTGAGAGATCTAGCTTATTTATAGACTAACTAGCTAACTTACATTACAAACTAACTAAACAATTGAATCCTTAACACAAGGCTCAATTCGACATTATAATTTCGACAATACATATTAGAACTGACTTCGACTACAATATGTAACACTTAGACATGAACATGTGAATCATCTTCGACTTCATACTTGTTCCCTGTCAAAACCTGAAAGTTATCCCTATCGACAGAACTAGAATTCCATCCAATGATCTCACACACATAATACCCACCTAAATACTCAAATGTGATAATATTTGTTGCTAGTCACGATTCTATGGCTAATATGATTGTTTTCTTTATAAATAGCATATATTGTAAACTTTAACACACATTTTATCGATTAATCTAGTCTTTCGTGCATTTTATCGCCTTTATCTATATTTTTATTTTTTAGCATTTTTTAGATTAATTGTTCAAAGTTCTCACGTTCATAATTAACACTTTTAAATAGTTAAGGAAGTCACAGCTCATAATCATAGTTCCCCTCCCCACATAATTGCTTGAAGAAAAAAAAGTCACTCTTGAGAACTATATGCACTAATTTTCAACTAACTTTTACAATTTCATAATATGTTGTACATTAAGATTAACTAATTATATAAAATCATACTCTGATATGCTCTTGAAATATAGATATATCTTAACTTAAAGCTTAGAAAATGTTGTAAAGTGAAGTCTCATTCAATAAGACAGTCTTAACCTTTGAAACACACAATATATTTATTACATAAAATAATAGAGAGTTGAAATGAGGCATAAACTCAAAAAGGAGAAAAGCACAAAAAGATGGATTGATGAAAGGGAAAGCATGACATGAGAATGGAGATAATGAGGGAAGAAGAACTTTGTGTTGGACAGGAAAAGGATGAGATAACTTACAAGTGATCCTACCATGCCACGTGGATGCTTTATTTATTTCACGTGGCAAAAGCTGGTCCCACATGGGTCCCTCACTATCGACTTCTACATCATTTTCAGTCATAAATAAACTACACAAAAGAAAAAGTACTTAATTATAACTAGAAGCTGAAAAAGCTCAAGAGATTGAATATATCAAGTTGGCAACATGCAAAAAGTAATGTGAAAGTGTCAATTAACAGCCGCCAAATTAAGTTATATGTTACCTAAGGAACTTATTTCCTCATGCACGTTAATGAAATATTCTTAATCCAAAATCTAAGTGTGAAATGCATCCATGCATGCATGGCAATGTAGAATACACGAAAGAACAAATAACAAGCATAGCATCAATATTCCAATATCAAAGGAGAAGAGATCAAGTTTTATATTTTTAATACTATATAGTATACATGTATATGTATATATTAATATAAAGTATACTATACTATATAGTAATAATAATCATTAATTCAATCTTGAAACCTAAGATATCAGGAATAATGTAATTGATCAAAAAAACAAATGAAAAGTAGAATTCAAAGTTGAAAAAGAAAAGAAACATAGAGGTGGACACAACATTCAAGTATGCTTTTTTGTTTTTCCAATCTTTCTCTCTTTTTGTTCTCTTTATCAAAACCCCAAGCAACCACAACATTCCACCCTCCCTCTCCTCATTGGCTCTCAACATTCTCTCTCAGTTTTTCTCTCCCAGTTTCTCCCTTAGGATCTTCTTCCTCCTTTACTAAGGTCTTCATTTCTCTCTCTCTCTCTTTTAAACCATCATACTTAACTAATTTAGTTTATGTTTGTTTATGAAATCAGGTTTTGATTTTATTTTGGTTTGTTTTTGTGGCAGGGTTTGATTGAGGAATTGTTGTGCAGTTTCTTGAGGAAGCTCTAGAGTTCTTTTTGTAGATATCTCTATACTCTTTGTTATCAATTTATTCAAATAAAGAGGGGGTGCATATAGTAATTTGGTGAGTTATTAGATTATAATGGCACCTGTTTCATTGCCTCCTGGATTTAGGTTTCACCCTACAGATGAAGAACTTGTTTCTTATTACCTCAAAAGAAAGATTAATGGCCGTCGAATCGAATTGGAAATCATCCCTGAAGTTGATCTTTACAAGTGTGAACCATGGGACTTACCAGGTACAGTCTTATACTATTTTGATGATTATCATGATATGTTTGGATGTATATGATCTAAAAGAGTTGTTGAATAAAACAGTTTTTTTTTTTCATTTTGTTTTGATTGGGAGAATCATTATTGGTTAATGTGGATTGCAATCAGAAGTGCTTTTAACAGTGAAAACAAATTAAAAGAATCTAAAAAAAGTGGAGGCACATTTCTTTAGACACGATTTAGCTTCTTCTGATCTTTATTCAATGATATACCAAAAAACACATGCTTGCTTTATTGGTCAAGTATATTTTTCCACTTTGGTATAGAATATTTAGGAGTGTACTTAAGGTTGTAGGGTAAATGGTCTTTCTATTATAGGGTTACTGTTGTGAACATCAAGGTACATAGTAACAAGGTTTTAAAAAATGTGTGTTCCCAACGGTATTAGAAGATGCCAATATACATATCATGTTATTCATCGTTTTTATGATAAATAATAAATTATGGTTAATTCACACAGACAAAACCATCTTAACACGTGTACAGACTGAAATCATGAAAGTCTTTACGTGACTGTGACATTTATTTAAAACCTTGCATGGTAATGAGAAAAATAGTTGGATTCCCAAGTAAAAAAAACAGTCAACAAATTAAAGATGCATATAGTTTTTTTTCTTCTCTATATTAGTGCAATTTTGAGCTTTTCAAAACATGCAAATATATATATAACTAGAGGTGTTTCTGAAAAGTATTGTCATTGTTATAGGGAAGTCATTGCTACCAGGAAAAGATTTGGAATGGTATTTTTTCAGTCCACGAGACAGAAAGTATCCAAATGGATCAAGAACAAATAGAGCTACAAAATCTGGATATTGGAAAGCAACCGGGAAGGATAGGAAGGTGAATTCGCAGACTCGAGCTGTTGGAATGAAGAAAACCCTAGTTTACTATAGAGGAAGAGCTCCGCATGGATCTCGTACCGGTTGGGTTATGCATGAGTATCGTCTTGACGAAAGAGAATGCGACAATCCTTCTTCAGGATTGCAGGTTCGAACTCAAAACCTCTGATTATATATATAACTAACTTTTAATCAAATTATAGACGGTAAAATATGATTTGATTATATAAAAATATTGCGATTTCAGGATGCATATGCGCTATGCCGAATATTCAAGAAGAATACAGTGATTGTTCCAAAAGTTGTGGATCAGCAATATGTTAATAATGTGACTAGGCATGCAAATCATATGACAAGTGATCAATCATCAAGCATTGAGTTATATTCTGAAGGAAGAGATGAAGTTTTAGAGAGCTCAAATTATTTGATGCCATGGGATTCAAACTCAACCCAAACCCTAAATGGGACTAACACTTTTAGCAACAATGGTGGAGATATCACAAGGGATAATAATGGGATTTGGACACAATTTTTATCAGAAGATTTACTCAATCTCCCAACATCTTCTTCATCGTTTCCCAATTACGGATCCACGCCGAATTACCCTCCATCAAAGGTACTACTAGTTTCTTCTTCAGCATTTCGTTGTATTTTCTCATAATGTACTAATGTAAACATTACGCGCGAAAACATTCAGATGCACTGAAACTTTTTACATGTCAATAGATCGAATGGTTACGATAGATTTACATGTCTATATGAATAAAAATAATTTATTTAACTATTTGTAGGTGGATATTGCACTAGAGTGTGCAAGGATGCAACATAGGTTCACCATGCCACCCTTAGAGGTGCAAGACTTTCCTCAAGTTGGTATTTCTGATCTGAAAATGACGCAATTCGCCTCGGGTTCGATGTGTGAAACCAGAAATGAAACAGATATCTTGCAGGAAATTCTATCTGTGGCTCAAGCTTCTCAGGAATTGATTAATCAATCAAACTACTCACATGCATTTGGTGGCAATGAAAACTATGGTTCTCATGTTCATGATAATGATTTTACTTTTATGGTTGGCAATAATAATAATTACAATCATATGAGTGATCATATGATGAACTCCATGAGATATGATGACAAAGCTTGGGAAGATCCAAACACAAGATCAATAGAGATTGGGAATCTTGATGATGAATTCAAGACAGAAAGGATGGTTGAGAATTTAAGATGGGTTGGAATGTCAAGCAATGATTTAGAAAAGGTATGATATATTTCTAATATTTAATTTAATATTCACAAATAGATTTATAAATTGTTAGGCTAGAACCCTAATGTATATATAATTAATAAGTTAACACTTTACTTTATCATATGATTATTTAAATAATTTGACAGAGTTTTATGGAAGAGCATCAAAAGGTTGTTCCAATTGAAGATATTTCAAGCTTCCACACAAATAGGAAAGAGAATGAGGTGCAAGGTATTATTATTAATTATTATTGTTTTATATAATTACTCGTCAAGTAACGCATGGACACAATCGAGACCGATTAACATTTTATATAATTACTAGTCAAGTAACATGGACGCAGACAGAGACTCGACTGACACGTTGATATTAGTAATAATATGGAAAAATAAATAAGCTAACGTCACAAATGGAAGTGTCTTGTCGGCACTAACACATTTTTTTTAGAAGTGCGGTGTTATAGAATTTTTCTCAACTTTATATATTTGTTTTCGAGAACCAAAATTATTAATAATAGGTTTTGTTTTTGCAGTAGAATCTGAGCAACAAAATATGAACAAAGAAATCAATGACACTGACATTGATAATTTCTCAATGGAGTTTATCAATGATAATGATAACCCTAATGAGAATTTTATTGACGATGGTACTAACATTGATTATTCAAATTCTACAAGCTATGAAGTTGTTGAGGAAACAACAAAAGTTAGTCATGGAATGTTTGTTGCTACACGTCAAGTAGCAAACACATTCTTTCACAAGATAACACCTTCACAAACAATCAAAGTTCAACTGAATCCAATCATGGAAAACAACAAATTCATAGAGAAAGCAAAGACATTGATGATACCAAACAAACAAGGTTACTCTCTCTTAAGGAAAATGAAGACCAATTTGATGGAGTACATGAAGAAACCATCAAAGACAATAGCAAGTGCCATTGTGTTTATATTTGCACTTTTTTTGGTGCTTTGTCTTTATTTGAAGGAGCAAGTTGAAGAAATGAAACCAAAATCAGAAAGTGTGAAAAAAAAGTATTGCTATGGAGCTAATAGCATGAAGAAAATAATTTGGAATGAGAAAGAAAAAGCTTGGTTTGTTGGTATCAAAAGTGGAAAAGGTTTTGATGTGGTGTTGAAGAAGATAGGAATTTTTCTCACCATATCTTTGGCTATTTGTACTATGTGGGCTAACCATATGATATAGTTTGTTCTTGAATATTTTCTAATTTCATTTTGTTTTTAGTTTCTAACTTAAGGATTTCATATAGAAAAAACAGTTTAAATTCTCAAATTGAGGTTCTTTAAATTATGTAGGGGATTATTGGTTATGTATCCAAATACTTGTAATTTTTTTAACTTGGTCACACATATATGTTATTTGATTAAGAATTTATTGGATTTAATACTAATTATATAAATCCTTTATTATTAACTTTAGTTTTTCTTTAATTTTGTTTCTATTGAGATGTGAATGATAGTCCATATCATGAACCTTAAATAAATTCAATATTAAATATATAAGACGACTCATATTTTTCAATGTTTTAAACATGTCCTAAAAACATGTTAGAAAGAGAGAATCTCTAACATCTCTTTAACCTTTCCTATTTCATTCACCTCTTTTGATATACCAACTCCAGTAACGTAGTTAGTCTCAACCTATGTCTCATTCTTTCTTAACATGGAATGTAAAAACGTAGATAGAAGAAGGAAGTTCAGAGTGAATGAGAAATCAAAATGGGATGCCCATTTGACTAGCAAGAAGCATTCAGGAGAATTTAGAAGCATATCATCCTTCTTTTTCAATAGGGCTTGCACAAGAGAGTTTTTGAGAAGCTTAATTCATAGATGTTGAGATGTTTTTTAATATGGTTAATATTAATTAAAGCTCATTTGAAATCCCTTTGTTACAAAAGGAATTATCTGTTGCATCCCAGTTGTCTTCTGCAAATTTTTGTTTAAGTCTTCACGTGATCAGAAGAATACAAAATATTCTCAGAGTTTGATAGTGACCTTTCAGAATCTCCTCGATTATTGTGTTGACTAGATCTTCAAAATATGGATCTTCTGAGTATGGATCTTCTGAGTCTGACATCATTTAGAGTCCGGTCTACTGAAGAGAAATCGTGATCCAAAATGCAACGAAAATTAACAAATTTCTCTTTAGTGATCCTTACGAATGGGCATGATCCGTGATAGAAACGATTACCTCTTGTGGCGATAAAATCTTTGATGTTAAATCGAAGGAGTGATCACGAGGGTTGAATGATGAACAACGCCTCTACTCAGTCCACACGAATAGACTCTTTCAATCTGAGTGCTAGCTGCTACGATATCTTATGGTCTACTATATATACCTAAGCGTGTGGTACCTTACCACAATTTGTATTCTACTTAAATGCATCGTACCTTACGATGTTCTACATTTACTTAAGTGCATCGTATCTTACGGTGTTCCTTACTTACTCTACCTCTTATCAATTTGTTCTTATGTGTATGACCCTGTAGGTTTTTGCAACATTGACAATTATATTAAATCACGCATTTAACATGATAAATAGTGGGCAGTATCTAGCAACACATCATTGTTATCCAAGTCATGAAAATGTCATGTGATCTGAATAAAACTTTTGTGATAATACTTGTGTGTACAATATCCTTTTACCCTTATGTCTATATTGAACACAAGACATATATCTTGTCATCCTTGTCCAGTTCAATATTGAATCCTTAGACATTTATCTTGTTATGCAGGATGAACAAATTTCATCTAGGTCACTCATGTCCCTCAACATGCTTTGTGGAGTACCTATCAACTGCCTTTGTGGTCATCCAATTACGAACAATGTTAGATCAACAATAAAGTACTCGAGTCTACATTTAGGGTCGATAGTGGTTTCAGGTTGAAGGGTGGTATACACCACTATCACCATTATAGTAACTTATGACACTTTGCATAACATTCTATGTAGTACTCTCATAGCGGGTTAATCCAGTATAAATATTACTCCTAATATTCATATTTATGTTAATGCTTGATAACTCCTTATCCATGACCCATGAGATGTGATCATCAGTCCATTTATATAATAGTCTTAATGCTTTAAGGTTATCTCACTTCATAGTAAAGCTCGACTACAGATACTTTAAGAATAATACCCTTATGTTTAATAGGAACTCATGATTAAGTCACACTTAATATTTCATTAAACGGACTAACTATTCAAGGGATTTTATTATTTTGGAAAAACAAATATAATAAAGAAATGTCTTTTATTAATAAATAATTCGATACAAGTACCAAAAGTATTGTCCTCTAAGGCTTACACCAACATCTTCAGCTTTTGATTTTTCAAAATATGGATCTTTAACTTCTCTTTAAATGTCTATTCTTAGTACCAGTACTAAGTTCTCTTCAGAAAGTTTAGAATATGGTCATGCACACTTGAACATTTGTTAGTATAACATATTATTCTTGAAGTACTTTGTTTTCATCAAAACCTTAGAGATATGGTTGTTTACCTGGATAAATATGTGGTTGTGGTTGTCTGAGTTTGAAGTAGAGGTGTTAAGGTTTTTGAAGGTTGCCTCTTTGCAGCTTCATCCTAGCGGTCGAGCTTATATAAGGGTATTTTCAATTCTAGGCCAATTATTTGTCTCAAAAGCTTTCATGTCGACTATTCTTCCATCTTTTTTTATTATGATAATTAGATTATTTATTTAATTGATTATGATGAGTTTTTATGAATATTCCTTGTGAATATATGGTGTTTTGTGAAATATGATGTGTTTTATATGTTTTGTTGTGGGGTAGAACGAATTAAGATGAATATGAGGATTATTTATATTTTAGATGATTAGTTTTAATTATTTAGAATTGTTTTAATATTAAAATAGAGATAATACATGGTGTAGAAAGGATAAGGGCAAAGGGGTAATATTCATGAGGATTATTGAGGGTAAGTTGGGAAAGACATATTAGGGGTCTAAGGGTTAAACAAGGAAAAGAGGGGAAAAGTGTTTCATTATATACGATCATGTTTTGAGAGAAAAAGAGAATTGAGAAAGGCTAGGGCTCAAAGGAATTGATGTAGAACTCAAAGAGGAAAAATCATATCTAGGAAAATCTAAGGTATAGGGAGTATTGCTTATCATTGTAATTGATATAGGTCTTAGATGTATGTAGGTTGCTTGGAGTTTCGTGATGAATTTATGATGAAATTGGTGAACTATTGATGTAATAATGCTATGAATTGGTATAGGAAATTGAGTGGTAGTATATGTGGTTATTGTATGATGAAAAAATGTTGAATTATGTGTATTTTGGACTGAGTTCATATTGGAATCAGAAGGAATTTGGGGTCTAGACTGATGCAGAATTGTAACTGAGAAGTTGGTGTTATGACAGTTTCGCCGGGCGAACATCCTACATCGTCGGGCGAAGCAACTTTGCCCTAGCAACACCGGGAGAGAGTAGAGGCGAAAGGAGGGTGAAAAGAATGTGCTCCTGGAAAATGTATGGGAGGCGTGTTTCGCCCCTGTTTCGTCAGGCGAGCGGACTTCTTCGTCGGGAAAGCCTCAGGCGAGCAGACTAAGACAAATTCATTTCTAAAACTTTGAAAATTCATAACTCAAGTTGTGAGTGTCCGATTGATGCGTAGTTCAAAATGTTGGAAAGTTGGTTTAACGTGTTTTCTCTTAAAAATATTTTCAGTACCATAAGTCCAACTATTTGACACGTGGACAATTATTTTGTACTGTCGGGTTATGTCGTTTTGTGAAATGTATGAAAAAGCTTTGTGTAATTAATAATTGGTGTTGTTCTATGTTGAATGATAGTAATGATATTGTTGTGGAATTAATTATGATGAATTTGATGTTGAGGTGATGTGATAAATGTTACTTGTAGTGAAGTTTGATGATGTGCATGATAACCTTATGTATAAATGCTATGTGATGATGATTATGTGATGAAGATAATGTGATGTGTTGAATGAAGTTGACATTTAAGCATGTTTGATGTGCATATATGCTACATGAAGGATGTTATTATGATAATTACATGAATTATGATGCAATTGACTAGTCGTGGTCGAATTATTATTGGTGTTGTGCATCATACATTCATGGCATGTGTTAGGACGTTTGTCTAGTGACGATGTTAGGACTTCAGCCCAGTGAAAATGTTAGGACTTCGGTCCAGTGGTGGCCTCAATCCTATTATGTGGATTGAGTGTGTTTTATGATGTGTTTTGATTCCAAGTGGGAATCGATCCTATGGTGGGGATCTTTGGAGGGGGATGACCATGTGTTCATCAAAGTGTTGGTACCACATGCACGAGTCAGTGTCTATGCATTACATGTTAAGTGACATTGCATAATTATGAGTTGAACGATATTTGATTATGTTGTGACATAAGTGATGTTTTGGTGATGATGATTGATTGATGATATATGGATGTTGTGAATGCTTTAATGAAGAGGCAGTGTGAGTATGTGTGTGATGTATGATGAATATATGAACTATTGATAATTGTTGTTCTAACTACTATATCTACTTCTTATATATTTTTATAATGATTTGTGATTATTCACCTTGCCTGTTTGAATGTTGCCTCCAGGTGGGTAACGCGCAGGTGATCAAGATTAGCTTATAGATGCATGGAGACTTAGCTTTAGAGTCATTTTACTTTATTTCAGTTGATTAGGGGATGTCTTGCTCTGATATGTAACATCGGGGTCGGGAACATTTGAGTGGAACGATATGTTCTTTATTTTTAATTAATATGAAGTTAAGAAGTTGTATTTAATTATTTAAGTGTTTTGAGTCATAACTTTGAATGGCAGAGTGCGAGGAAGTTTTCTTTGAAGTATTTTAAAATAAAGATGTTTTGAGATTAAGATTCCCGTTGCGATGGTTGCAAATGTTTATTGAATATATTGAGGGAATAATTGTTATAAATGATTTGAAAGCCCATGTTACAGAGCAGGTCGATCCATATTGATGTTTTTGTGAAGCATTTGACACCCTTGTTGGTGTTTTACTCTTATTTATACGTTAAATTATTCATTGGGTTTAAAAGGGTGTTACAGGTGGTACCAATAGTATAGAGAGGAAGGGAATTTTTTGGGAGGATAGAGTCAACCTCTTGTAGGCTTTTTTTAAATAAAAAACTGGGTATTTGGTATTTTCAAATGGATGAAATCTTTGAAGAAGGTATTTGATATTTCTAAAGAACGAAAGGCTCGAGGTGTCATTGTCACTTCTTAGGCTCGGGCTCCCACTCCTTCTTCTGTCAATCCAAACATTTACGTTGCTATTAGACTCCCCTGATCTCCCCTAGTATGGGACATCATTCTTATGGGGTTGTGCCATACACCAAATTTCTTCTACATGTATATAATTTTCATCTGTACATCCACCCACTAACCATTATTCAGAAAATCCAAAAAAATATGTTGTTCCTGCTCAAGTTGCTGCTAGGTTTAATTAAATAGAATTTCATTTGAGGTTCATCAGAGTAGGAATAAAGTGCAGTATGTGTTGAGGTTCATCTATGGTTTTGATTTAATTGGTTAGTCAGGCAAGAGAGTGCTTCAAGATCAGGTCAGGGTATATATGGTCCGAGTAGTGTGTGCTTGAGGTTTCAATTAGGGTTTTATGCCCAATCATCTATATATGGATTAAGTTATCTGGCTGTGCTGAATTCAGATACTTCATGGTGGAGAATTACATAGAATTTATTCCTTTCAACTAGGGTTTCTTGGTGTAGTTGTAATGGAGTTCATTTTAAGTCATGTTCTTTTGATTTCAAGGCATATTGTTGACTGAGTATTTGGATCATAGTGAACTTTGGTTTATCAATGCTCAAGTGATTAAATTCAGGAATTAATGCATTAGTGATTTCATTTGTTTCAAGGTTCCAATGAATCTGAAGATCCATATTGTTTCGTGTTCATTCTATCAGGACTAACTCAAAGATTGTTGGAAATTGATGGATTCAATTCAAGATTTGATAACTTTCTTTCTTTGGAACCAATTCAAGTGTGATTATTCAAATTCAAAAAATCAAGTTCTCAAGCATACAATACAAGAGCTAACATGGAAGGTGTATATAGTGAAATCCAAGTTCATTACAAGAAAATTCAAATTGCAAGAGAGGACAAAAATAGGATTTCAAGTTCATGTTACACATTAGAAGCCCATTACAATATTATAAAAAAAAATTTCAAGAACAATGCAAAGCCCATGAATTAAATTCTCTACAAAAACCAATCAAAAGCCCATATTATTTCATACAAAAAGTCCAAAAAAAAGATTATATCATTGTACAAATCCAATTAAGACCATAGTCCATTTTTATTACAACCAAATTGAAAGTATTGAATTGAAAAATGTACACTCCAACAAGCCAAAATGTCAAGAAAACAATAGTCTCTTGTCCCATCCATACTACCACAATTCATGGACCTACCCCATCCACTACTTCATAAAACCAAACCTTCACAGCATATGACAAACTTCACTAACCTTTAGCATAACTTCATACATCACATGTCGTTCATAACCATTACGCACACAAAACTAATACGACAAGCTGACTTGCTACAAAACAATACTTTATCCTACATAACACGACGAATCATTCTACTACACAAGAATAAGAGGCCATACACAACACACACTACAAATACCCTGCAACAAAATCATTTTTACACACAACAATCCATTCCACAAACCTTCTAAACTGACCCCACAACCTGGAAGATTCAAAATCGGGTCACAATAGAAGAAACCAACACGAAACGACTTGTAACGAGTATCGAAACGACAATACATCTCAGCATTCCAAATCCATGTTCATTCCCACTTCTGCCCTCAATTCCATTATATAAGAGCAAAATCAACTCACACTTTTGGAAAAAGCTTTCCATAAGCCGCAAAAAACGCTGCAAAAATTACCTTCCATCCTCGTTTCACCTTCCCCAAATTCTCTTCTTTGTGCCATCCCCAAACCTCCTTATTCCTCCAATCATCAAACACCACGAATATTCAAACCCTTACACTCAACCTGGGGCAGGGTTGTGTTCATTTAATCTAATATCGCACTCAAATCATAAAGCAAAATCCAAAATACATGTTGGTTGTTCAATAACCCATGACTTAGCAGCCACAATCATCCACCAAAAAAACAAAAAAAAAAATCCTGCTAGGTCGAACACCTCAAAGGAGACTTAGGTAAAAATCATGTTTATCCCGATGGACTCGAAAAAAGCGAAATCAGTCCATGCAAAAGTTAGGGATCAAAAAACAAATCAAAAGAGGTCCTCAAATCTTCAACAAAAACAAAATAAGATTTAGTGACCACCATCTAAAAATCAAAAGGGTCACTGACATCCATCAAAAACAAAATAAGGTGAGTACTATTTGAAGCATACCTTGAGTCATTGCACTTACACCGTCAATCTTTTTAGAAGACAAACATGTGTATAATTAACTGAACGTAGGACTGGAGATCATCATGAAGAAGGGGTGGGTACAACTTAAATTTTTGAGCCTAATATCCTTTGTTTCATAACCGTGAACCAGACCACGTTACAACCCTCAAAAGACATAATTGAGGCGGGGTTTATTCTGAAAGCATGCCATTGCAAGGTTGCATGAACTGACTCCCCAAATATTTGCTAATCTTCAGCATTGGTGTCATTCTCCTTACTATATCTTTCACATACTAGTAAAATCAGCACAATGTTTGGACTAACAGTCCATTCGTCTCTCATTATAATGATGCTCCAGTAAACGAATCTTTTTGAAAACTTGCATGAACATTGCATTAAGATTACTGTTTGTGGATGAGAAATTTTAAATGTAAATTAGTGCACGACATCGAAGACACTCCAACAAGGGGCAATCAAGTAGGAACTTGAGCTTTCAGTGGTGCTGACCCGAATCAAGACTATCTCAAAACCCTCAGTCAAGGGCAAATTATTCAACAGCTCAATCAGGAGCAAGCCATCTTAAGGAACATTAAAGCTCAACTTCCAGAGATCAAATCACTTCTAGAACTGGTTAATCAGGGGCAGACCATTATTATGATTCAGACTGGGGCAAGACCAGTTGCAGAAAAAGATCCTCTCTGTATTTTCAAGTTGGTCAAGCATATTTGGCCAGACTTTAGCAATCATCAAGCCCAGAGCAAAGGCAGTCATCAGGCCATCCTGACCCTCAAGCACGGAGTTGTGGTTCTCTCAGAGGCAAACACCACAACTTATCACCAAGTGATCAAACTTGAGGCATCAAGAGTATCTTCGTCTGCTTCAATCATGGCGTATTCAACAAACTAAGTGTCGAGGAAATCAATCCCTCCCCTCACTCAAAGTCCAATTTGCATTGGCAATTGCCAAAAGTCCACCGTGATGGCACCTTCATATTCAATCACCCGTCTGCAATCATATGCATCATACACATCGCATTCAACATCATAAGCATCATTTTCCTCATATGCATACCCAAAACTAATCATACTTACCTAACACTTGCATCTCTGCGCGTCAGCATTTTGACTTGCATGTCCGTTCGATATGAAGTATCATTACGTCATCAAGCATTCATATATGCATGAGTCAAGATCTAGGACCAATCTCAAAATTCCAAGGCAATCAACATCCCACCCAGGGGCATTATCTTCAAATCTGTGGGCGTTCCTCCCGAAGATGCATCAACCTTTTGTTAATTAAGGCGATCTTCAGCCCAGTCAGGGGTACATCTTCTTCAAATCCGTGAGCGTTCCTCACGAAATGGTATCAACCTTTTGTTGATCAAGCTCAAGAAAATCCTTAGCCCATTCAAGGGAACCCTCTTCAAATCTGTGGGCGTTCCTCACGAAGTTGTATAACCCTTTTGTTGGTCAAATCAAGTTTCCAAGGCATCTCCAGCCCAGCCAGGGGCATTTATTTGAAGCTCATGGGCGTTCCTCATAAAGTTTTTTTAACTTTTTGCTGATGAAGCTGTGATCTCCAGGAAATTCAATGGGTGTTCCTTATTGTGTTATGTTTCTCAACCTTTTGTTGATGAAGTTGGCATCCCCAGCTCAACTAGTAGCACTTCTCCAAGGCAGTGGGCGTTCTGCAGTGAGTTGGTTCCTTTCAACCTTTTGTTGACAAAGATGGTGTTCCTTAGTGACTTTTTTGCTTCAACCTTTTGTTGATGCCCTCAAATTAGCTCACTTATCATATCTCTAGCAAACTTGACCTTGTGTCATTCTCCTTACTAACATCCTTTTGGTGATAGCTGAATCTAGTCAATTCAACCTAACCTTCATCCTTTTAGTGTTGGTAGTTCTCACAAGTGGGAAGTTTCTATCATCCTTTTGGTGGTGGTAGCTTGTATTATTACCGTCATCCTTTTGGTGTCAATGATCTGTGAACGTTTGGTCCGTGTATTATCCTTTTGGTGAATGACAGCCTTTGATATAGTTTTAATTACTATTATCCTTTTAGTAGTAAGTTGTGACCTCACTTTTCATCCTTTTGGTGAAGGGTCGTGCGTGTGAGTTGACTATCATCCTTTTGGTTCCAGATATTGTGTATTCTCTATCATCCTTTTGGTGATAGATTCGTCATCCTTTTGGTGTCAAAGTTGTTTGTGTCCTCTATCATCCTTTTGGTGGTAGACCCGTCATCCTTTTGGTGCCGGTAATTAGTGGATTGTTTGGTTTGTGAGTCATCCTTTTGGTGAACGACAACACCAAAATCATGTATGTACTCACTATTATCCTTTTACTAATAGCAAGTTTCAACCTTACTATCATCCTTTTGATGGTAGTTATGTCATCCTTTTGGTGTCAAACAACTGTGTGTTTACTTACTATTATCCTTTTGGTAATAGCGAGTTTTCGACCTCACTTTCATCCTATTGGTGAAGGATCGTTGCATGTGTTTCTCTGTCATCCTTTTGGTGGTAGACCCGTAATCCTTTTGGTGTCAGTAATCAGTGGATCTTTAGTTTGTTAATCATCCTTTTGGTGAACAACAACATTAGAATCCTATGTGTGCTTACTATTATCCTTTTGGTAATAGCGAGCTTTGACCTCATTTTCATCCTTTTGGTGAAGGACCGTGTGTGTGTGTTTACTATCATCCTTTTGGTGATAGGTTTGTCATCCTTTTGGTGTCAGATTTTGTGCATGTTTACTATCATCCTTTTGGTGTTAGACAATCGTGTGTTTACTTACTATTATCCTTTTGGTAATAGCGAGTTTCGACCTTACTTTCATCCTTTTGGTGAAGGGTCAGTGCGTGTGTTTTCTATCATCCTTTTGGTGATAGACATGTCATCCTTTTGGTGTCAGATTATTTCTATTGTCATCCTTTTGGTGATAACGACTTCGCAAGTTATTCATTGTCTACTTCACAAGTTATTCTCTTCCCAAACATTTTCTTTCTTTTTAGATAAATTATGAGTCTTCTTCATATCTAATTGACTTTTACCTTGAAAGAATGAACGACGTAGCAGTTCATCTTACTAGGTTTAATCCAATTAGATAGGGGCATCTGTCATACCCCAAATTTTACCTACTTGTATATAACTTTCATCTGTACATCCACCCACTAACCATTATTCATAAAATCCAAAAAAATATGTTGTTCCTGCTCAAGGTGTTGCTAGGTTGAATTAAATTGAATTTCATTTGAGGTTCATCAGAGCAGGAATAAAGTGCAGTATGTGTTGAGGTTCGTCTATGGTTTTAACCTAATTGGTTAGTCAGGAAAGAGAGTGCTTCAAGATCAGGTCAGGGTATGTATGGTCCGAGTGGCGTGTGCTTGAGGTTTTAATTAGGGTTTTGTGCCCAAATCATCTGTATATGGATTAAGTTATCTGGCAGTGATGAATTCAAATGCTTCATGGTGGAGAATTACATGGAATTTGTTCCTTTAAACTAGGGTTTCTTGGTGCAGTTGCAGTGCAGTTCATTATAAGTCATGCTCTTTTGATTTCAAGGCATATTGATGACTAAGTATTTGGATCATAGTGAAATTTGGTTTATCAATGCTCAAGTGATTAAATTCAAGAATTGATGCATCAATGATTTCATTTGTTTTAAGGCTCCAATGAATCTGAAGATCCATATTGTTTCGTGTTCATTCTCTCAGGACTGATTCAAGGATTATTGGAAATTGATAGATTCAATTCAATATTTGATAACTTTCTTTCTTTGGAACCAATTCAAGCGTGATTATTCAAATTCAAAAAATCAAGTTATCAAGCATACAATTCAAGAGCTAACATGGAAGGTGTATATAGTGAAATCCAATTTCATTATAAAAATAGTCAAATTGCAAGAGAGGACAAAAATATGATTCTAAATCGCGTCACAACACAACAAACTAACACGAAACGACTAGTAACGAGTATCAAAACAGCAATATCTCAGTATTTCAAATCCATGTCCATTCCCACTTATGCCCTCAATTCCAGAGCAAAATCAACTCACTCTTTTGGAAAAAGCTTTCCATAAGCCGCAAAACACGCTGCAGAAATTACCTGCCATCCTCTTTTCACCTTCCCCAAATTCTCATCTTCGTGTCATCCCCAAACCTTCTTATTCCTCCAATCATCAAACCCACAACCACCACAAATCTCAACAACCCATAAAATCATAAACAAAACAAACAATAAAAGAGAGAAGAAGAAGTTTGAAACCAAATCTAGAACCGAGGATGGATGTAGAAGAAGAAACATTGTTGCAAAATCCAAACAAAACACCAACCTGGAGCGAGCGAATGAACGAACTTGAATGTTGATTCCTTATTGAACGCGAACGAGATGGAGGAAGCAATCACGCACTGAGAAAGGTTGAATCCCTTCAAAGCATTTTTTCTCCTTCCATGTGATCGTTGTTGTTTCACGCGATGATGATGATGATGCAAGATCTGAGCGCATTATTTTGATTTTTTTCCGCTGAACCGAGAAGACATGGATGTTGCCCTGTTATTTTGAAGCCATGGTTGTATTGTGGTTAAAAGGAATGGGATGAAGTTTTCTATTTTATTTCATAGTTTTTTTTAATCCTGATGTTAAGTTTGGACGACCCATCCGAGGAATTCATGTCCATTTTTGCTGAAGCTTTGCTCTGGTTGAATTGGGCTAACAACACACGAATTTGGCACCCCAGCTTCTTATTTGCACCGCATTTACATTGTGGATGATGGGCTTTGATAAGCCCAAGTGAGTCCACTCTTTTCACACCCATTTCTAGACGCCTCACGTCCTCCATGTTTTCTTTCTTTTTTTATTTTGTTAATCTCAAATCAATTATTTTGTTAATATTTAGTTATTTGTCTTTATTTATTATTTTGGTTAATAATATTTTATTAATAACCTTTGCTAAACATTGTTGTTAATTTTTAATAATATTTTGTTAATAGTTTTGTTAAATATTATGTGATTTTCTTAAACCTTTCTTGATTACATTTTAGTTGTCATTCCATTTAGATCTTATTTCTTGATTTATCTTCACCTCACATTTCTTTTTTGATTTTCATTTCGATTTTTTTTTCAATTATTTTTGGTCCATGAAGTCTTTTTATTCATGAATGTTGATTGGTTGAGGTGTTTAACCTTCATGATTTCAAATTTGTAGTGAATGATCGTCGAGATCATTTTCTATACTTTGGGATCATGATAGGTTACCTTCGATTAATTAACACAAGTTGGTGATTAAGACGAGACCGTCATCTTTTCTTTTCGTGTGTCACGATTTCTTTGGAGAATGATTCTCAATATCATTTTTCCATCGCGTTTTAATACGAATATCAACTTGCGCGACCTTCTGTAGTATGATCTTCGTTATAGATCGTGCTACGATGGTTTAGCGCTACAGTCGGCCTGATTCAAAGCAATAACGACTAACTACTAACTTTAATTTTCGTCAATATATTCTTGATTTACTTTTCCGTCAATATATCTTGATCTTATTATCATTGTTCATATACTTGTTAATATTATCTTGATTATACTATTGTGAATATTATCTTGATTATATTATTATATATCTTGTCATGTTCATATTGTGCATATCCTATTCATCTTCATCATACTTTATTCATACTATTCGAAAACACAATAAAACGATTGAAACTCTAAAAGCCTAAATTGGTGGATTATGGTTACTATTCCGAGCAACGAAAATTGGACTGTATACAGAAGCCCTAGCTTGGAGCTTTTTTCCGACTCTTGCTCAAGGCTTAGTTTAGGACATCTCACACACACACGACTTCCTCTAGGGCTACCTGACAATGAACCCTTTTATTTGGTGCAATCCCGTGTAACTTACATGTACCCCGCTCCCATTCCGATGTACGCATTTGTATTGCTTTGATTGTGGTTTGTTTACTAGGAGCACCCCTAGGGACTAGCATAGACTAAACCATTTTCAAACTAATTCTCAATTCGTCATCCAGCCAATTTTAAACACCCCTTGTAAGTTGTTTGCTCATAAGCGTTCGCCATCAACCTATCGCACACACTCTCACATTTCATCATGGTTTCGTTATTAGGAGCACCCCTAGGGACTAGTATCGATTCTCGCCTCTTTTCAACCAAACCCTCGAATCATCGTCGAGACATTTTCAAATCAACCTTATCCATCTCCTTTACACGCAAATACAATCAAATCATTGATCCAACATCAAACGGATTTTCACAATCAAACTTCAAAATAATTAACAACTATCTAACTTTTTTCAAGGTGAAAAAGAGAGGGATTGAGCCTTTGATCTCTCTTTAGTTGTTTGGATGCGAGTTCTCTTACTCGTGTGTGAGCAATTGACGCCTCTAAAACACTTCCAACTCGACAACATTCAAACTATCTTCTAACCATTCATTATTCAAAACACCATTCAAACACAATCTTTTTTCAAGATGAAAAAGAGAGAGAGTCACTCCTTTGACTCACTCTCCCGATTACTTGGGCTCGAGAAGCCTTTCTTAAGTTTCGAGTAATCGCCATTCAAACCAAACTTCAACATGTTAACCCCCTCTTCTTTTCGTGGTCGTCTCCACGAACTACGGATGCTCTGATTCTTTATTATTGTCCAAATAAAGATACGTAGGCACAAGATTGTGATGATCTTGGCGAGCTACCTTTTCCTTTTTCCACCTTTTCAAACTTTCATCTTTTTCCGTCATTTCGTGCACAATTCTATCCATCTTCCATTTCCCTTTTATCCTTTCCCGTAGTCGAACTACAAGCACTCTGATTTCTCATTCTCGTCTGAATGAGCATACGTAGGCACAAGGTCCCCAATCCTTGCCGAGTACCCTATTCTAAAACCACCCATTTTCATTAGCATCAAATTCCCTTTATCTTACTGTTTCACATTTATCATTGAGAAGAAAACAAATAAGCTTAGCTAACGATCATCACAATTCGAATTAAGAGGTTCTCGCTGAGTACAACAGACGTGGGGGGGTGCTAATACCTTCCCCTTGCATATACGACTCCTGAACCCAGGACGTGGTTGCGACGATCGTGTTCTTATCTCTTCCTTAAGGGTTTTCTCGATATTTTCCTTTCCCTTTTTTTGGGATAAATAAAGTTCGGTGGCGACTCTGTCGAACCGCATTTCCGCACCTTTAGCGTGAAGGTCGTATTCTCGATTTTTATTTTTTGTGTTCTCGATTTTTATTCTTCTACAAAATGTTCTCAAAGTTTGAAAGTGACCTTTAAGAATATCCTCGATCATTGTGTTGACTAGATCTTCAAAATATGGATCTTCAGAGTCTAAATCTTCAGAGTCTGGAATTATTTATATTCTGGTCTACTGAAGGGAAATCGCAATCCAAAATGCAGCAGAAATTAAAAATTTTCCCTTTAGTGATCCTTATGAATAGGCATGATAAGTGACAGAAACGATTACCTCTTGTGGTGATAAAACCTTTGATGCTGAATCGAATGAGTGATCACGAGGGTTGAATAATAAGCAACGCCTCTACTCAGCCCACACAAACAGATTCCTTCAGTCTCAGTGCTAGCTGCTACGATTAAAGGATTTGAGTGTGTGTGTGTGTGTGTGTGTGTGTGTGAGAGAGAGAGATAGAGAGGGGGGGGGAGAGAAGGAAAATATAGTTAGGGTTTTGTAGAACGAACTTTCATCAAGTGTGTATACTTCTGCACAAGGGTTCTATTTATATAACCACTTGTGTGGGTTGCAAGCTAAAAAGCCCACTTAAGTGCACGCGCACCATATCTTATGGTTTACCGCATATCACATTAGCGTGTGGTACCTTACCATATTTCGTATTCTACTTAAGTGCAACATACCTTACGATGTTCTACATTTACTTAAGTGAACCGTACCTTACGGTGTTCCTTAGTTACTCTACCTCTTATCAATCTGTCCTTATGTGTGTGACCCTATAGGTTTTTGCGACGTTCACAATTACATTAAATTACGCATTTAACATAATAAACAGTAAGCGGTATCTAGCAACACATCACTGCTGCCCAAGTCACGAAAATGTTATGTGATCTGAATAAACCTTTTTGATAATATTTGTGTGTACAATTACCTTTTCACCCTTATGTTTTTGAACACAAAGCATATTTCGTGTCATCCTTGTCCACTTCAATATTGGGCCATTAGACATTTATCCTGTTATGCATAATGGGTAAATTCCATCTAGGTCACTCATGTCCATCAACATGATTTGTGGAGTACCCATCAATTATCTTTATGGTCATCCAGTTACGAACAATGTTAGATCAACAATAAAGTACTCAAGTCTACATCTAGGGTCCATAGTGGTTTCAGGTCGAAGAGAGGTATACACCATTATCACCATGATAGTAACTTATGACACGTTGCATAAGATTCTATGTAGTACTCTCATAGCAAGTTAATCTAGTATAAAGATTACTCATAATATTCATGCCTATGTTAAGACTTGATAACTCCTTATCCATGATCCATGAGATGTGACCATCAGTCTATCTACATAATAGTCTTAATGCTTTAATGTTATCCCACTTTGCAGTTAAGCTCAACTACAGATACTTTAAGAATAATGTCTTTATGTTTAATGAGATCTCATGATTAAGTCACACTTTATATTTCATTAAACGGACTAGCTATTCTAGGGACTTTATTATTCTAGAAAAACAAACATAATAAAGAAATGCCTTTTATTAATAAATAATTCGATACAAGTACCAAAAGCATTGGCCTATAGGGCTTACACCAACATCTTTCGCTTATGATCTTTCAGAATCTGGATCTTTAACTTCTCTTTAAATGTCTATTCTCAATACCAGTACTAAGTTCTCTTCTGAAAGTTTAGAATATGGTCCTGCACACTTGAACATTTGTTAGTATAGCCTATTATTCTTTAAGTACTTTGTTTTCATCAAAACCTTAGAGATATGGTTGTTTACCTGGATAAATATGTGGTTGTGTTTGTCTGAGTTTGAAGTAGAGGTGTTAAGGCTTTTGAAGGTTGCCTCTTTGCAGCTTCATCCCAGCACTCGTGCTTATATAAGGGTGTTTTCAATTCTAGGCCAATTATCTGTCTCAAAAGCCTTCATGTCGATTGTTCTGCCATCTTTTTATTGTGATACATACCTCTTAGAATAATATTTTGGATCAAGGGCTCATCGGTGTCTAGAAATTCCTTGGTTTAGCCTTTATGTCGAGAGTTAGGATGAATGTTAAGATCACTTCATGTTAGTAAGGCTTTATACTCTTGGGGCCCATACCAAGTTCTTCTAGGATCTTACTGAGATTCCTCTTTCTACCGACTTTCAAGGCTCTCCCCTAGTCTGTGCTCATATAGGTTTCAGAAGTATTAGAGTTAGGTCAATTTCAAACATGAGCCTCATGAATACTTTATCTGTCTGGATTCTTTTACTCCTTGCGAGATTAGATGAATAAAGATCTTTATGCTTTTTATGCTAATCTTGGTTATTAGGAGGAGTTCGGCTTTACTGAGGTAAAGCCTTCTCTACAGAGGAAAATTTCCATCGACACCTGTGTTATTATGGGTGTGACTAGTAGCATAGAGAGGAAGGGAACTTTTTGTGAGGATAGAGTCAACCCATTGTAGGATTTTTTTAAATTAAAAAAATAGGGTATTCAATATTTTCAAATGAATGAAATCTTTGAAGAAGGTCTTTGATATTGCTAAAGAACGAAAGGCTCGAGGTGTCACTGTCACTTTTTAGGCTCGGGCTCCCAACCCTTCTTCTTTTAATCCCAACATTTATGTTGCTATAGAACTCCCATGATCTCCCCTAGTATGGGACATCATTCTTCTGGGGTTTCAATTATAGTTGTTTAAGATCAGGTTTGGTCCCCTTCAACTAATAACATAAGGGACCGAGACCAGGATCAGAACCTTCCATCAGAGGAAGATTTGGCTAAACGAACTTTACTATCTGAGGATGCTTCTTCTAGGTCATCCACTAATCTGTTCAAGTTGTTGGGCAATTTTCCATCCCGAATTCTCTGCACTTATCAAGAGGCTCTTGTTGCAATCTCTGATGAGGATCTGACTTGTCTTTAAAACCTTCCTGAAGCAAAGAAGATGGAACACTTCTTATAGGCCACTTTTTATACTTACCATTCTTCTTCTTTATTTTCCCTGGTTGCTACTAGCCAGGGTGATGTTTTATATATGGGCAATGTTTCCAAGGAAAGGGATACTTGGCCAGAGTTTATGGGGCCTTCGACCAAGCCTCCAACCAACTGAAAGTGCTTCACTCAGACATTCATGTTCCCCGCTCGCAGCTTGACCTGCACAAAGTTGTTCAAGATGGAGCCTTTGTGGAGGATGACGGTGCAACGCCTCAATGTGAATAGGCTTAATTTACGTTTAATGTTGATAGGTCTTTTCATCATGTTTTGTCCTCACTCACATGTTTCCTAAAAACGTCCCAGAAAGTCACCCATCTAAATACTACTCCAAGTCAAGCACGCTTAAGTATGGAGTTCTTATTTGTTAGGCTACCAAAAAGAAGATGCATCTTGTTAGTATAGATAGTACCAATCAATCCTCATAAGCATTCCTTCAACCATGTAGTCACATATCTATACAGCCTCATGATCATTCTCATTCCGATGTGAATTCAGTTTTTTTCTAAAAGCTTTTAGGAGACACTCAATGTCATGCCTTATGCACCGGCAACCACTCACCGCCTCGTCGGCCTTGGGTGTTAGATTCCCACCAGATTCTACTTGGTTCTTCCCCAAATCACATCGTACTGGGAGAGATCTGTTGTGATACCATTTGTAACACCATAAATTGCTTTCAAGATTACCGAATGACCACACAAACCAGCATAGGTTATTTCAGCATGATTTGTCCTTACTCACATGCTCTCTAGGAAACTTTCCATAAGGTCACACATCCAAATACTACTCCAAGTCAAGCACGTCTAACTATGGAGTTATGATTTGTTAGGCTACCAAAAAGAAGATGCATTTTTGTTGGTATAGCTAATACCAATCAATCCTCTTAGGCATTCCTTTTACCATGTAGTCTAACACCTGCACAACCTCAGGATCCCTCTCATTCTGATGTTAATTCAGTTTTTTCCTATAAGTTTCTAGGAGTCGGTCATTATCACGCCTTATGCACCGGCGACCGCTCTTCGCCCTCGCTGACCTTGGGTGTTACATTATGCCCTTGTGTTTTCCTGTTACATGTATGAATAAAAATATCTTATTTATTTACCTTCCTTTGATCGATGTTTTCTTTATGTTTGTCTCGATTTGTTTAATTTTATTTCTGATCTTTTTGTTATATCATATTGGTCATCCTTGACTCAGTTTCTTAGATTCATATGAATTTGTGGTTTTTATCTTTGTTGTGGCCGAATTGGATTGTTCCATTAAGTAGGAGCTTGCACCACTTGTATTATCTTCTCTGGGTCCCTTCTTGAGAGGGGATTGGCAAGATCTTTGAAGTAGGTTGTCACCTGCTCCTAGAGTCAAATTCGCCATAAATTGGTGTCACTACGACTACGAGGTATTGTTCACTTTTGGAGTGAGAACCTTCACGACTTTGTCCTTTAAAAAAGGCGCCTTGTTGGCTTAATTTGTCGTGTATGCTAGTTTGAATGGACCGACAGTAGGAGTTGATTTGACCGATATATCTCTTTCATTAGAAGGTCGACAAATTTGTTGTACCTGTGGTGCCTCCTTTCTCATTCTATTTCGGTCGGTGTCTAGGGGATTTACTTTCATGTTCACCTCGAACTATATTCTGATATGTCAAACTCCCAAGGTAGATTGAGCTTCTCAAAGCACTAGAACTTGTCGCCATGATAAAGAAGGATCTTGAAATCACGAAAAAGGCTCGTTTCTTCAGCGGGGACATCATTTATCCGCAAATTCTTTCAGTTTCCCTTTCAGATCTGGTGATAAATAATGAATCGTTCCCGCCCTAAGGTTTCCTTCTGGATCTTCTTAATTACAGTAATTAGAATCAATAGTTAGATCAGGGAAGCTGAAGGAGATGTATTTGGTTGTAAGGTTGGGGATGAAATGAGTTTCGTATGCGATTTCTTCGTGATTTGGCTTTGGATCGAATGAAATTTGATCGTGGAACTTTACAGGAATTTGATGTTGATTCCCACAAACAGAGCCATTCCTCCGCGCGGGAACCAAAATTGATGTTGATTGACGATGTTTGACTCTTGAAGCGATGGTGTTGATCTCCGATGTAGTGGCGCGGGGTAGACCTGCAAGGTTAGCACTCTAACACCCAAGTCAGTTATAAAGTCCAAGATGAGTGAAGTAAAAAAATGGAGATAAAAAAAGCGTACCTTGAATCTCGTGTGTCTTGATTATACATGTTGGACAATTTTATTGGACTTTAAATGGTTTGGTTAGAAGCTTAGGCTTCACCTCCATTGGACCTTTGGCTGGCCTAGAACAAGCCTAAATCATCAAACATGCTTATATACAATGAATCAAATTTGACCCACATTTGTCTCATGGTCTTTACCATTGCTACTCCCCTCAATAATTTATATTCAAGACACAAGATAATGACACTTTTAACCTTATTCTTCATCATAATCTTCTCTGTTTGTGTTAGACTTAACCGGCATTAATGCATCACCTTTCAATACTTCTTCATAATTTTGTTGAACCAAATTGCTTGCATCTTTATTTTCCACAATCCAAAACCATTATTCTAAAAAACTTCTCGATAATTCATTTAAAATTCATGATACTCACTTGTAAACTTATATCATCTTATCCCACGGTGGGTGTCACTTGTTGTGAAATTAAGGTTTCAAACGCACCAAGAACAATAATGTATGGGACGAAGAAAGAGAATAACTACACTAAAAAGTCTCAAACAACAACAATCTACCAATTTAAACAATACAAAACCTCAAGCTAACAAGAATAAAGATGAAAGTAGAACATCAATACATAAAGAAAATTATTTATTTAGTTCAATTCGAAATAATATAATCTAAGACAGATAGCAACTCTTTAATTCACCATCAATCAATAGTCTTAACAAGACATTACAAATTAGCTACACAAAATTAACTCAACAAGTTCGTAAGAATACTTCTTAATTTCTACATACTTGCAACTAAGTCTCTTCTCTTTTAAATACATGAATCACTCAATTTCAATATATTTAAAAGTGTTTTTCAACGTTTAGATTATCTATAAAGATCTTTCCATTCTTAGAATAACAAATCTGTAATAATTATTCTCTTTATCACTCTAAATTTTTTACAAGCATTTAAGAAATTTGTAAAATAAAATGTATATAAATTAAATTTAAGTATCTGCATGTTAATATTGACATTGTCAAGATTCACATGATAGCACTTTTTTTCCCTTTGGTAATCAATTTTCCTGAACATGTCATATGACAATTTCTTCAATAAATGAATTTGAATTGTGTAGTGGTTGAATTGAACTAAGGTGAGTGCACAGCACATGTATTATAATGAGTAGTGGATCACTCACATTTATCAGAGTATCAAATCACACAAAGTGACAAAACAATAAGCTGTAACAAGTTATGAATTAACAGAAAAAAAGTATACAAAAAAGTAAAAATAATATAAAGATGACAAAAATAATCCAAACATAGCTTCACGGGTCACTCACTGTTTCATCATCTTTGTTAAAATTTAAATTAAATAATACAAAAAAGCATACACTATACTCACCCCACTAGCTACACCTAGCTACATGCCAACAATTCATTCATTCATACTCTTATGATTTTTTCACCTTAGTTTTTCAATCCATTTATCAGCAAAAAGCTGCACAGATATCACTAATTGGTGCAGTTAAGCTGCAGATAATTGCTTAAAAAGCTATATAGCTTTTTAATCATGTGTCTTAAAATAATAAGAATGAGCTAACATAGTATATACATATATAAATATAACTAGCTAAATTTATCACTTTTTTTTATAACTTATTCTTCAGCTTATGGTTATGGTTATGGTTATGGATTCAGCTACTTGTTTTTGGTTTCAAGCTTTATTTTTGTTAGCATTGGTTTGGTTTTTTAGCTATGGAAGTGTTGATGGAGCTTCTAGTACAGTGAAAGTTGGAAATATTTCAAAGGTGGAAGATGCTGTGAATTTTCATATTTACTATGGCCAAACCTTCAAAGTTATTAAGAATGCTGTTGATGGCCAAAGCTATCTTCTTCTTCAGGTACTTTTAGTTTAAATCTCTATAAGACTTTTTTCCACTAGTTTTTTTGTAAAAGATTGCTGAGATTTCATCCGTGAATTCCTTTCATTGGTAGAATAACTCAAGGATTGCATCGAGGACGAAGTATTGCACTTCGAGAATCAAATCATTTGTGATACCGTTGTCGAATTTTTCTGTTGATACAGATTCTTTTCCTGGTATATGATACTAAAACTAGTGATTTTGCATTTCAATTTTTGTGATTTGTTGTGGCTAACGTTTTCGTTTTTTTTTTTCTTGTTTTGAATCTATGAATTGGAACTCAAGTTTCCTTCTTAGAGGTGAGAAATCCTACTAGTGAAATTTTACATATTACTATAAATGGTTATGTTTCATTTTTTTCGTCTCGCTTCGACCCTTAGCTTGAACCTGAAGTTGTTGTATTAGTTCTTATATTTGTTCTTGTTATTGGTTTGAGCAGCATTTAGGCTTACTAGAGAGCTTGAAAGGCGTAACGTCGGACACTGTGGCTTCACCGTGTGTGTTGAAATTGTATAAAGAAGGACAGATTGAAATGTTGAACAAAAGTGATTATCAAATGATTTCGCAGTTTTCCGCACACTTCTTTAGTGACACTGATCAACATTCAGCTTGCAATTTCGCAACTACGGTTCCTTTTTCAGAAGATACTCCTTTGCAGGTAAGAAACTTAATTTTACTCTCTATATAAATATGTCGATCCAAACCGGTCCTAAGAACATGCTTAGATAACTGGTGTAAGATGCATTCACTTTGACAGAGGGCAGAATGGATTAAGTTCATAGGAGCTTTTGCAAATGTTGAAGCTCGAGCCAATCAAGTCTATGCTACGGTAAGAAGAACACCGATTATTCAATGTTGTAACTATCAACTATATTACCGCTAAAATGGAGATTTTGTAATTTATGTTACTAAGAAATGGCTTGTTATTGTATAGGTTAAGCAGAACTATCTGTGCTTGGCCGAAATCGCAAAATCACGAACTTCATTCAAGCCAACCGTAGCTTGGATGAAATATAATAATGTATGTATCCTCTTCGTTTTTTTCGGCTTTTGCTTATCGAAACAAAATGAGTTATAACTTAGTATCATGTAACTTTGCAGGGTGTTTGGTCTTTTACAAAGGAAGCATATTATTTGAAGGTATGAAACCGTAACTATCTGTTAGAGAAATATGTTATTCTGGTCTTTATCTATGTTTTGATTCAAAAAATCGCGAACAGTATGTCGAAGATTCCGGGGGAGAGGTTTTGGATGCTAACAAGAACACTTACAATGTTTCTGATCCTGATGACTTAGAAGAATTGCATGCCATTCTATGTGTGAGTTCAAAATATAATACTCATTTCGACTAAATCACGCAAATTAAGAAAGTTGATAGTAGTACCAAATTTGTTAACAATTAGTATTTCTGATTATGTAGACTGTGGAAGTAGTGATTGATGAAACACTAACTTCTGATCCACTCAACTACACGTTATCGACGTTTATCCAAAATCTAAACGTTGAAGACCGTTCTTGTTTTTCGTTCCTAACAAACACTAGCCTATGGAGATATGACAAACGGATTCAAACTTCGTCTCTTGGTACGTCTCAGCGTTGAATCACACTAACTTTTCATGATTTTCTAGTGAAAATGCTCAATTTTTGTGTGATTTTCTGCTGTTAAGATTGGTATAATGGAGCAGTCTCGCAACCTCAATTGGTATTAGCAGATCTTATTGAAGTTTTATTTCCAACTGGAAATTACAACATTACTTATTTTAGGAACATTGTTAAGGTATGTTTTCCATTGCAAAAATTTAAAGAGATCGATGTTTTCTATTCGTATTTCCTACCGACTAAGTTGTTTGTGTCAATCTTGCAGGGTGAAACACCGATAAATATTGGTCCTGAAATGTGTGACAGAGAAACATCCTCAACATTGGATCCTACAATAGTACCGTGTGGATGATTTATCTATCAGCAACGAGAGTATCGATAGTTTTATACACTAATCTTTAAGTTCGATTTTCCTCCACCATTATAAATCACTTCAAAGCATTTTATTGATAACATAGAAACATTAGTCATTTTGTAACAAATACACAATTTATTTGTAATGACGAATTAACAATGTGAGCAAGATTTTCCCGATTAGTTGTTGCACATCCGAAAATAAGTTACATTGACTTGAATAGTTTGATCTTAACTCTGAATTTTGGACTTCGAACGCCTGCAGCAGCAAAACAAACGGCATAAAAAATGTATTCGTAAATGCAAATACTTCTCTTAGAGAAAATTTTCTAGTGAAACAAAATCGATATTTTAGTAACTTTCGATTTTATTTTGTCGAAATTTCTTTATTGATTGGATGACATACCTGCTTGTTCCTTGTTTTTTGAGACTTTGCTGCTTGGAATTGGACACTGGTGGTTGTTGAGGTTCATCTCTTAGAACAGATATATTACTTACCAAATTCTTGAACATAAGGTTATAGAACATCCAAATGTATCTTTGCTTCGCTTTTTTCGGATCATTATTCACTGTCCTCCAAAATGTATAAATGCTTCCCATAGTCAACAACTTGTTTGCATAGATCTTCCATGTATAGCTACAAAATAAACCATGCAATCTTGATTCATTGTTGCAAATGTTAAGCAATCGAGAGCTAGGAAATTAGTATTTTTTACGTACCGTTCATTAATGCGCTGCAATCCCGCCGCAGAAATCATGTTCCAATGTGTGGAATCCACTTTACATTTTTCGAAGAAATCGGCTATTTTGTTGCTCGATTCGTCTCCGTTGAGAGGATCAATATGGAAACCAGAAATGCTGTCGACAATAATTTCTGCTGGACCTCCGTGGTTAGTAGCGAAAGTAGGCAAACCACAGTTCATTGCTTCAATGACAGTTAAACCGAATGCTTCATACAATGCAGGCTGCACAAAAGCTCCCTTTGTGTCAGCAATGAAGCGATAAAGCTCTCCGTTGCGATGCCTATCGGTCTGCGCAACTATCCATCTAAATTGTCCCTTCAGTTGGTACTTTTCGATTAAATCGTGCATTTTTCTTATTTCTGCCATTTCTTCTCGATCTTTTGATTTCAACGGATCAAAGAATCCTCCAACTATGACAAGGTTCACTAGCCTTCTCAATCTCTTGTTCTTTCCATACCATTCGACTAAACCAGTTATGTTCTTTACAACATCGAGCCTCGCCATCGAGAAGATAATAGGTTGTCTTTTGTTTTCTAGATATCCACTGTTTCCATAGCAATAATTTTATCGAAAATTAATCATTTTGTAAAATATTGTGACAATAGAATCGCAATATTGTCACTTACATATGATCTTTGTTATCCACTTTACTATATAGTAAGTCTTCAATGGCAGGATGAAATTCAGCGAGTCTTTTGTCTTTCTCCGTGTAAGGAAAATAGACGGTTTGGTCAGCTCCAGGTGCAGCTATGTTGAATTTCGGATCGAATATATTTATCCCCGAAACAACTCTGCATAGCCCCGGGAGCGTAAATGTCGCATGACTTTCATATTGTCCTGGTTTATCTTTGCTGCAAAGAAACACTAAGAATTCAGTATGTTACATTACAAGCCTTTCATAGTTTCTTCCATTTTTCAAATTATTATGAGTGTCGATGTGTCTGTGTCGTGTCTGGTGTTCATCTGAGGGCTAACCTTCCTGCGATTTCCTGATATGTGCTAGTTATGATGAAATCCGATGCATTCATTGCGATTGTATCGGCCATGAATTGACACGAGAAGTGATACTTAGGGTCTAATTCTTTCCACTTAACATCTGAATCTTCATACTTAGTCTTCTCTAAAGCATGTGCTATAGTTCCCTGGTTTTCAAGCAACCTCATTTATTATTTCATGAAGGAAAAAGAACATCCTTAAAAGTCACAAAAAAAGTAGTTGAATCATAGGAAAGAAAATTCCAATAGTGACCTGAGTTATCTTAAGTTTGCTAGCCATAAGAGAAGCTGCCAAATTTCCATCTGTGTAATTTCCTATAACAAGATCCGGTTTTCCTTCCATGATGCTAAGAATCTTAGTTGTCGCATCCTATAACACGAACCAAAGAACTAGTCAAACCGAAAACTCGTAACAGAAAAAAGTTTTGGGTTCTGAAAAATTCTTATAGAAAATATGCATACCTGAGTAAACCTCTCAAGATAAGGATAAATGTCGAAGCGAGAAACCCATTGACGAAGAACTCCTTTATCTGTCTGAAAAGGCACGCGCAGAATTTTCGAGTGTTGAGTATCAATGATTGGTTCCAATTCCTGATTGCATTTGGTTCCTTGTGCATCAGGTATGAGCCTTGTAACCTATCATTATTAACAACAAATACTTTAATATATAAGTTATTATAATATGTAGAGAATCATGACTCTTTTGCATGAAACATACCACAAGAATTTGAGGCTTCACTTTTAAGCCTTGGTGCTTAATTCTAAGTAGCATTTCTGCTTCCAAAGCTCTCACTTGATCCAATATGTAAACTACCTATTCAAGATTGTAGAAAAAGTTTTGAAATCAGTCTTGCCTCGTCTAAAGTAACGCGGCTACTCGAGTATAGAAATGCTACCTGTCCGCCGGTATCTGGCAAGCCAAGAACATCAGCTTGACCAAAATAACCATGAATAGAGAAGATCACGACATTGAATATCGTAGGAACTCTACTGAAAAACTTTTCCATGTTTATCGGGTCCGGAGCCTGGAGTATTTCCGACAAAGCTCTCATTGTATCCTTCACTCTTCCTGCAGTATCTCCCCATCCTCTTTCAAAACCCCACTGCTTATACCTGTGAATGAAAATCGTATTAAATTAGCGAATCACAAAGATATATAGTGCTCAATTTAACAGTATAAAGAGCTTTGTTTACCTTGGTTCAAAATCATGATAGGGAGTATCGAATGGAAGTGCGGAGAGGAATGCATCAGCCACTGTTAGTGCCATCTGCAGCTTTGCAACTGAGCTCAATGTATCGTTTATCATTAGACTCTGTCAGTTTAGACGACAGAAAGAACGATGAATAACAAAATTTACATTACAAATTTATAATGTGTGTACTCCGGTGTTTCTGGACTAGCCATTTTAACCGACTGAACCATGAATGGACTAGTTGAATCTGATCGAACCAGAGTTGAACGGATTTGAACCACAGTTGTTTCAACTCAGGTCTCTCTGGTTCGATCACTTGTTTCTAAAACTGGTGTGTGTGAATTATTAAAATGAATATTGTATGTATTTACTTCTCCTTGATGATTTAGCGATAACAAGTAGTCGTATATAGGTTGTGTTTTCGCCAATTTGCCACTAAATCGCGAAGTTAAGAACTTCGAAACAAAATTTAGTCCATTTCCAATTGAAGTAGGCAAGGTTAAGTTAGGAATAGTGATAAGAAGGCTTCTAGCAATATATTTTCTAAGATCTAGGGTTACTAATTTGAGAGTGAAGGGAGAAGATAAAAATATAAAATAGCGATTTTCTCATTTGATATCCCTTTGTTGTAGCCAAAGTGGTCTTTTAAATACAAAGGGGACTGAATTGTTCTAATGAGTCTAATGGGCCTAGCCCATGAATAGAGACAACATTTTAAATTAAACAAGTAACTCAAATAATTAATTATAGAAATCTTTCATCCACTTGGGCTGGTTTCTGTTTCTAATGGGCCTCCTATCACTACATTCCGGCCCACTTTCAACCTTGTCCTCAAGGTTGGTATTGAAAGTCTTAGTGAATGGAGAGTTGGCAAGTGATCTCTTGTTACGAGGCCCAATAGTGTGGCCCAACGGATTGAAATGAATTGGAAACGAGGGATTGGGATCCAGCTGGGAAACACTAGGGGGAATTGAAGCGGTGAGAGGGACACATGGCTGAACGCATGCAGGGATAAGTGGGTTGGGAGTTGCACGTGGCTCGATGCATGCTTCGGTCGGTGGAAAGCTGTCTTGGGAAGGCTTTGCATTGATGGCTTTGGAGGCAGTTTCGTTCACAAGTGTCTGCTGATAGTTTTTTTTGTCATTTGCTCTCTCATTCTGAAAATTGTTCCACGCCTCACTTTGTCTTTCCGTCTTAACAGTTTCTTCCTCCATGCGTTCACCTTTCTTTCTAACATAAGCTATCCTTGTCTCAGAGTCATGGTGTGAAGAGGTTTCTGATTCGGTGGAGCGTTGGTTGTCAACAGGAGGTGTTTCAGACGATGATGCATGTGGCAGATCTGGGTCTCTGGAGGTGTCGTCGTCAACAGGAAGTGGATGAAGCTGTAAGTTGGGATTTCTGCCATGGAACGGACGAAGTTGGGATACATGGAAGACGGGGTGGATGCGAGATGTGTCTGGAAGGTCCAAGTGGTAGGCAACACTTCCGATACGGTGAAGAACCTTGAAGGGTCCGAAGAATCGTTGAGAAAGTTTAACAGAGGCGCGTTGCTGCACAGAGTTCTGTCGGTATGGTTGAAGGCGAAGGAGGACCCACTCTCCTTCTGCAAAGGTAACGCTCTGACGTTTCTTGTTGCTTTGAGTTTGCATGTCCGATCTACTCTTCTGTAGATTTCGTTTCAAAATAGTAATGATTTCTTCTCTATTTTGCAAGGAGGAGTCCACCGAAACCATTGAAGAAGATCCTGGGTCGTAGTGGGGAAAAGGAGGTGGAGGCCGGCCATAGAGAGCTTCGAAAGGAGACATCTTGATGGAGCTGTGAAACGCTGTGTTGTGCCATAGTTCTGCCAAATGTAAGTAATGAAACCATTTCTTTGGTTGTTCACTAGCAAAACAACGTAGATAGGTTTCCAAACATCTGTTGACTACCTCTGTTTGTCCGTCCGTTTCAGGGTGGTATGCAGTACTGTATTTCAATGTGGTGCCTTGCGCTTTGAACAGTTCCTTCCAAAAGTTGCTAAGAAAGAGGGGGTCGCGATCCGAAATGATAGTGCGTGGTAATCCATGAAGACGGCAAATCTCAACTGAGAACCTAAGAGCTAAGTCTTTTGCAGTGAACTTTGTAGGGAGTCCAATGAAATGACAGAACTTGCTCAGACGGTCGCAAATCACCCAGATTACAGTATGGCCAAAGGAAACTGGCAAGTGAGTAATGAAGTCCATTGTTAAGTCTTCCCAGACCTGGTGCGGAATTGGTAAGGGTTGCAGTAGTCCTTGTTTCTTCTGAGTGTTATATTTATTCTTTTGACAGATTGCACAGGTTTTGACAAATTCCTTTGTGTCCTTGTAGATACCTGGCCAAAGAAAAGCACTAGAGACCCTAGCAAGGGTAGGTTGAAGTCCAGAATGGCCGGCGATGGGTGTTGAGTGATATTCGTTTAGGATTTTGTGTCTCAAATCTTCAACAGCAGGTATAAAAATCTTATCTTTATAAAACAACAAGTTGTCCTTGAAGTGAAAGAGAACCTGATTATCATTTGCGGCTAAGAGATGTGTGACAAGTTTTTGTCCTTCAGGTTGTTTTGTATAATATTGTCTGAGGTAGCCTATCAGTTGAAGGACGGGGGAAGAGATTGAGAAGAACATGGCGGTTTCATCAGAGTGAATGCGGCTTAAGGCATCAGCGACCTGGTTAGATTTGCCAGGTTTGTAAAAAATGTCAAAATCAAAGCCTTGTAATTTTGCTGCCCACTTTTGTTGTTCAGGTGTCTGAATAGTCTGAACTAACAAATTCTTCAAACTTTTTTGATCAGTGTAAATATGGAAGTGTCGACCGATCAAGTATTGGCGCCATTTCTTCACAGCTTCGGTGATGGCATACATTTCGCGGACATAGACGGAGGAAGCCTGAAGCCGATTGCACATCTTCTTACTGAAAAAGGCCAAAGGGTGACCCTGCTGAGAAAGAACAGCACCAACAGCAACTGCTGACGCATCAGTCTCCAGGATGAAGAGTTGAGAAAAATTTGGAAGGCTTAGGATAGGAGTTGTAGTCAAGTGTTGTTTTAGTTTTGTAAACGCGGAATCCGCGACTGTACTCCATTGTAACTTAGTGGAACGTAACAAATCAGTGAGCGGAGCGGCGAGAGTGGCGTAATGACGAACAAATCGACGATAAAAACCGGTGAGGCCCAAGAATCCTCTGAGAGCCGTGAGTGAACGTGGCGTTGGCCAATCAAGAATAGCTTGGATTTTAGCTGGATCAGGGGTGACACCATCCCTTGAGATAATATGGCCTAAATAATCAACATTAGGAACAGAGAAAACACACTTGGAGAACTTCGCGTAAAATTGGTTAGCCAACAATAATTCTAAGATGATTTTTAAATGCATAGCATGATCAGAAACACTGGAACTATAAATTAAAATATCATCAAAGAACACTAAAACAAACCGGCGTAAATATGGGCGAAGCAAATCATTCATAGCCGACTGAAATGAACTTGGCGCGTTTGTCAAGCCAAACGGCATGACGAGAAACTCATAGTGACCATCAAACGTACGGAAAGCAGTTTTGTGAGTGTCATTTGGGTTAACCCGTATCTGATGGTAACCCGAGCGTAAATCGATCTTAGAAAATATAGTGGCAGAACCCAACTCATCAAAGAGTTCATCAATTGTAGGTATTGGAAACCGGTCTTTAATAGTTACTGCATTCAAAGCGCGATAGTCGACGCAAAAGCGCCATGAGCCGTCTTTCTTGCGAACTAGGAGAACGGGTGAGGAGTAAGGGCTGTTGCTAGGTTTAATGATACCTTCGTGTAGCATGTCTTGTATGATAGAAGTCATGATATCTTTTTGAGAGTGAGGATATCGGTATGGTTTCACATTGACAGGAGGGGTGTTGGGAAGAATTGGGATGTGGTGGTCATGAGGCCTTGGGGGAGGAAGGCCGTGAGGCTGGTTGAAAATTGCTGCAAATGAGTGAATTATAGTGGAGATTTGTTGGGGAAGTGATTTTGGTAAGGAACTAAGTGGAGAGGCAGGTGTGAGGGAATTGGACTCCGGTGGTGGTTGATAAAGAAGTAGATGGATAGAAGCAACAGAATCTGTTTGGAGAAGATGTCTGATATGGTTGTAAGAAGAGTGTAAGGGAGAGGATTTAGGGTCCCCTGTGATGGTGATTTCAGTTGTTTGGTGTGCAAAAGAGATTTTTGGGATAGAAAAATCTGCTTGGAGCGGCCCAAGTGTACGCAACCATTCCATGCCCAAAACGACATCTGCGCCTTCAATGGGTATTAAGTGGAACGGGATAGTGAAAAGGTGATTTTGTAAGGTGATAGGGACGTGTGGGCATAGTCCTGAGCATGATAGTTTAGAGCCATTTCCAACCATGACAGAGAAGTTGGGGATGGGGTTGATGGTTAAGCGTAGATGGTGGGCAATACGCGGCTGGAGAATGTTGTGGGTGCTGCCCGTGTCAATTAAAACTGACACTGGAAGGCCATGAATGTGGCCTTTAAATTTCAGAGTTTTGGGGGAAAACTGGCCATTTGCTGCTTGTGGGGATAGTTGAAAGTATGTGTCGTCAATGTCTGGGGTTGGTGGAATGGGCTCAGGAATTGTATTGGGCTCCGCATCCGAGACAACCTCGTCGTCTACCATTAGGAGCAAAAATTTTCCCGTGGAGCATTTATGGCCTGGGATGAATTTTTCATCGCAATTAAAACACAGACCCTGTGCTCTGCGCTCTTGAAGTTGGGCGTTGGACAAACGTCGAATGGGTAGTTTGGTTGGCTGGGGTGTTGTTGGGGATTGAAGTAGAGGTGTATTGTTGACTGGAATTGTTGGGGCAGTAGTAGGTTTTGGTAATGGAGGTGGAAAGGGTTTGTGGTATTTAGGTTTGGAATCTTTAATTTTTGATTCAATTAACTTCGCAAGGCCAATCGCCTGTGAGATAGAAACTGGTTTGAGAATAGCAATCTCGTTCTGAATCTCAGACCGTAACCCTGAAATGAAACAATTCAGGATAGCGTCCTGAGGTAAGCCGATCACCTGCGTACCTAATTTTTCAAAAGCAGCTTGGTATTCCACAACTGTCCCAGTCTGTGTTAACTTAAATAGTTCTGCTTGATGGTTAATATAGGTGGATGGTCCAAAACGCAATTCCAAAGCTCTGGTAAAAGCATTCCAATCGGTTAATAGATGACTTTGGTACATCCACTTGAACCAACATAAAGCTTCGCCTTTCATGTAAAAAGAGATCATAGCAAGTCTATGTTCATGTGGGAGTTGATAAAAATCAAAAAATTGATCTGCTTGGAATAACCATTCCAAAGGGTTTGAGCCATCAAACATGGATAATTCCAGTTTTGGGGTTCTGAACGGGGGTAGTGGTGTGGTTGAGTGGAGCGGAGAATAGTTTAGATTGTGAAAGACAGGAGCTGTATAGGTCGGTTGGAACGGTAACGCAGTAGAGGTATTGTGGATGGGTGGGGGAGAGGGAAAAAATCTGGGTGGGGGTAGGGGTGTGGGACGAAAAATGCTGCTTGATAGAGAGGGTTGTTGGATGGAGACAGAGTGTAGTAGGGGGGATGAGGTTTGTGGTACGTGAGGGGAAGAGAGAGGCGTGGTAGTTTGAGAAAAATTAGGGGGGATGTGTGTGATACCTGAAGAGGAAGGCGTTGAGATGGATGGAGGGTTCCGCTGCTGTTGCTCTTTTTGAGCAATCAGTTTTTGCAGCAGCGCCATCATGGTGTCATAACGTGAATCGGAAATCTGTTTTTCAGTGTCCATTCGCGTGTGTAGCAGCTCCATATCTGCAGAACTTTTGTCGAATCTTTCATCGATCTGCTGCTGGGTTCGATTTAAAGCTAAATCAAGGTGCGTATGAGCTGTTTGGACAGCTTCATCAATAATATCTTTAGGGTTTGGTGGTTTGGGTTGGGGGGCCATGAATCCAAAAGATGAAAGCACCAATTTGATAAGAAGGCTTCTAGCAATATATTTTCTAAGATCTAGGGTTACTAATTTGAGAGTGAAGGGAGAAGATAAAAATATAAAATAGCGATTTTCTCATTTGATATCCCTTTGTTGTAGCCAAAGTGGTCTTTTAAATACAAAGGGGACTGAATTGTTCTAATGAGTCTAATGGGCCTAGCCCATGAATAGAGACAACATTTTAAATTAAACAAGTAACTCAAATAATTAATTATAGAAATCTTTCATCCACTTGGGCTGGTTCCTGTTTCTAATGGGCCTCCTATCAAATAGGAAAATCAAATGCCCCAAAATCTGCTTCCAACGCGTTTTCATTGTTCGCCCTGCAACTTAGAACCAAGTTAACCATTAAAATTTGTTACATGTTGAAAACTTTAGAATATAAAAATATAAGTGAAATGAGATGTAGCAAACCATTTTTCGTCGTATATTCTTTCCTTAAATTTGAGGTAATCGGTGGACGTTATAGGTTCAACTGAAAGATTCTCAGAGCTCACTTTTACATATTCCCAAACACCAGGATCTTGCCTTACAGCAAAAGCAACATATGGTGGATCAACAATAGCTTCCTGCAATGTGTCACAGTTAACATTATTACACATTCTGTCATATGAAATATTACCTCCGCTCTTATTTATAAGAGAAAATTTACTTTTTATATTCATTGTATCAGGACTGTATCATGGATCAGATACTTTGATTATTTAATAAATCTAAAAAATCAACTGAGTATCACATTTGTAAATTAATTAGGAAAAACTTAACCTGTGTACAACTTAATAAGAAGCCAAGATTGCCTTCCAATATTTGATTCTTATCTCTCTGGTCATTTAGAACTTGCTCCATTTCTTCCATCAAGTCATGGACTTTTATGATCCTTCTACCTTTCTCAAGGTACTTGGCAAAGCACCTCTTCATATGGTACCTACTTTGCTTCGATTCGTCTGATGACATGTTATCTTTTATCGATTCCGTGCGCTTCAAGCCAGATGCAGAAGCCATGGAATTAAAGATGTGTATATGGTTGTTTCTCTAAGTTGATGTTTAATGCATAGCTATTTATATGTTGTAGATTATGAATTGGGACCCATGCATAGGTGCAAGAGTGGGAGAAAGAACATTTTCAAAGAACAATGAGCATGTTTAAGGGAGAACTATTGGTATCATTCTTTTCTTCTTTGATGTTTCTGTGGCCATATATGTGACAGAATATGTGAAGTTGCCATCTTAAGGCATTATTGAAAAGGAGACAAATAGCTCTAAAAAAATGTCACAACAAAATAACATAGGATTATACCATCATTTAGAATAATAACATCAACTATTTTTCTAAAAATTGACCAAGCCTAGTTTATTTAAACAACTAATTTATTTATTTTGTTGATATGTGTGAAATTAAAAATCAAAGGTCAAACACTCAGAATAATAATAAATAATAATATGTGAGATAAAGTATAATCACAACTAATTAAAAGACTTCAAATAAAATTAATTTGTCTCAAAGCAAATCCACATGAATATATAAGAAGAAAATAAAAATAAAACATATACAATGATATACTAATAATATTTTAATAATTCTAATACTAATAACAATGATATCCTAATAATAACAAATGATATTCTAATACACATAAAACTAATTTATCTGGTTCAATCAAACTTGTCTACTAAGAGAGAGAATAACTTTTTGATTCACTATAACTCAAACTTTTTTACACAATATTACAAGATAAGTTACAAGAAAATATCTTTCATACTTATAAGAACATCGCATGCTTTCTACTCAAATATTTCTCAATCTCTCATTTATTATTCAGAAGTATTTCTCGATCCCCTTAAATATCTCAAAGAGCTTTCAATTCTTAAAATGGTGAATCTTAATAATTCCTTCATTTATCTCTCTAAATTTTTCTCTCTAGAAAATACTCATTTTCATTCTCATAGAAAATTCTTGCAAAACACATTGCATTTTATAGAAAATTCTTAGAATGGTTGAAAATGCATTTTATAGGTATCTTGCATTTCTTGCAAAAGAAAGAGTGATTACGTCTTCGCCAAACGCAATGTGTGTATGCAAATACACTACGTTTTTGCAAACTTATTCATAAGGTTACTTGAGTCAATCTTCACAATTCTTCAATTTGACTTTAAAATCGATGGTAATGTCAATTTATCCATCAGTCACTTTGTTGTTCTCTTTAAATATTGATTTAGGTAATAATTTGGTAGACACATCTTTCGAATTATCTTCCAAAGCCACCTTTTGGACCACAATCTCTTTTGATTCAATCATGCTCGTTATGAAATGCAAACGAATGTCAATGCGCTTTGTCCTCTCATTATGCACTTGATAATTTGTCAAGTGAATAAAATTGTGATTATCACAATGTATTTTTACACATTCTTGAGTGATTCATGATTTCTCAATCATGCCTTTTAACCATTCAACAAAGGCAATATTTTCCTCTTGAGTAATAATAGATAGTGTGACCACTGATTTTTGATTTGCCTTCTAACTTATAGTTATTCCAAACATCGTAAGCATAAAACCTAAGTGTCCATATTTTTCGCATAGTTTGCATCCATAAAACCATTCAAAGTGTCTTCCTCTTGAGTTGTCTTTGTATAATTCAAACCATCATTTGATGAAATATTCAAGTACCTCATAACCCACTTCAAAACTTCCTAATGAAGTTGAAAATAATTTTTAAGAAATTGACTTATTATAATAATTACATATGCTAAGTCTAGTCTACTACAAATTATATCATAAAAGATTTTTTCAACATCACTTGCATGAGAGTATTCTCCCTCGTCTTATTTTCTTCTTCACTTTGAGGATATTGTATAACCTAAAGATTTGTGTGATGATTCAAATGAGTGTTGACAGTTTTAGCATTTTGTATTTTAAATCACTCCACCACTTTCTTCAAGTAACCATATTGAGCTAAGAACAACTTACATATTTTGTGGTTTTTCGTGATATACATCCCTATGATCCTCTTAACTTCACCAAGATATTTCATCTTAAATTCCCCATTAAAAGTCTCCCTGAGTTTACTGATCTCTTCCTTTCTAGAGTCTTCCATCAAGATATCATCAACATATAAAAAAATGTGGAAGGTGATTGTCCCATTCATCTTTAATATGTATACAAAACTATCATAATCACTTCTCATAAAAACAATTTTATCAAATTGACGATAGAATTACCTTGAGCTTTCTTTAAACCAATACAATGATTTTTTCAATAAAAACACCTTAGACTTTTCCAATACAAAACCTTCAAGTTGTTTCATGCAGATTGTCTCTTCAAGGTCTCCATGTAAAAAATTTGTTTTGATATTCATTTGTTCCAACTCAATATCATATTGATTCACAGTTGCCTAAGCATCCTTATATAAAACTACTTTACCACAGCTAAAAAGATTTAACTATAGTCAATGACTTACACTTAAGTAAACCTCTTTTCTACAAGTCTTACCTTAAACATTGGTTCTTCAATCCCTTGAATACTTTTTTTCTTCTTGAAATCCACTTACTTACAACCACCATTTATTTTTAGGTAGTCTCTTAAATTCTCAAGTATGGTTCTTCATTAATGAATGTATCTCATCATTCACCATATTCAACCTTTTTTATTCTCGTTGCTTTTGAAGGGCTCTCTAAAGATTATTGGTTCTAAGACTTGCAACCCTTAAGTTACATTGTAAGCATAACAAATAAGATCAGCATAAATATATCTTTAAGGTGGTACAATCTCCTTATATCACGAACTAGCTGATAATTAAGAGCTGTGAGATGTTGGGTCGAACTCTAGTATGATCGAAGTCTGTTCGCAAGTAATGCGTGTTGTAGTCGAAGTTTGTTCTAACATGCATTAGTCAATATTGCTAGGGTTGTTAGCATGTTGAATTGGGTCTTGCTTGTAAGCCCAATTGTTTAAGTTAGCTTGTACCCTAAGTTGGCTTGTAATGGGTAATTGTTAAAAAGCCCATTAGGTTAGTGTGTTATTTTTCTTATAAATAGGATGCTAGTTTTTTAATCTTGGAAAAAGGAAAAATAGGAAGATAAAATCCTAATTTCAAGGGAGAGAGGTTATTTTGTTATTCTTGTATACTTGTAATCTTGTTCTAAGAGAAAGGAAAGAATAGCAGTTTAATAACAAATCCTTGTTGTTCCTTGTTGCTTTCTTCTTTATTAACCCTAACCCTTGTGTGTTTCTTGATAAGAAACCGTTTATACTTTGTTTAACGGTATCCGATTCACAACAAATTGGTGCGGTGAGCGTGGAGAAGATGCCTTCAACAAAGTATGAGATTGAAAAGTTCACCGGAGTGAACGACTTCGGTCTGTGACGCTTGAAGATGAAAGCCCTGTTGGTTCAGCAGGGTTGTTTGGAAGCGTTAAAGGGTGAGGCAGCCATGGACGCTGCGTTAACGAAAAAAGAAAAGATGTTGCCCAGTTGCAAGTTTTTCCACTGTATGCAGTTAATAAAGTTGCATGAAGAAAACTAGTTTCTTGATGTTATAGAGTTAGATCCAATGTGGAGATCTGTGAGATGTTGGGTCGAACTCTAGTATGATCGAAGTCTGTTCGCAAGTAATGCGTGTTGTAGTCGAAGTTTGTTCTAACATGCATTTGTCAATATTGCTAGGGTTGTTAGCATGTTGAATTGGGTCTTGCTTGTAAGCCCAATTGTTTAAGTTAGCTTGTACCCTAAGTTGGCTTGTAATGGATAATTGTTAAAAAACCCATTAGGTTAGTGTGCTATTTTTCTTATAAATAGGATGCTAGTTTCTCAATCTTGGCAAAAGAAAAAATAGGAAGATAAAATCCTAATTTCAAGGGAGAGAGGTTATTTTGTTATTCTTTTATACTTGTAATCTTGTTCTAAGAGAAAGGAAAGAATAGCAGTTTAATAACAAATCCTTGTTGTTCCTTGTTGCTTTCTTCTTTATTAACTCTAACCCTTGTGTGTTTCTTGATAAGAAGCCGTTTATACTTTGTTTAACGGTATCCGATTCACAACAAGAGGCAATGTAGGTTTTCCCTCACTAGAACTAGAAGTGGGAGCCTCGACTTCCTCTTCGTCTTTAGTCTCACTAGTAGGAACATCCATCTAAAACTGAATCTTCTCCACCATAGTTTATGTCTATTTTACTTCTAAGTCCTTTCACTTCATCCTTATATGGGTCTCATAAAAATTATCACCTCTTCTTATGATAAGTTTTAAGCTCCATCTTCCATGGCTTGTAACTATTCACACTTTTAGGATAACCAATGAAGACATATTTCACAACACTAACATCAACCTTGTCTTGGTTGATATGTGAAAATGTCAAAAGTCTGATTATCTTCAAATTAAAGTAGTATACTAGTTTACCATTCCAAACTTTCATAGTTTATCTTGAAGTCTATTCATGTGGATAAACATTCTGATAAGGTGTTGTAATAACAACTTCATGCCATAAACTCTTTAGTAACTTATATCTCAAAACTATGCGCATTATCCTCTTCAAAATGGTCATATTTAAGCGTTTCGTTAGCCCATTTTATTGAGGTGCGATAATGGACAATTTGTCAATTGTACCAAATCGTTGTAGGTAATAAGATAATAAAGTTATTTTAAGGATCAACCACAAGGACTGAAAGTATTTCCTTATAATTTGATTTAAAATATTATAAGTTGATAAAAAGGATTTGTAATTGGTTATAGTGGAAAAAAATTGTAAACTAAAAATAGTTTTAAAATTTAAGAATAATTGATGTTAAAGATGAGACTAAATTTGGACTTTCTTTTCTACTCCTTTCTTGAATTTACCAATTGACATTACTACTATTATATGTTGTTACTCAATCCCTAAATTATTTAATCATTATCCCTTAGAAATTCAACCTTTATCTCCTTAGACGAACTTCTCAATTCCAAGGTTTTCCAATTATTCATTTTTTATATTGGTGGATATAGATATCTATTATCAATACTTTTCTTTGTAACCATATAGTTTTATAATTTTGTCCTTTATTATTAAGAATTAGTTAAGGTTGGTAGATGACTATTTATTACAGATTGAAAAAATAATATAATTATATTAAGCGTTATGTAATATTATGTAATTTCATTACTAACATACTTATTTCACGTCAGATTAAAACTTCATCGGAATAAAATATTTATACTTTAATAAAAAATAAAATATTAATAAAAAATATCTAGTTGAATAAAAATAAATACTATAATGTTTTAATGACACCCGAAACCCTAAAACTTAATAAAAATAAAATATTAAGGTTAAATAAGTAATGTCGTGATATAGTATAAAATTTCCTTTATTCAAAATAGGATCATAATGCAATATTTTGGGTTTCCCAATTAAGTTTGAAGAGCTAATGAATTCGCAACATATGTGTGATCTGTTGAGAAGATTTATTTTACAATCCAACAACTTAAAATAATTAATATGGACAAGAAGCATCGAGTCAAGTCATTAATTTTTAAAAATCTAAATTTTTGTAGTAGAAATGTTGACTCAATCAATAAGAATGTTTTGTTGATATTTTAAGAGTTTAACCGGTGTTGAGACAGGTAAGTACTTTGGTGTTTCATTCATGATTGGAAAAAGCAGGAAAGCTACTTTTAAATTTGTTAAAGATATAATTTGAAATAAGATTAATTCTTAGAGTAACAAGAGCCTCTCTCAAGTAGGAAGATAAATTCTCATTAAATCAGTTCTTCAATCTACCCCCTCTTATATTATGAGTATTTTCTTATTGTCTTCCTCTTTAAGCAAGAAGATTGAGAAAATGATGAATTCTTTCTGGTGGGGGTCATAAGCGAGATCGGGCAAAAAGTATTCATTGACTTTCGTAGGATCAATTATCTATGCCCAAATTCGTTGGTGGGATGGGTTTCAAAAATCTAAGTGCATTCAATTATGTTATGCTGAGCAAACAAGCATGGAGTTTTATGACAAAGCTTAACAACTTGGTTTCTCGTCTTTACAAGGCTAGGTACTTTCCCAAGTGTGATTTTCTTGATTATGTTATTGGGCACAATCCCAGCTATGTTTGGTGAAGTATCTGCAGTTTAAAGTTTGTGGTGCAAGGATGGTATAAATGGAGTATTGGTACGAGAGAGAGTATTTCGGTGTGGGGTCAAAAGTGGCTTTATGCTAACTCGTCTTTGGCTAATCCTTGGCCGAATTACCCAGTGGTGGATAATCTTAAAGTTTCAGACTTGTTGAGTACTAGTAGCAAACAATGGAATTCCAAATTGATTTATTCTCTTTTAGGAGATAGATTTGCGACTAAGGTGTTCAATACTTCATTATTTGAGGCGGTCCATGTGGATAAGTTAGTGTGGAAGTTGGAAAAGAATGGTAGATTCTCTGTGCGTAGTGTTTATCGTTTCTGCATTAATAAGGTCATTGATACCTCTCATCTTAGGATTGAAAATAGGTGGAATTTGATCTGGAACTTGAAGATTCCCCAAAGGATAAAAGAAATTATGGCGTATGCGCAGGAATTGTGTGCCAACTAGAGTGATATTAAAAGACAAAGGTGTTGATTACTCTACTAGTTGTGGTGTTTGTGGGGAAGGTGTCGCTACTCGAAAAATGCAACAACGGGGAGGCGAAAGGAAAGACAGAAGAGTTATAACAGCCCGATTTTTAATAACTGATTAATTGTACTAGTTAGTTGGTTTGTATGGTTTAAGTGAATTTTGGATTTAACTGATTTATTCTATTTAGTAGAATCATGATGATTTATCAGATGTTTTCTAACCAATGTCAAAATGAGATATTTTATGAGAAAATGAATTGACAAATATTTTAAGAGAAGAAATATATTGGAGAGAAATAGGAGGGCAGGACATATATATATATATATATATATATATATATATATATATATATATATATATATATATATATATATATATATATATATATATATATATATATATATATATATATATATATATATATATATATATATATATATATATATATATATATATATATATATATATATATATATATATATATATATATATATATATATATATATATATATATATATATATATATATATATATATATATATATATATATATATATATATATATATATATATATATATATATATATATATATATATATATATATATATATATATATATATATATATATATGGGGGAAGAGGAACGACAATGAATAATAGAAAACATGAAAGGAAAGTGGAGGAAGAAGAGAAAGTAGAAGGAAAAAGAAGGAAGAGCTTGGAAAAGCTCAAGAACGACTTCTAGCTTCCGATTAATCGAGGTAAGGGTGTGAAATCTTACTATCTTAATCAATGTGTATGATTATGTATGTGTGTGTTTGGATTTGTTGAGGGTTTCCTACATTTTTCCATTTTAGGTCGGAAGTGGATTTAATCGGTAGAAACTGAGTTTTATCGGTTAGAATTTGGAATAGACGGTGTAGTATAGTCGGGTGATGAGTGGGTTATGCTACTGGAACTAATTTGGATTAAATCGGTCGGTTTGTGAGGTTTGGGCTTTTGGACAGCCATGGAAGTTCTGAGTTCGCAGGTTCGCCAGGCGAAGCCCAGCGAACGGTAGCGAATCAAGTCATAACTAAACACCCTGTCTTCGTTGGCAAGTTCGCCAGGCGAATGAGTGTGGAGAAGGTTCGCCAGGCGAGTATGTTAGCGAGTGCTAGCGAGTAATTCCAGAATAAATCCCAGTGGTCTTTGCTGGTAAGTTCGCCAGGCGAACGGAGTAGCGAAGGTTCGCCAGAGGCTTCGCCAGGCGAAGGTTATCGAACACAGCATCATATTTTATTTTCTTGTGTTTTCCATTCGTGGATTGATTGTGTGGTTTGGTTGCGATCATTCCTTGTCTGAGACGACTAATTATATGCTGTTATGTGTGTTGTGGGTAGCCGTATGGCGTGAATCCTAGATTATGAATTGATTGTGAATATGTGGCCTTTTGGCATATGTGATGCATTGTTTAAATTGATTAAAATGCATGATGGATGTGATTGAGTTTATTTCCGTTTGGCACGATATTTGCAAGTGCATATTGCTCGTATGTGATGTATGATGATTGTAAATGTGAACCATGTTTAAATATTATGAGTGCATAATGAATATATGTGATTAACGTGATGAATGCATGAGTATGTTTGTAAACATGTGTGCATTTCAAGAGTGTCATGAGTCATGTCGCATGTGAGGCATCATGGTGTGCATTCTTGTGTTTATTGATTCCTCGGAGAATCTGCAGAACCTCGTGTGCCCTTATGGGGTTATATTGATTCCTCGGAGAATCTGCAGAACCTCGTGTGCCCTTGTGGAGTGTGAGCGATGGTTATATTGATTCCTCAGAGAATCTGCAGAACCTCGTGTGCCCTTGTGGGGTGTGAGCGATGGTTATTCATTGATCCCTCTGAGGATTTGCAGAACCTCGTATGTTACGATGGTTATATTGATTCCTCGGAGAATCTGCAGAACCTCGTGTGCCCTTGTGGGGTGTGAGCGATGGTTATTCTTGGCTCTTCAATTGAACCTGTTGAAATGAGTCGGTACCGCATTTGCATCTGCATAGAGTCATGTGTCGGTCTCTATGAGTTGCATGTTGTCATCTTCATATGATACATTGGTGAAATAAACATGAATGTAGATGTTTATGTGAATTAACGCGAATTTCGGTAATGGCATGAGTGAGTATGCTTGAAGATATGTATGTATGTATGTATATATATATATATATATATATATATATATATATATATATATATATATATATATATATATATATATATATATATATATATATATATATATATATATATATATATATATATATATATATATATATATATATATATATATATATATATATATATATATATATATATATATATATGTGAATATATGTATATATGTGGGTTTACATGGATTGATGTAAACATTGGTGAATGCATATTGTATATGCTTGATGTTCTATTTATATATAGATACTTATATGGATACATTGCGATGTATGGAATGATTGAGATGTATAGAATGATTGTAAATGTTTATGTGAAAATGATGTGAATTATAGAAGTATGATTGTATATGCTTATATGATTTGCGGTAAACGAAACATAATGTATATGTGATTGTTAGGAGAAGTGTGCCTATGTATATATACGATATGTTGATGTGAGAATGGTGAGTGTGTGAATTGATTGAGAAATGTGGCATATATGTATTTTATGATTGTTTATATACATAATTATATGCATTGTTATTATGGTAATATTTCTCACCCATCTGCTGTTTTATGATGCTCTATGAGGCATTGCAGATTAGGATTGCTGGAGGTTTCCTTTGGAGTATAGCTCCTTTTCTCTTGAGTCGGTCGCTCTGATATGTAACATCGGGTAGCTAGGCTTGTAGAGTATCTTTGTGTTACATTATATATGTAATAGTTGATGTTGTTTTATGATGCTCTATGAGGCATTGCAGATTAGGATTGCTGGAGGTTTCCTTTGGAGTATAGCTCCTTTTCTCTTGACTCGGTCGCTCTGATAAGTAACATCGGGTAGCTAGGCTTGTAGAGTATCTTTGTGTTACATTATATATGTAATAGTTGATGATGTTTGGTAAACTGTGATTGATGTTATGAACAACCTAATGGCATGTACTTGTATTTTATCATGTCTTAAGTAATTCAATGTTTTAGTCTTCCGCTTGAACAGAAAACATGAATATGCTTGTTTTAAGAACCGTGCATTTATTTCTTTTTAGTTGAGATTTACCCCTTTTGAATTATTTCTTTATAAACATTAATATTCATGTGGTCGTTTCTTGAGTAATGTGACGCATTTCTTTTATACCATGAAATTAATATACTCTGATGGAATTTTTTTAATTCGTGCCTAAATGATTTAAGTGTGTTATTTGGGGGTATAGAAAGGGGGTGTTACATTAAGTGGTATCAGAGCAGGTCGGTTCGTCCGGCCAAGTTGTGTTTGTTGGTTGTTCCCTTGTACGCGACATGTGTGTGAAACACTGTCGATGCATGTTCGTGGTTAACCTTGTCTGCAGAGGTGGGAATGACCGGGAATGACCGAAGTGGGGGAGAAGCTTGTGATTCTCCAGGATGCTGCAAGAAAGGAGTTGTAGCTCGGTGTGTTGTTAAGCGCTATTATAGTTTGGTAAAGATGGTTTATACTCCATCATGATTTTCGGCTGTCTGTTGACAAATTGAGGAACTGATCACCCTTAATCTCTTGTTGATAGTAGTTGGGATTGTGTTGGATGGGATAGACGTGTCTTGCGAGCTTAGATGGTGTGTACAGTGAATTGTTTGGAGTGAAGCCAAGTGCTTAAGGATTGTTCTGAGAATTCGACGCAGGATAGTGTCGAGATGTTGAATTTTGATGAGATTTTGAGTGCTAATGAAAGTGGGAGGTTGGCAATTTCTGATTAGTTATGGATGTCTGGAAGTTATCCTGACAAAATAAGTGTTACAGGGCCAGGATGTGAAGTGGGGTTGTGAAAGACTTAATTTCGGGAACTGGTCCGAGATTGAGAACCCATGTTGCATGTGCGTTTGGATGGTCAAGGAGTTAAATTAATCAAGTAGTTGAGACTCGCGTTTGGTGTGGGTGCTACGACAATAGACTCCGAGGTTAAGTATATAAAGAGTGGATGGTGACTTCTGGAGATTACTAAAGGGAGTAAGATACGGGACACAAGATTGGTATGGTTAAATCTTCAACCATTTCGAGAAGTTGAAGATGTATTGAATGGCCTTCTAAGTGCAGAATGTTGTTTCTACGACCTTGTAGTAACGGGAGGACCGTAATTTAGAATGATGCAAGGTTAGGAGCGTGGGAAGTCATTACAGCGCTCTATGTGACGAGAAGGTAGTGACATGGAATTGAATAATTATTGATGTAATATGTTTGGAAGTTGTGATAAGTGCGATTCGTGTTTTCGCCATAGGTTTACAATTGCGTGTCCATTTGGAGTGGAATTTTCCACACTTGAGTTGGTGAGCCAAGGGTTGTGTAACCAATGGTGTTTTGATGTATTAGAAGAATATAGAGGATCATGTTGCATATCAGGAGTTTGAGTTATCAGTATTAGAGAGGAAGTAGTGTTATGTCACTATGAAGAAAGTTCAAAGAATTTTGGAAAAGCTGTCAACAGCTTGTGTGTTGGTTTTGTCGAATCCGACAGGACTATTTGTTGTGTTGTGTGATGCTTTGGTGATATGATTGGGAGATACGTTAAATGCGCAATTAAAAGTACAAGAGGAAATATCTGACAAGTAACTTAGGGTTGGTTGCTGTTGTGTGTTTGTACCGGAGTTTGGGAGCCTCAATTGTTTAGTTGAGATTCGAGATGGTTAATGATCTTAAGAGCTTAAGGTATTTATTTGGTTTGAGAAAATTGCATAGGATGCAGAGGAAATAATAGGGACTTCTTATGGAGTTGAGCTTTGTATGATGAGACTGGTTATAGGTATTCTCGATGGGATTCGAGAAGGTTGGAATTCTAATTGGAGTTAATAGATTGATTGAGTTTAATGGATTGAAATCGAAGGGCTGATTTTCGGATTTATGGAAATGGTGACACGAGATGTTGTGATAGAGTCTATGTGTCCGAATAGTGTGGATTGGATAAGAGTACTTTGAAAGAATTGTTTTGGTGGCCACGGATGGAGAGAGAAGTGGTTGCGGTTGTATATGCTGATTAGACTTGTTGAAAGTCGAAGTGTGAACATCAGAGACTGTTGGCCTGATGCAACTGTCGAGTAATTCTGAGTAGTATGTGATACTGTCTAATATCGTTTCAGATGGGAACCTGTGTTTTTATTGAGATTTTGGAAGAGTTTTCGGACGTTTTGGGTGCCATGTTGAAGTTGAACTTTGTCTAGCATCTGTGAACGGATGGGCAGACAAAAGGAGTTATCCAGTATGTAGAGGATTTGTTGAGAGCTCGTGTGTTGGATCAAGATGGGTAAGAAGGAGGTGTGGGACTCCTTTGTGTTGATATGTGTCTGGCAAGAGTGTTGTACTCGGACTTGGGATTGTGCAAGAGCCGACTAAAAAGATTAGAGGATCCAAGAAAGGACGTGTTTTGAGAGTTACGATAGTAACTGTTATTGATCGAGCTTGAGGTCTCGGAGGCAAACTGTGTCTTGTTGAATCTGTATCAGAGTAACGCAGCGGAAGCGTGGGAAAATAGCATGTTAGATTGTTTTACCGCTGTCACTAGGAGAAATTGCATGATGTGTTCATGTGTCTAAGCTGAGGAAGCGCATCGATCCAGATGGATGGTGTATGAGTGAGAGAGGATTTGACTGTTGAGACAACTTTAAGGAAAAGGGATTGTCTTGGTAAAGGTATTTTGGAGGATCAACTAGAGAAAGTTGGATTTGAATTGGATAATATTTTCGAGGACAAAAATTCCTAAAGTCGGGGAGAGTTGTAACAGCCCAATTTTTAATAACTGATTAATTGTACTAGTTAGTTGGTTTATATGGTTTAAGTGAATTATTGAATTTAACTGATTTATTCTATTTGGTAGAATCATGAGGATTTATCAGATGTTTTCTAACCAATGTCAAGATGAGATATTTTATGAGAAAATGAATTGACAAATATTTTAAGAGAAGAAATATATTGGAGAGAAATAGGAGGGCAGGACATATATATATATATATATATATATATATATATATATATATATATATATATATATATATATATATACATATATATATATATATATACATATATATATATATATATATATATATATACATATATATATATATATATATATATATATATATACATATATATATATATATATATATATATATATATACATATATATATATTTATATATATATATATATATATATATATATATATATATATATATATATATATATATATATATATATATATATATATATATATATATATATATATATATATATATATATATATATATATATATATATATATATATATATATATATATATATATATATATATATATATATATATATATATATATATATATATATATATATATATATATATATATATATATATATATATATATATATATATATATATATATATGGGGGAAGAGGAAAGACAATGAATAATAGAAAACATGAAAGGAAAGTGGAGGAAGAAGAGAAAGTAGAAGGAAAAAGAAGGAAAAGCTTGGAAAAGCTCAAGAACGACTTCTAACTTCCGATTAATCGAGGTAAGGGTGTGAAATCTTACTATCTTAATCAATGTGTATGATTATGTATGTGTGTGTTTGGATTTGTTGAGGGTTTCCTACATTTTTCCATTTTAGGTCGGAAGTGGATTTAATCGGTAGAAACTAAGTTTTATCGGTTAGAATTTGGAATAGACGGTGTAATATCCGAAAATAACAACAACAAGCCCACATAAAACAACTCAATGCATTAACTTGTCTAAGATATTACAACCATCAAGATAATTTTCTTTGGTGTTAACATCATCATAAGTACACCATCGTCATTTTCCACTTTTCTTCAATCACGAGTAACTTTGTTTCTCCCTGACTCCTCAACTAGCCTCTCAATTTTCCTGATCTTTTCACCTACAGCAATATCTCCTTCTAGTCAGCAGTTCAGTAACCTATACAAATGCTCCAAAGTCTGCGTGTTCCATAATAGGACCTTCATCGGAGGCTCTGTTGCTGAAAAATAAACTAGGGCATTTATTTTCATTAGAGGAAATGTTGGAAGCGGTTCCTCTGATGATGATGACGAAAATGAATGTTGATTTAGAAATACAAACATTCTGGACTGATTTGAAAATTATGAAGAGTTGAGGCTATTGGTGATAGTTGTTGTGAAATAACAGATAAGTGTGCAGTCTTATTTATAGAAAAATGAAATAGTACGGTCCCCATATGATATGGCGTAACTACCCTTAAAAACACATGATAAAAAAAACAAAAAACAAATGATTTAAAAAAAAGAGATTATACTGAGGCACCATACCATATGACGCCTCCTTTGGAATTAGGGTTAGCTCATTAAGAGTGGCGTCATACCATATGGAAACTTGGTTTTAGGACATAAGGGAGGCGCCATATGGGATGTCGACTTGGTCTTTCCCTTCACCCATTAGCTATTTCATATGGCGCCTCAATGTTGAATTATGGCCACTTTGGGAATTTTTTTGAATTCCCTGTTAAAATGCTATTTTTTTTTAAAAAAAAGTAGTTATTAGAAAAAAATTCTCAAATAATCAATATTGTTAAAAGTATTTTTTTTATTCAAGTGTTGAAATAAGTTAATATGGGGGTGTAACCGATTACATCAAGTTTAGAAGCACTTCTCTAGTAGAAGAAAAGTGAAATTCTCGAAGGTGTAACCGGTTAACATTGGAGGTTAACCGGTTACCACTAAATGTGTTTTATTTTTTTATGTTAGGTGTAACTTGTTAACCAATTGGTGTAACTGGTTACATGTCCGAGTTTTCGTAATTTTATGTTATGTAGTTGCTTATTTTAAGTCCCAATCATTTTGTAACACTTGTATAAATATCTTGAAAGAATTATCATTTCAATGTAATACAATGATCACACACACACACACACACACACACTCTCTCTCTCTCTCTCTCTCTCTCTCTCTCTCTCTCTCTCTCTCTCTCTCTCTCTCTCTCTCTCTCTCTCTCTCTCTCTCCTCTTTGAGAGTTTTTGGTTCTGTAGAATATAGATATGTTTTGGGGTAGCTTAGAACGAAGCTAGATGATAAGGGAGAAATGACGATACTTGTAGGGTATCCCTCTACTGGTGGTTACAAGTTGTTTGATGCAACGGAGATGAGGGTTGTGATTAGCTGAGACGTCATTGTCGACGAAATCAAGGAGATGCAACATCATTAGCCATTCCCTGTTAAGACATCTCAAAATTTTGTTAGTAGAAACATCATTGGCCACTGGCCTACCTAGTGAATGCAATCTATTGATGAGATGAGTGAATCTCTTTTGCATGTCCACAATGGTTTCCCCTTGCTCCATGTAAAAGAGATCGAACTCTTGTGTTAGCGTGTTGATTCTCGCTAGCTTAACATCATTGGTTCCCTCATGGGCAACTTGCAATGAGTCCCACATAGCTTTTTCTGTTAAACAATAAGAAACCCTATAATATTCATCACCTCCTAATGAGGAGATCAGAATATTTTTGGCTTTCCAATCGTAATTATATTTCTTTTCATCATCATCGGTCCATTGTGCTTTAGGCTTAGGCACAATCTCATTATTCGCATTGGTCATAGTTATTTCTATTGTACCATTGAGAATAACATTCCATACTTTTCTATCTATGGAATTAATGTGCACCCGCATATAGTCCTTCCAATAACTGTAATTTTCTCCATTAAAAACAGGAACTCTATTATAAGCCCCTTTAGGTTCGTTAGCCATATTCTACAAAGTTATACTTGAAGCACGGAGTGAACCAGTGCTCCTGATACCACTTGTTAGAAGATGGCACGGATCTAGAAGGGGGGTTGAATACCTCTTGTAGACCTCCAAAAGCAAACTAGCAGCAAGAGCACAATATCCTTCCTTCCTTTGAATGAGATTGTGGAGTTGCTTCTTCTTGAAGCAAGAATACAAACTTATGGACCGTTGAACTAAATGAGATTCCAACTGTTGTTTGAGGTCATGAACAGCTAGCACATCCTAAATATGAGGTGTCTTGAGTGTTATGATGATGGAAAATGGCTTGAGTAGTGATTTGGCATGAAATGTGCATAAAAGTCAAACTTGAGTGGTGTGAAAGTTGAATTTTTGATTCAAGGTTTTTTTGATGAAACTAACTATTAGAATAGCTTCAAGTGGTAATCTTAAAGGTGTGTCTATGGTTTTTATGATGGTTTCATGGCTAGAAATGATGCTGGTGTGAAAAATGCAAAGAGACAATTTTTGGTGGTTTTGTGAATTTCTTCACTTTCAAGCAAAGAGGGAAATAGTGAGAGTTATGTGTTCCTTGTGTTTTGGATAGCTATGGTGTGTGGAATAGAGTGGGATGAAGCCTTTATTTATAGGCCATGAGAGAGGTTGGGGCAGATTTTGAGTTTTGGTCTTGGAGGGAGATTTTGGGAGAAAATCTGTCCAAGATTTTGTGGACCTGGATATCCAACTTCTTGGCTCAATGTAACGCATAAATCAAGTGGTACGAAGGACATGGAAGTGACTGAAATGTGGCTAGGGAGTAGGGGAGCTGCAGCTGCAAGTTTCTTCATGAAAAAGTTTCTCTTTCCTCTTGGTTTTTTTGATTAAAATATTGCCACTTGCTTGCAACTTGCCATGCCTTGTCAAGTCCTTCACTTCTTCTGCATTTATACTCACCAAACTCTCTAATTATCAGATCAAGACATGATCAAATGGCTGAGAATGGTTTAAGTGGTTGGCAAGTGGATTTGTGACAAGTTTGAAATGGTGCATTCAAGTGTTGGGACCCCAACTTGCTCAATTCGAAACTCTCAACTCACAAGGAATATGGATGAGTTCTAGTACTTTTTGTAAAGCCCTCATGGAGCTCTACAACTTTCATGTTTACTGAATTTTCAGATTCCAGGTGGAACTAGATCAAAAATCCTCTCAAAGTTGGCTGAAAACATGCCTAAAAAGGCCAGAAACTTGAAATTTTTCCTAGTGTTTTCTCCCTCTTATGATGATTTTGATTATAACTCTAAATCTATGCATTTTCCCATAGGTCAGTTTTACTCTAAATCTATGCATTTTTTCCCATAGGTCAATTTTACACGTTTCTCATTTGGATGTGTGGTTATGAAGTTATGGTCTTACCCTTTTCAAAACCCTAATTCTCGACTTTTCCAATTGTTGGTGTAAGCCCTAGAGGCCAATACTTTTTTGGTACTTGTATCGGATTATTCGTTTAATAATAAAAGGCATTTCTTTATTATGTTTGTCTTTCAGAATAATAAAGTCCCTAGAATAGTTAGTCTGTTTAATGAAATGTTAAGTGTGACTTAATCATGAGATCCCATTAAACATAAAGACATTATTCTTAAAATATCCGTAGTCAAGCTTTATTGCAAAGTGGGATAACATTAAAAGCATTGAGACTATTATGAAGATAGACTGATGATCACATCTCATGGATCATGGATAAAGAGTTATCAAGTCTTGACATAGGTATAAATATTAGGAGTAATATTTATACCGGATTGACCCGCTATGAGAATACTACATAGTATGTTATGCAAAGTGTCATAAGTTATTCTCATGGTGATAATGGTGTATTACCACCCTTCGACCTGAAACCACTATGGACCCTAGATGTAGAGTCGGGTGCTTTATTGCTGATCAAACATTATCCGTAACTGGATGATCATAAAGACAGTTGATGGGCACTCCACGAAGCATGCTGAGGGACATGAGTGTCCTAGATGGAATTTGCCAATCCTGCATAACAGAAGAAATGTCTAAGGGCCCAATATTGAATTGGACAAGGATGACACAGTGTATGCCTTGTGTTCAATATAGACATAGGGGCAAAAGGGTAATTGTACAAACATATATTATCACGAAAAAGGTTTTGTCAGATCACATGACATTTTCGTGACTTGGGTAGCAGTGATGTGTTGCTAGATACCGCTTACTGTTTATTATGTTAAATATATAATTTAATATAATTACCAACGTTACGAAATCCTACAGGGTCACACACATAAGGACAGTTTGATGAGAGATAGAGAAATCAAAAAGGAACACCGTAAGGTACGGTGCACTTAAGTGAAAAATAGAAATTCGGATAATATAATAATAATTATTGTTATTTTATAATGGTTATAAAATAATAATAAAATAAATATATTTATTATAATAATAGTTATTATAATAATATATAATATTATTATGGATCATGTGAATTGGGTTTTAGCCCGCAGCCCACAAGAGAGTCTATAAAAGGAACCCTTGTGATGAAGCTTTCACTTGATGCAATTTCGTTTTTGATTCTCTTTTCTCACTCAAATAATTCCGTTCGTAAGCAGCTAGCACTGTGACCGGAAGCTGTTCGTGTGGACTGAGTAGAGGCGTTGCACTTCATCAACGCTTGTGATCGCTGCATCAAAGATCTGAATCGCCACAAAGAGGTAACGATTCTATCACTGACCATACTCATTCGTAAGGATCACTAAAGGAAATTTTTGTTTTCCGCTGCGTTTAGATCGCAATTTTCCTTCAGTGGTATCAGAGCCACTTACGAAACCATGGATCTGATAGCTGTTAAATTTCCGTCTTTTCTGTATTTGATTCGATTAAAACACAGAATGAATTTAACAATAAACGATTAATTAAATTTGGCATCTGTTGTGTACGATTTGGATGATTGATGTTGATTATGCTTCAGAAACCGACATTAGTATGGTGAAGTTGTGCGATACATTGATCATCCATAGGTTACACAATTAGATCAATCACTTTTATATAAGATATAAGAAATTCTGATGCAAAGATGGTATATGGGATATACTGTTTTGATTTCATCCATTCAATCACATAAGGATTGTAATTCTTTTGAAAGATCATCATTTTCATTCGCTTCGGAATCCGACGTTAGTATGGTGAAGCAATGACATGTTGATCTATCATATTGAGTTATCAATCGAGTTGTGTTTGACGGCATGAAATTGTTGCATTAGGATTAATGGCAGTACAAGTGTTGTATTGCCGCAGACTTTTCCGGTTGGGGTTGTAAATGCACAAAAGTTGTGCAGGAAACGACGTGAAATACAATGAAGTGTTCATAAAAAATTTCGCCGGGGCGCTGCCCCCTTGACCCCCGTCCGCTGAACGGTCAGCGGAACCCCCGGCTAAGTCTGCAAAGTGTGATCAATCAGCCGAAATTTAATTTAGTTTATTTAATTATCAGAATTTTAAACTAATAGTAAAAGTGTGTTTATTATTATTTATTTGTGGTGATCAGTTATGGCCTTAGTTTATCCTTTATTATTGTTTTGGGATTTTTGAATACGGCCTGCGTGTCGTGCCTCTCTCTCAATCTCTTTATGTAACTTCTTTTCTCATCTCACTCCCTCGTATGTAAAACGAGTTTTCTTATATGTAATGTAATATTATGTTATGAAAAAAAAAAGGAAGTATTCAATATAAAAGGAGGATAACCTTGGAGATCATGCTTGGAGAAGCTTAGATCGTTATTAGGTTAGCTTAGGTTCTCTCATTGGCTTGAGAGAACAATTGCGTTAGGGGCCATAATTGTATCTTTTTTATATGTATGTTGATGCATGTAATTGTATGTTGATGCATGTGAGAGACGTTTTGCATGTTAAGCCGGTGAGATCAAACTAATAACAAATTCCCTCAAAATTAAATATTAAGTTTATGCTTTCCAATTTTTAGCACTCATCAAGACTAGTATCGAGCATTGTAGGTTTCGCCTACGCGAGGTGCATGTTCTATATTAGTAAGGTGTGATGGGATAATTGTAATATCCAATTGCTAAAACAATGGGTCAAACTTAACTAAACAAATTATAATAAGATTATATATGTTTAGAAGCAAGAATTGGGAATGATTCATGTGATGGATCAGAATAAAGAGTTATTCACCCAATTGAAAATATTCGAGAGTTGTATGAGATACAATTGGAAGGAGTTCCTACCTAAATAACTTAGTTTTGTGTAATCAGCCTAACGCTGACTTAAAACAAAGTGAAACATGGATCTCGACCCACTAGAAAGTCTTCCAACAGGATTTTCCGAATCAAATGATGAGGGTCATTTGTTTTGAATAAAATAGTGGGAGCATATTTGATTAAAGGCCTAATTAAATATGTTGTTTTAATGATACTTATATTTTCATATTTCTCTTGTAGATTACCATGACAACAAACACATCGAACAATATTTTGCGATCCATCCTAGATAAGGAAAAATTGTCTGGGACAAATTTCCTGGATTGGCACCGTAATCTGAGGATTGTCCTCAAGCACGATAAGAAGCTGTATGTCTTGGAGACACCAGTTCCTGAGGAGGAACCTCCTAGTTCTGCACCAAAGGCAGAAAGAGATGCTTATAAGAAGCATTTCGATGATGCAAATGAAACCGCTTGCCTCATGCTTGCTACCATGAACTCTGAGTTGCAAAAGCAACACGAGAACATGTATGCGTTCGATATGATCGGACATCTGAAAATGCTTTATCAAGAGCAAGCAAGAATTGAGAGGTTTCAGGTTTCAAAGTCCCTTTTTAACAGCAAGTTAGCTGAGGGAGCCCCTGTAAGTCCCCATGTACTCAAGATGATTGGGTATGTGGAGAACCTTGACAGATTAGGGTTTCCCCTTGGAAAAGAACTTGCGATTGATCTGATCTTGCAATCGTTGCCAGAGAGCTTCAGTCAGTTTGTCCTGAATTTCAATATGAATGACCTGGACAAAAGTCTTCCAGAACTGCTTGGCATGTTGAGAACTGCTGAGCAGAATATGAAGACAAAAGGGAAATCCATTCTGATGGTCAGTAATGGAAAGAAACAGAACAAGAGGCCCATCAAACAGGGTGGTAGAGGGAAAGGCAAGGAAGTTGCCAAACCCAAACCCACTCCTCCTGTTTTGAAGCCTAGTGGAGGAATAGCAAAGGAGGGCACTTGCTTCCATTGCGGTAAGACCGGACATTGGAAGAGAAATTGCCCAAAGTACCTGGAAGATAAGAATAATGGAGTAGAGACTTCAAATTCAGGTATTTTTGTTATTGAAATTAATTTATCTACTTATGCATCATGGGTATTAGATACTGGATGCGGTTCTCACATTTGTACTAATGTGCAGGGGCTAAAAAGGAGTAGAGATTTGGCAAAAGGTGAAGTTGACCTACGAGTTGGCAATGGAGCAAAGGTTGCTGCTTTAGCTGTAGGAACTTATGTTTTAACTTTACCTAGTGGTTTAATAATTCAGTTAGAGAACTGTTATTATGTACCTGCAATTAGCAGGAATATTATTTTCGTTTCTTGTTTGGACAAGTTTGGTTTTTCATTCATAATAAGGAACAATTGTTGCTCCATTTATTTGAATGATATATTCTATGCTACTGCAAAAATGAATAATGGACTATATGTCCTTGATCTTGAAATGCCAATTTATAACATTAATACTAAAAGGTTGAAACCAAATGAGTTGAATCCAACTTACCTTTGGCACTGTCGATTAGGCCACATAAATGAGAAACGTATTTCCAAACTCCATAAAGATGGACTCTTGGACTCTTTTGATTATGAATCATATGAGACATGCAGATCTTGTTTAATTGGAAAGATGACAAAGTCCCCATTCACAGGAAAAGGTGAAAGGGCTAATGATCTTTTGGCACTCATACATACTGATGTATGTGGACCACTGAACATACCAGCCACAGGAGGTTTTCAGTACTTCATCACTTTTACTGATGACTTCAGTAGATACGGATATGTGTAGGGGTGGACAGAAACCGTATACCCGACCCTATCTGATTGAAACCGATTCTTTTTTGGAAATTGGGCGGGTTCAGTCGGTCCATTGGGCCAAACGGGTTGATATATTTGGGTTTAAGAGGGTTGATATGGGCGGGCCGGGTACGAAAAGCTGACCCGCGGGTACCCTGACCCGCCCGACCATTTCCCTTTTCCTTTTCATTTCTGGCTTCACGTTACGTTACCTTTCCATTTTCATTTCATTTATGCCTTTCTCAGTAACTTGTAAAAAAACCCTAAATCACCACCACTGGTTCGCTTCACACCTTCGGTTCTCCGACCATTACCGATCACCATTCACCACCGCTATCCCTCACCCTCTTCTCAGTATTCACCACAGTCCCTCACCCTATTCTCATCAATCGCAACTGTCTCTCACTATTTCTCTTCTGAAGCTCTAACTCACATCTTTGTCTCATATCTTCCATTTGTCTCTTTCATTTCTTTTCTGACTCATATCTTTGCTGTTTCTTATGAAGGTTTGAAGGCTTTTGGAAGTTTTACTTGAAAGTGACATCGAAGGTTTGAAGAGGAATGGACCAAGGTCAGAATGGAATGGATCAAGGTAATTTCTTTACCGTACATAGTATGATTTTAAGTGTATGTGTTTATAAATTTGATTTTGATCATAGTTTTTAAAAGTTGATCGGTAGTTTTTGATAATGGCTCCTTGTTATTTCAGTGACTGGTGAGCCTAATCAAAATCCACCGGTTAATGAAGTAGGTTCAACTACACAGCCTACAAAAAAGAGGAAATCTAGTGCAAGTGGTTCTAGGCAATCATCTGCTTGCTGGGAACACTTTGTTAGATTACCTAATGATCTTGTTGATACACCCACTGCAGCCTGCAAACACTGCCATAAAAAATACTTGTGTGACCCTAGGACTCACGGCACCACCAACTTAAACCATCATATTTTAAAATGTCCTAAGAAGCCCCTTGTTGTGTCAACTGACCCCACACAAACTATTCTAACATACCCAACTGTAGATGGTAACTTGGTTCAAGTTAGCTCTAGGTTTGACAAGAAAGCTTGTAGAAGTGCATTGTCTGTTTTTGTAGTTCTAGATGAGCAGCCATTTAGTGCAGTAGAGGGTGAAGGGTTTAAATTTTATTCCAAAGTAATGCAGCCCCAATTTACCATCCCATCTAGGCGTACGGTAGCTAGGGATTGTTTTCAGCTACACTTGGATGAAAAACAGAAGTTAAAGGCCTTTTTTAAGTCTGACTGCAATAGGGTAGCACTTACTACTGATTGTTGGACTTCTATACAAAATCTCAATTATTTGACCCTTACGGCACACTTTGTGGATAACGATTGGAAGTATCAAAAAAGAATTATAAGCTTCGCCGTAATTCCAAACCACAAGGGTGAAACTGTTGGTAGGAAGATTGAAGAAGTGTTGAGGGATTGGGGAATCAGAAATGTGTCAACCATAACTGTTGATAATGTCACTTCCAATGATGTTGCTGTGACATATCTAAAGAAAAAGGTTGCAAATATGAATGGGTTGATGGGGGATGGAGAGTGTTTTCATATGAGGTGTTCTGCTCACATTTTGAACTTGGTGGTAAATGAGGGTTTGAAAGATAAACATTTATCTGTTACTAGTGTTAGGGATGCTGTTAGATTTGTTAAGTCCTCACCTCATAGGGCAGCCAAGTTTAAAGAATGCATTGAATTTGCTGGGATAACTTGCAAAAAATTAGTATGTCTTGATGTTTCTACTCGTTGGAACGCGACATATTTAATGCTAGAGGCTGCAGAGAAGTTTCAACTCGCTTTTGAAAAGCTTGAGGATGAAGAGTCGAGTTATAGGGAGTTCTTTGGAAAAGGTAATCCCCCTAGTAGTGATGATTGGGACACTGCTAGGGCTTTTGGTGCATTTCTAAAGTTATTCTACGAAGCAACTAAGATTTTTTCCACCTCTCAAAGTGTGAGTCTGCATACTTGTTTTCACCAAGTGTCTGCCATTTATTGTGAGTTGAAGCAAGCTACAATGAACTTAAATGATGTTTTTGCAAGTGTAGGTGGGGATATGATGGAGAAGTATAATAGATATTGGGGGAATGCTGATAAGATGAACAAGATGATATATTTTGGTATTATTCTTGATCCAAGATACAAGTTGAGTTACATTGAGTGGACGTTTAAGGACATGTACGGAGTTGGATCGAAGTTTGGTAGTGACTTGGTAAAATCTATAAAAGAGGATTTACAAAAGTTGTATGATTGGTATAAGCAAGCTTATGACCAAAAACATAATTCCACACACCCTTTTGGTAGTGGTGGAAATAATGTCTCCAATGACGAAACAATTGTAGGTGCTGCCCGTTCATCCATTATGGCTAGAGCTGATGCTTTTGAGCAACATTTAGAGGAACAAAACTCGATTGATCAACAAAATGAGCTTGAGGGGTATAATTCTAGTAAGTGTGTTAAAAGGGATCCTAACTTTGACATTCTTGTGTGGTGGAAACGCAATTCAGCCGAATATCCTATTTTATCTACAATGGCTAAAGATATTTTAGCCACACCAGTTTCTACCGTTGCTTCCGAAAGTGCCTTTAGCACAGGAGGGAGGATCATAGAAACCTATAGGAGCTCTCTAACTGCTGAAATGGCAGAAGCTTTAATTTGCACCCAGAATTGGTTAAGGCCTTCTTTAACCTATTTCAAAGATATGAACCTCATGGAAGATTTTGAGCTTTCAGAAGATATTGTAACAGGTCAATTTATTAATTCATTTTGAATATAAAAGATATTCCACTGTTATATAATTATGTCTTTCTAAAAAATATTTTTTTTCATTATTTTAGAGTTTCAACAAATGTCTTCAGCAGCAAGGGGAGGATCAGGTGTCTCATCATCACAGCCTCAGCCACAACCTTCTGGTTGTGCTTGAAATGGATGTATGTATATCATATTTACTTTATTACTTTATTATTTTTTTATAACTAATGTTTATGTTGTCCAATTTTTCAGGTCAACTGTGTTTTTTGATTTTTTGAGGTCTATGACCTATATATATATATATATAACTACTGAATCGAAGAATATATATTTATATTTTGTCCCTTGAATTTTGAGATGCACAACTTTTGGATATGGAGGGTATGTAGTTTTGGTTATGTTGGAGTTTCACTTTTTGGAGCACTTTTTGGAGTTTTGGGAGACTAGGTAATTCAATGAACATATCTATCTGCTCCTCTTTTAGTTTTTCATTTCACTGTGCTGCTGCAATAATGGTTTATTGCAGGAATCTGATGGCTTGGTTGTTACTCTTGGGATCTTGGGATTGCTGCAGCTACTGGATTGGGTGCATTAGCTTTTTCTGAGGTTGATGATATATATGAGTTTTTGCCGAGGTAAGTTTGTTTTTCTACCCAAGATAAATTTAAGTCGTTTATTAAGATAAATTCTATTGAACAATGTAATGTTGAATCAAGAAAGCTTGTTGATGAATATTTTCTCAATTCCATCAGGTGTTGGGTTTTGGTACCTACCCCACTTCCATTGAAAAAAGGGATAAGGGATGAATGATCATTGGATTTGAGGTATTGAACATTACTGTATCAGCTTATTCTAGTGCTTAATTACTACTTATGATTCAGAGACTGAGATGGTTTGCTGGTTTGAATCAAAAGAATTGGTCAAATAAAAGGTTGGTCAGTGCTGATCTACCTGGCCTTTCAAGGCCAAATCACTCACCTATGCTTGATGCTGTTCATGAAGTTGCAATTTACATTCATAGGTTTCATAATCTTGATCTTTTTGAACAGGGGTAAGCTTCAATTTTGACAATATTTATTTCTGGTTTTTTGTTTTACTTCTGGTTTTTTGTTTTACTGCAGCTGGGTTACATTCATAGGTTTCACAACTTAACTATCTTTGTTTTGTTTGTCTTCCACACTGTATTGTTTTAACTTTGAATGATATGATTTGTTGAATTGTACCAGTGAATGTAGAGATTCAGAAGGCACTTATACTGGAGATTATGTTGGGTCAAACAAGGTATGATATGATATGTTGATGCAATAATTGTGAAGGCGTTTTTAGTTGAAATCATAAAGCATTGATGGCTGCACATGATATCCTGCTTGAAGATCTGAGAAGATTAAGCACCGGCATTAACCAAGCGATTGATTTAGCTGAAATTGTGTTTGAATCAGATGATACAAAATGGTTTGATTCGCCTCTGCCAGCACGTGACGTCAAAAGTATTGATGGTGAACAATCAGTTCAGCTGCTTGATGGAGAAAAAGTCAGTGTCGAAGTCCCTAATTCTGTCAATGTTTGTTGCTTCTCTGTGTTTTATTCTACTATTCGCATATTGAATACTTAAATAATTCTGTTAATGCCGAGTCTGATATATTTGTGGTGAATTTGCTTGCTTTTTATGAAGAAATGCTTTTCCCACATAACACTGACATTCAATTCATAATGTTAGGTCCAAAACAAATCATTGCTGCGGTGCTAATGATGTTGTATATTTTGTGCGTATGTATTGCAGGATGCCACTGTGAGTGGTTTACGACGGAACAAGCTTTGCAACAAACAGAATTTCAACCGGTATGACCTTCGTAATCTCTTTCTTTCTTTTGGTCTCTGCGTCGCGTGTTCACCCTTTGTGTTAGCCTTATTGAACAAATTAGTAGCTCCTGTGCAACATGTCGAACGAGTGAACTAGACAAATTTTTAACACAATCTCTTTATCTTAACTTATTCCATCATGCAAACATGAACCAGTAGGTTACAGGACTTTTCTGTGCAACAACCGCAATAACTCATGCACATGCTCCTCCGTCGCTACTCACTTGTACTCATATAATAAACCCTGCACACACAATTTCAACCACCTATCTTCACTATAATAAATGAAAGAAAAAGTCATAACCAACACTGCTATTACATGAGGATAATTCACTAACTAAAATATAAAAAGTATATACATATAGACAAAGATTTATTGAATTTGCTTAAGACAAGAGTTGGTTGTGTTACTGTTAGGTACATTTTTTCATACTGATGCGACTTTGTCGCAAGATGTCAGTTCCGTGATAAGAGTATAACATGCAAGATCAGGTCTCTAAAAGCAGAAAAATGGTGAAAATGAATGCCAAAGAAACACTTGTTGTACTCTTTGCTCAGGATCAATCAGGTTTATTTGTTTATCAATTTTCCAACATATTTGTTACTACTATAATTATTATAATTGAACTTATCTTAATTTGTTCTTATATATATCTCAGGATTCATCAGCATAGATTGTGGTCTCCCTGAAAAATCAAGCTATGCTGAGACAACCACAGGCATTAACTACATTTCAGATGCAAAATTCATAGATACTGGTGTTTCCATCAGGATACCCCCTGTAGGCAACACTGTCCTACAACAACTAGAACATGTGAGAAGCTTTCCTACTGGAGTGAGAAACTGTTACAAAATAGCTTTATCATACTTCTGTTAAGCTTTATCATACTTTCCTACTTAGCAATGATAATATATGTAAATATCTTTTCAATGATATACTTTCCTACTTTCATACTTTCCTAAGTAGCTTTATCATACTTCTGTTAAGCTTTATACTTCTGTTAAGCTTCAATGATAATATTGTGAATGTATCTGATTCTCTCTTACTAATATGATGCTCTCAGTTTTTTTGTTGATAGACTTTTGCCTTGGATGCTCAACAACTTAGTGCATTGGATGCTCAACAAATTGTTTCTGTTGTTTGTGGAGCTGATCATACTATTGCTTATTCTGACTCACGTGTCGAAGTATATAGTTGGGGATGGTATGCATATTCTATCTTTTCTACTGTGTTTCTTTAAACTTCACTTTAGTGGCAAATGGATAATGCATCCTTTTCTGTTTGTATTTTCTGTCACTTATGTGGCATATTTGTGACTGAAATTTGATTCTTTACTCACAAATTTATAATTGTTTATTGATTCTTTAATGTAATATTGCTGTAAAATTATTCAACTTATTTTACTTAGTGTTTTTGTTATGCTTAATTTCTCTACAATTATCATTTGGAACTCCTGCTTACAACATTTTCTACATTAGTTTCAGTTTGGGCAATTTAACCTTTTCTTCATGTGTTTCTTCTTCCTTTTATCTTTTATATTGGCAGGGAGCAGCTTTTACCCAATCATCCTTGACGCCTCCCGTTCACAGCATCTGTTTTCTTTGATGAGAGTGAAGGTTGAGAAGGATTGAGTTGAGTTTAAATTGAGGTTTGTGCTTTGATGCTATAAGAACTCTCTTGTGCTTGATTGGTTTAAATATTTTGATTTTTTAAAAATGTGTTTTGGTTTGAATAATCTAAGCCTTTGTGAGCTGATTTAGACTCTGAATCTCTACTTTGTTTTGAACAATGATGCATTTATGGGAATAACAATAATTCTTTGAAGTTTGTCTGCATCATGTTATAATGAAGACTCTAAATGCATGTGAAAATTTCATGTCATGTATGTCATAATAAATTCTGCACATTCATTTTCAACTATGTTTAGCAGTTTTGGCTACTTATTGTGAAGGGTATTCCCTAATTTTGGTACTTACAAATCCAAATCTAGTAGTTGTTTAGTCAATTTCAAGTCTTGTATGTTGCTTTTGAATGTTCTGTTTTCAATATGGTATTTACTTCTTGTAGTGATTTTTATTTTAACAATAGTTTATATTGATATGCAGGTATTTCACTTTGAATTTTGTGAATAATTTTATCTGTGTTATGAATCTTCTATTTTCAATTGGTTATTCAAATCTATTAGACTGGTTTTGAAATCTGATCATGTTAGATTGACATTACTGATCATAACTACATAATGTAGATATGCACTTTCTTATAGTTGGGGCCCATGTTTGGTTGGAGGATTCTGATGTAGCTTGGATAGATGGCGAAGTCTTGGAGATTAATGGAGAACAAATCAAAGTCCTTTGCACTTCTGGGAAGACGGCGAGTGCATTTTTGTAATGGCAGCGAAACTTACTAATGGCAGCGGAACTTACTAATGGCAATGATAAGCTTTATCATACTTCTGTTAAGCTTTATCATACTTTCCTACTTAGCAATGATAATATATGTAAATATCTTTTCAATGATAATATACTTTCCTACTTTCATACTTTCCTAAGTAGCTTTATCATACTTAGCATACTTCTGTTAAGCTTTATATTTCTGTTAAGCTTCAATGATAATATCGTTTCTAGCAATGATAATATCTTCTGTTAAGCTTTATACTTCTGTTCATACTTCAATGATAATATCTTTTCATACTTCTGTTAAGCTTTATCATACTTTCCTAGCAATGATAATATATGTAATGGCAATGAATAATGATAATAGATATGCCACTGATAATATATATAATGGCAATGATAAAAGCACTGTGAGTGGCAATGGTATATATGTTCCGTATAATAATATATGTTAATTATATATATTGCACTGTGAGTGGCAATGATAAAAGAAATGATAATAGAAATATATGTTAATTATATATTATTGCCAATATATGCTCTGTTGCAAAGAATTTAGTATTTAGTAATTTATATTTTAGTTGGAATTAAATTGTAGGTCAAAATGTGTTATTGGACTCTATAAAAACCAACCCAATAACCCGATTAAACCGTGTGTATTAACCCGCAACCCGTGCTTACCCAACCCGTCCAAACCGATTGCGGAAATGGGCGGAAATGGGCCTACGTATCTAAACCGCGGGTTGAGCTGGGTGTGACTTTTGGGCCCGAAACCGCCCAACCCGGCCCGTTGTCCACCCCTAGATATGTGTATTTAATGAAACACAAATCTGAGTCCTTTGAAAAGTTCAAGGAATTCAAGAATGAAGTACAAAACCAACTAGGTAAGAATATTAAAGTTCTTCGATCAGATCGAGGCGGTGAATATTTAAGCCTAGAATTTGATGACCATCTAAAAGAGTATGGGATTCTATCCCAACTTACTCCTCCTGGAACACCACAATGTAATGGTGTATCTGAGAGAAGAAATCGAACCTTGTTAGACATGGTCCGATCCATGATGAGTCACGTCGATCTTCCAAACTCCTTTTGGGGACATGCATTATTAACAGCAGCTTACACACTTAACCGTGTTCCATCCAAAAAGGTTGATAAGACACCATATGAGATATGGAGTGGTAAGAAACCACATATGTCTTACATGAAGATTTGGGGTTGCGAAGTTTACGTCAAACGACAAATTTCAACCAAGCTTGAGCCCAAATCTGACAAATGCTTATTTGTGGGGTATCCTAAAGAAACAAGAGGATATTACTTCTACAATCCTTCTGAGGGCAAAGTGTTTGTCGCTCGAACTGGAGTCTTTCTGGAAAGGGATTTTATTTCCAAAGGAAACAGTGGGAGGAAAATAGAGCTTGAAGAAATTCAAGAATCACAAAACATTGAAACACCTATGGAGGAACTAGAGCGGGAAACACAAGTAGTTGTGGAAGAGCAACCTGCTCAAGTAGAACAAGACCAACGTAGGTCAAGCAGGATATGTCACCAACCTGAGAGATATGGATATCTCATAAGTGATCAGGGTAATGTATTACTCATGGATCAAGATGAGCCTGTGACCTACAAAGAGGCCATAACTGGTCCTGAGTCTGAGAAGTGGCTAGAAGCCATGAAATCTGAAATGGATTCCATGTACACAAACCAGGTTTGGACCTTGGTAGAACCTCCTATAGGAGTTAACCCTATAGGATGCAAGTGGGTCTTCAAGAAGAAGACTAACATGGATGGTAAGGTACATACCTATAAAGCAAGACTGGTTGCAAAAGGCTATAAACAAATTCATGGGGTTGACTATGATGAAACCTTTTCACCAGTTGCAATGCTTAAATCTGTTCGGATTTTACTTGCCATCGCTGCATATCATGATTATGAAATATGGCAGATGGATGTCAAAACTGCTTTCCTTAATGGGAATCTTCTTGAGGATGTGTACATGACACAACCTGAAGGATTTGACATACCACAAGATGCCCAAAAGATATGCAAGTTACAGCAATCAATCTATGGATTGAAGCAAGCTTCCAGAAGCTGGAATCTTCGTTTTGATGAAACCGTAAAACAATATGGATTCATCAAAAATGAAGATGAACCTTGTGTCTACAAGAAGGTTAGTGGGAGCATGATCGTGTTTCTGGTATTATATGTAGATGACATATTACTCATTGGAAACGATGTCCCTACCTTGCAACAAGTGAAGACTTGGTTAGGGAATTGTTTTTCTATGAAAGACCTAGGTGAAGCAGCCTATATATTAGGAATTAGGATCTATAGAGATAGATCACAAAAACTGCTTGGCCTAAGTCAGAGTACATACATAGATAAAGTGTTGAGACGCTTTAATATGCATGATTCCAAGAAAGGATTCATACCTATGCAACATGGTCTGTGTTTATCAAAAACACAATCCCCTTCAACTAAGGAAGAAAGGGATCGCATGAATAAGATTCCATATGCATCTGCAATAGGATCTATCATGTATGCCATGTTATGTACTCGACCAGATGTCTCGTATGCATTAAGTGCAACGAGTAGGTACCAATCTGATCCCGGTGATGCTCACTGGGTAGCTGTCAAGAATATCCTTAAGTACTTGAGAAGGACTAAGGATTCATTCTTGATATATGGAGGTCAGGAAGAGCTTGATGTAATTGGTTACACTGATGCTAGCTTCCAGACAGATAAGGATGATTTTAGATCACAATCTGGTTATGTGTTTTGTCTCAATGGTGGCGCTGTGAGCTGGAAAAGTTCAAAGCAAGAAACAGTTGCTGATTCTACAACTGAGGTCGAGTATATTGCTGCCTCAAATGCAGCAAAGGAAGTTGTTTGGATCAAGAAGTTCATTAGTGAACTTGGCATAGTCCCTAGCATTATGGATCCCATTGGTTTATATTGTGATAACAATGGTGCTATCGCACAAGCTAAGGAGCCTAGATCTCACCAACGATCCAAACACATACTTAGGCGTTATCACCTCATTCGAGAGATAATCGATCGGGGAGATGTGAAGATATGCAGAGTACCTACACTTGACAATATCACTGACCCATTAACAAAGCCTCTTGCGCAACAGAAGCATGATGGTCATACTAGATCTATGGGTATTAAGGGTATGCCTAATTGGCTCTAGTGCTAGTGGGAGATTGTTGGTGTAAGCCCTAGAGGCCAATACTTTTTTGGTACTTGTATCGGATTATTCGTTTAATAATAAAAGGCATTTCTTTATTATGTTTGTCTTTCAGAATAATAAAGTCCCTAGAATACTTAGTCTGTTTAATGAAATGTTAAGTGTGACTTAATCATGAGATCCCATTAAACATAAAGACATTATTCTTAAAATATCCGTAGTCAAGCTTTATTGCAAAGTGGGATAACATTAAAAGCATTGAGACTATTATGAAGATAGACTGATGATCACATCTCATGGATCATGGATAAAGAGTTATCAAGTCTTGACATAGGTATAAATATTAGGAGTAATATTTATACCGGATTGACCCGCTATGAGAATACTACATAGTATGTTATGCAAAGTGTCATAAGTTATTCTCATGGTGATAATGGTGTATTACCACCCTTCGACCTGAAACCACTATGGACCCTAGATGTAGAGTCGGGTGCTTTATTGCTGATCAAACATTATCCGTAACTGGATGATCATAAAGACAGTTGATGGGCACTCCACGAAGCATGCTGAGGGACATGAGTGTCCTAGATGGAATTTGCCAATCCTGCATAACAGGAGAAATGTCTAAGGGCCCAATATTGAATTGGACAAGGATGACACAGTGTATGCCTTGTGTTCAATATAGACATAGGGGCAAAAGGGTAATTGTATAAACATATATTATCACGAAAAAGGTTTTGTCAGATCACATGACATTTTCGTGACTTGGGTAGCAGTGATGTGTTGCTAGATACCGCTTACTGTTTATTATGTTAAATATATAATTTAATATAATTACCAACGTTACGAAATCCTACAGGGTCACACACATAAGGACAGTTTGATGAGAGATAGAGAAATCAAAAAGGAACACCGTAAGGTACGGTGCACTTAAGTGAAAAATAGAAATTCGGATAATATAATAATAATTATTGTTATTTTATAATGGTTATAAAATAATAATAAAATAAATATATTTATTATAATAATAGTTATTATAATAATATATAATATTATTATGGATCATGTGAATTGGGTTTTAGCCCGCAGCCCACAAGAGAGTCTATAAAAGGAACCCTTGTGATGAAGCTTTCACTTGATGCAATTTCGTTTTTGATTCTCTTTTCTCACTCAAATAATTCCGTTCGTAGGTAGCTAGCATTGTGACCGGAAGTTGTTCTTGTGGACTGAGTAGAGGCGTTGCACTTCATCAACGCTTGTGATCGCTGCATCAAAGATCTGAATCGCCACAAAGAGGTAACGATTCTATCGCTGACCATGCTCATTCGTAAGGATCACTAAAGGAAATTTTTGTTTTCCGCTGCGTTTAGATCGCAATTTTCCTTCACCAATTACTTCTTAATCCTTGATCCAATGGTCATTAAACTTCATAGATAGATGTAATATGCTATTATTAACATATTTGCTTCAAACTTTGAGGTCAAATTCCTTATGGTTAAAAAGTTGACTTTTTGGTCAAATGAACGATCGATCGATAACTACCAGATCGACTGTTGATGTTCTGGGTCTTCTGAGGTGTTGAAACTTCTCGAGTGGACTTTAATAAGCCATATGAGCTTCATGGACCATGATTCTATCATTGGAACACCTTTTAAATCAAAATTCAAACTACAATTGACTTTTTTTGATCAGAAACCCTAACCGGGGATCCTGAACTGCACCGTTCTTGATCTTTGGGTGACAACCTCAAATTGGATTCATACTTGACCCAATGGAGTATATTTGATAATGTAGATACTTTTTCATGGAGAATCAGTCCAAGACGTTGACTGAGCAAACCATCGAAACCTCGATTATGACTGTACGGAACCCTAATTCACCTGTATCTTAACAAAGACAAACTTGAAATAGGTTAAGGTTAGATAAACAAATGAAGATGATCCTAGAATGATGATGAAGATCTAAGGGTCAAAATTTGAGGTGCAACAGAAGGCAATGAAACTATTGAGAACATATTCTCAAGGTTTCAGACTCTTTTTGAAAGGACTCTTGATTTCTGTCATGTAACAACCACTTCCTTCTTGAGACCTCTCAAAAGAACTGATCCATTCATCCTTCTTATACTAAAGAACTTTCCAATTCACTTCAAATTATAGGCATGCTTCCGCCGCATGTTTAGAGACCTTCTTCCAAAATTTATCTCCTTCAGTGAGAGAAGTCTTCAACATCGTTTTCGGAGTAGGCAAATTGGATAGAAAACCGTATTGATCTACCTCTTCCCGTAAATAGTCGGTAAACCTGACTTTCACCCGTAGTTTCTACAACTCATTCTCAACTTTAGAATTTCCTCGCTCAAGAACCTCACACTTCTCCTTCAACTAACCTTGTTCCCTTAAAAAGGTCACTAGAGCCCAATACATCATCTTGGCTAGCAACTACCAAATAAACTAGGGATTCGACCCTAAATAAGGTACAAGAAAAATTTATAAAAAGAACCCGCATGTCAGTTGCAGATAAGCTTCAAACAAAATCCAAGTTATTTTTAGCCATGAAAGCATCAAATTCTTATGGGGTGCATGGTACCCGAGATAGAAGAATGACAAGAAGCCGAAAGAAAGGAGTATGAGCCTTCTGACCGGTACCCTCTGTCGCTGTAGTCAACTATTCCATCTCAGGGGTTATACCCAGGGTAGAATTTGCAACTGCCGTCGGGGCAGCCACTACAACCAGTATCTGGACCCCTAGTATCTGAGTGGAGGCAACGACATGAGCCACTAATATCTGTCTAGATAAACTAGGTTTAAGACCTCTAATCTTTCGCGAGCGCAAGATCCTTCTGCAATTGATCCATGTTATTTGTAAGGCACTAATACCATTGTAAAAAAAGGCCCCTAGGATCCCCATCCTTACCAAAGATTTTTTTTCCTGAATGATCAAGCGCACTGAAAATTGCATAAGTATCTAGTTGTATATTCTTTTGATGAACAAAGAGTACTTCATTAGGACCAATACTTCGGTGGAAATGCGCCCTATACTAATGCTTTTGAAAGCCATTTCTATAAGATCGAGCATACCCCACCAGGGTCAAAGACAAACAAAAGGAAAGATGAGCTTCATGAGTAACAGGTTTCACCGGTATGAAACATTCCGAAAAATTACCCTAGTCAGTGGCGAAATAGCCAAACCAAGGCACATGTGGCGAAGGAAGACCAATTCCTGATCCCGAACGTCATCTTGAGAAGTACGGGTGTCGCTACTGCGAAAATCGGCGCCAGCTGAACAGAAGAGTCGCCACCGTGCGTTATTTATCCCACGGGAGGGAAAGGAAACGCTCAGAGTAAACCTCGCACAACACGGGAAAGGTATGGTCGTCGCAACCAAAACCTGGGTTCGGGAGTCGGTTACGCAAGGGGAAGGTATTAGAACCCCTCACGTCCGTCGTACTCGACGGGATCCACGCTTGCTTGGGTTGTCTAAAGGATGCAAACAATCTATCTACGGCTGCTAAATCTAAACAGAAGGGAATTGACTCGATAGAGCGTCGCACTCTATGCCTACGTATTCTCAAGAGAGAAAGTCAGAGTCAACGTAGTTCGGGACTACGGGGAAATTGGCTCTCCAAGACCTCGCATCTTGTGCCTACGTACTTCCACACTGCATGGAAGATCAGAGCCTTACGTAGTTCAGGCTAACTACGGCTAAACAAGGGTATTCTCACACAACAGTGAGGGATCAAACTGGTTTCAAAGGTACGGGAACCTATGGGCAACACTATGGCTTGGTCTCAAATGCACTTGGGCAAGAGAGAAAAAAGGGTAACAATTAGTCGTCAGCGGGAAAGTCTCGATTGCACAGCAGCGAGAGAACAAAAGGTTAATTGTTAGTGTGCTCGCTAGGATATCGCATCCTATGCCTACATATCCTCGTCTGGTACGAGAAATCAGAGCAGCTGTAGTTCGGCTACTTTGGGACCACAACTCAAATCTCGTTTTATTAACATTCTGAAAAATGATTACAATGATTGAATACTGAAAATAAACCCCTAGGAAATACTATCCTATCCATCTATAATGGAAAAAAAATCAAATGAAAAAGAGTCCCCTAACAAGTGGACTTCTAAAATTACCTCTAAAAAATAAATCCATGAAGAAAATATACCCTAAAAAATATTACATCTAATATTTTTTGCTATTTTCCAACTATTTTCTCCTTTTCCTTTTTTCATGCTTCTTTTTCAATCTTTTTTCAAAATATTCTTCATACATTTTTTCTCTGTTTTTATCTATTTTTCTCACTATTTTTCCTTTATTATTTTTCAATATTTCTTTTTCACTTTTCCTTCATATTTCTTTTTCATTTATTTTTCTTCAATATTTTCTTTCATATTTTTTTTCTCTTAAAATATTTTTCTCTACTTTTTTCAAGTATTTTCTCAAGCTTTTTCTTTTTTCTATTTTCTCCCTTTTTTTCAAATACACTTTTTCTATTTTTCTTTTGCAATATACTTTTTCCATACACTATAATAAAGAAAAAGCAAAAAGGAAATACTAAAGGGGAAGGGGGTGTATGTTTACAAGGGGAAATTAGCAGAAAAAAAATAAGCAAACAAAACAGAGGCCCAGTCCAATAACTGTGGCTGCAAAAACGGAGGGGGGGTATTGGAAGAAAACTGGGGTGGTATGCAGAGACATTGGGCCCAGCCCAGAAAACAAACACAAGCAGAAAAAAAACGAGGGGGTGCGTGGCTCCAAAAACGTAGTTGGGCCTGAGGCCCAAATCCTAACCCAGTCTCTTCCTTCCTCTCTTCACCTTCTGAAACCCTAAGGGATCTTCTTCTTTCTCCTTCTCTCTCAACCTAGCGCCGTCGCCGCCGCTCTGAGCTCTCTCCGTTCCAACCTCCGTCCATCCTTCTACTCTCCTTGTTCCTCCCTCGATCCAATCTCCTAAACTCCACTCGATCCTTCAATCTTTCTCAACCTCACCCTCCTTCAATTCTCGTCCTCGATCTCACGCGAGAAACAATCAACGAATAACAACATCTCTATCGATCTAACATCCGGATACGCGCACCAAACCATGGCTCGAAGATCTTGGCTTAAGTTTGTCGAAGGAACCTGGAATGATGAGGCGTTGAAGGTCTTTACAGTGTTCTTACGAAAAGGGATTGAGATGCGCTTGTTGACGAACGCTCGTGGACGGATTGAAGGTAGCGAGTCCGTGAACGAGGATATTTGGAGCTGATACACGTAGTAGATCTGGGACGAAGAAGAACATACGAAGGTTTCTGGAGTTAGGTGATTCTTGATGATGAAGAATCTGGACTTTCTGGAAAAATGACGAACTCTTGATGATGAAGAATCTGGACTTGGATGAGTGAGGAATGATGAACTCATGATGGAGGATGAACACCGGTGATGGTGATTTTCTGGAATTTGGATGATGATTGTGGCTGAGATGGGTTGAATTTGGAGTTAATCGGAGGCTATTGGATGAAGAACCTGATGAGAAGGATGAAGTTCTTGATGACGAACATGATGATGATTGATTATAATCGGAAACTGGAAAAAATGTTGAACGGGAATTTGGAGGAGATGAAGTTTTGGAGGTGGGGGATGAAGGAAGATTGAAGAAATTCTGGGTTTCTCGGTGGTTTGAGGGTTTTCCGGTGACGGGTAGGGCAGAGGGATTTGGTTAGGGCTGCCGGCGGCGGGTTGGAGTGGCGGTTGCATGGCCGCCATCCATGCAACTGGTGGGGGCTTAGGGGGTGACGCGTGGCACCGATAGTGGGAGGGATCGCTGCATGGCTCCCACGTGGTATGGAAGGTGGCAGATAGAGGGAGATTGGAGTGTGGCGTGGCAGTGTGAAGGATGTGTAACGTGGGTCCTCCCTCGCGTTTACACGTGTTCAGCTTGACTTTATATGGACTGAGAATTTCTGGAAATCTCTGGAATATTCTGGACTCTGCTAGAAACTGAATTGGGATATTGGGCCTTGCGGATTGGATACTGAAGCCCACGAAAAAACTCCAAAAAACTGAATAATACACCCCAAAAACTGCAATGAAAACATATTAGTGATGAATTAAAAATGGATTAGTGGACTGATTAACAGAAATTAAATGGACTAACGACTCAATTAACACCTGAACCTAATTAATCTAATGATTCTCTAATCTAAAAGATTTTAATAATTCTCTATTAAAACTCTAATAAACCTATATTAAATTTCATAAAAGAAAATCTATAATATCTATTAAAGACTATTAAAAGAAAAATCTATCTATTTCTATATTAAAAGAAAAACTATATGTTTCTATCAAAACCATTTAATATCTAATATATTCTAAAAACTATTAAAATATTAAAACCTATTACTATTCTATATCTAAAAAAATATATTCAAAAATCAATTAATATTCTAAAAGAAAAATCTATTAATATTCTACATTAATCTAAAAATGGTTAAAATCTACCTAATATATTCTAAAAAGAAATTACAATTATTAAAAATATTAAAACCTACTAATATTCTATAAAATGCTAAAAATGACTTAAATCTATTTAAAAAGAAATAAAACTATTAAAAATCCTATTCAATCCTAAAAATGAGTTGAAAGCTATTAAAAAATCTAAAAATGGTCAATAAAATCCAGAAAAATCACAATAATTCTCGAAGGGACAAAAATAGCACCGAACGACAAATAACACCGCGAGAGCGCACCAAAATAGCCGGTAAAAATAAACGGGCACTGAAATATCGCAAAAATACGATTCTACCTATCTGAACTTATTAAAAACACCTGAGACGCGAGACGAGAGCTGTGATCCCGATAAAATCAAAACAAATGAAAAATGCACTGTATGCGATATGCAGATGCGAATGCGGTCATGCGTCGAAACATCGAGCCAGATACGGGACCCGGTTGGCCAAATTTTAGGGTGCAACAACGGGCTACAGAAAAAAGCTCAAAAAAAAGCCTTAGGGAAGGTTTCCAAGATTTATACCCAATACAATGTTGGAATACCTTGATGAAAGCTCAAGTTACGAGATGAAGCTGTGGGTGCGCAACTTTCAAATGGTTCATCGCAACCACCTCAAAATTAGAGAAAGACAAACATATCCATAACTTGGTGAAAAAACATTCGTATAAAGGAACCAAACAATCCTCAAAAGAGTTGTATATCCTTTCCCACTGACTTATTGAGAGAATAAACCAATTAGAGGGATTGTCAACCATAATTCCAGCTTTTAATATAACCTCATGTATATTCAATATGCAGGGAGTCTTAATCACTTCAACGACCACCAAATGGTATTTACTACCATTGATTAGTTATAATAATCGGAGTCCCTTGCAGGCTAATACACTAACTTTGTAATGATAATTGAGGTTGGTCAAAGATACATCATCAGATTGTTCATGACACTATAAATGATAAGTAATTTTAGCACCGCTAGGTTCCCGACCAGTCACCCCGACATGTCTTAACGAAGCTACCGACATGTTCCCTCTTTTGGCGAACAACTTCCTTTTTCGCCTCAGTCAATATAGGGGGAGACATTGACTTCTTGACATGGTTTTCATCTCGATCAGGTTTCTCTATAAATAGAGTCTCCAAATAACCCCTATAAGGAGCCCTATCTGAGTGTGACTATTCAGACGTTCCTTCCATTTATGAATCATTAATTAAATGGATAATTTATGGTTAAAATCCCCATGGGAGTAGGAAATGCGATTCAAACTCTGTTCCCCTTCTTGAAGAAGAGGAAACATTACCCTCCGAATAACTATCGATGATAATATGGTTATTATTCATTGTAGCGAAAAATACAGTAAATGCTAAAATGAAAAGCTGAAAGGAAGGAAAGGCACCTCAAAATAAAAGGTCGAAGATAGTAAAGCAAGACAGAAAAGTGAAACTCAAAGCTCTAGAGCTTTAAATAGGTGGTAATAATTACTATAGTAAATTGCTCTTAGAGAAGAGGAATAGACTAAAAGGAAACAAGGGAAACTCATTCTACAAGATTGCGGAAAAGTTTATTCACACTCCCTCTATCCTTATATAGGCAAAGGTGATCAGACAAATCAAATTAAAAGTAAGAAACAATCATAGATCAATAATAGATTTCGCCTTGGGAACTAAATCAAACTCAAGTACACTAGAGTGTACGACAAGCTACGTCACGCCACTCAATAGCTTTTCAGGTCACACGTCAAAGAAAAATGCCCAAACATTTCAATTATAGGACCACATTAAATACACATGTTTCCATCATACTTTGGCAAAACCAAAGCAGCGCATGCCAGCTGACGCCTTGATCCGTGCCGTCCAAAGGCCCAATAACATAAGACCCATTTATCAACTTGTTCTATTACGCCGAAGGTATAAATACCTTCATAAAAGGTTTTCCAGCACACAGTTTCTAATCTCCAATCTCATTATTAAACTCTAAACTAACTTGACCGTTAAAGTGCTAACCATGTAGGTACCCTCATATGAGCCCTCATTGAAAATTAGCAGTGCCGATTCAAGATCGACACTGATCAATAAGCGTCAATTCAAGATCAACATTTTCGGTTCAATAAACATCGTGATCGCAACCTTAAATCCACGATACCGTATTAAGGAATCACCCGTGAAACTTCACATTGCCGTAACTTTTGCGATATTCTCCATTCTTGGTTTCGCAATGGAATAAAACATATTACATAAAAGCATAATTACCTTCTTTCTGTTTGTTTCGAATCATAACAGACCATGATTTAAATCAGAAATATTTGATTTGAATCACAAATATGCTTGTTACAAGACTTCTTGAGAAAATGCTCACCTCCCACAATCCCTTATGGAATGGGGGCCAGGCTAACCAAATATAAGGAGAAACCCAAATACCATGTATGTTTTACTAGGTCAAAAGGGGTTAAATTATACTTACCGCTAGGATTTGTTTAAAACTTTTTTAGAAATCATTGGAACAAGACATCTTGTTTGATATATTGTTGACAAAGTCACTATCGTTGTACTCACTAAAAATACAATATCATTTTGCATTTATAAGTTAGTTCAAAAGTTAATTTTACTAAATTATCTTATAAACTTATAAGCTATCAACTGACTTATAAAATATAGGAAAATGCTTATTAGGAAGAAAAGGTGAACACAAAAAATGCAAGAATAAATCTCAACCACTCATTATCACTACTATCCCATGATCCATATTAAAAAAAAAAAATTTAAAACCAATTTAAAATTCACATTTAAAACCGTGACATGTATGCATTCTTACATTTTTTTTTTTCTTCAAATTATTTCTTACTAAATAGCATTTCTCATTAGCTTACTTGCTATAAACAAATTTATTAATTATCTATTATTTCGTTGGTGAAAATCACATAAATTAAATTGACTTTCCAGCTCAACCCAAACACATATTTTAAAAATAATTTAATAGTTAATTATACTTTTATTATCTCATATTTAGTTTTTAATAATAACTATTTTAATATAGTGTACTATTTTTTTTTACTAGTTCACATGCTTTTAACCTAATTGACACTTGTAACATTATTTCTATTAAAAAAATCTAGTTATTTCTTTCAACTTTTATGCTGGGCCATTAGAATATACGGGCCAATCCAATCTTGAAGGCCAACCCGGGTTTCGTTCGCACGAACTAAACTAGGGTTTTGTAGCCGCACGACTCTTTCTTTCGTTTTCTCCTTTATAAACACTTCGCCTCTCATCTCTGTTCTCATCGGTTACACTTTTTCATAGCTTCTGTCTGTCGTAGTTGTTTCAATTTTCAATTTAGGGTTTCCGAATTTTTTAGGTTTTTAGTTTTTATAAATCCTGCGTCAAAATACTGATTACCAATGCTTTGAATCCTGTGAGCTTTGAGTATGAGCTGACGCCAAATCGATTTCTATCTGCAATTATTTGTGCTCTGTTTTCTCTTATTTAATTCAGTTCAATTGCAGATAGAAATATTCTTTCTCATGTTGAAAATCTTTTTCTCTTGAATTATGTTATTTTGATATATGATTTTTTATGTATGTTTATTGCTGATGAATTGATTGCGAAAAGCTCTATTTTATTGATAAATTGGATGTGATGATAATTTCCCCAGGTGATCGAAACTGATGATACTGTGCGAATTTTGTTTCTCTTTTGAGAAATCAAGCCAAATATTCTGATCCATTTATCTACATTGAGATTTGATTGAAATTCTTAGCTGTAGGTATTTTTTTGTTAAGTTCAATTTTTCCATTTGGTAATTGGATGTGATGATTATTTCCCCAGATGATCGAAACTGAAAATACTGTGCGAATTTTGTTTCTCTTCAGGGAAATCAAGCCAAATAATCTGATCCATTATCACAATTAGAAAATCTCTTTTTAAGATAATTCATTAGTTGCATTATTGAATAACATGATAGTTAATATCTAGGTTGCATTGTAATTTTGTTATTTTGGGTATGATGATAATTTCCCCAGATGATCGAAGCTGAAAAAACTGTGCGAATTTGTTTCTCTTTTGAGAAATCAAGCCAAATAATCTGACCCAATTTATTACTCTTTAGTTAATATTTAATTTTGCGCTACTATAAGTTAATATTTAATTTTGCGCTACTATATGTTTCTGTTTGTTTAATTTATCGCTTAATTGGATTTGATGATTATTTCCCCAGATGATCGAAGCTGAACATACTGTGCGAATTTGTTTCTCTTTTGAGAAATCAAGCCAAATAATCTGATCCATTTGAATCCAATTCTTTTTTCTCAAATTGTTTTCTAAGTTCTTTTTTCTATGTTTCTGTATGTTTAATTTATCGCTTAACTTTTTTCTCATATTAAGTTGGATTTGATGATTATTTCCCCAGATGATCGAAGCTGAACATACTGTGCGAATTTGTTTCTCTTTTGAGAAATCAAGCCAAATAATCTGATCCATTGGAATTCGATTCTTTTTTCTCAAATTCTTTTCTAAGTTTTAATATTTAGTTATTTTCTTGGTGCTAGTTGTGACCGATTTGGAGGAATAAGCAAAGTGTATATGAAACTAAAATGTTTAATTTTAGCAATGATTATATACATTTGCTTTTGAGAATCTCCTTATATCAAGTAACAGATGTTTAATGCTTGCACTGCTTTCTGTGTGGATAGCAAGTTTGGCTTGTCTTTTACATTTTATTCATGGAGAAAATGGACCTATTACTTTTACTTATAAACATGCATTTATATTATTTACTACATTTCTTAAAATTTTAGTAATTTTTTTTCCATATATTTTCCTTAGCCTCATAAATCTCTTATTTTCAAAATTGAAAAAGAAAACAGGAGAAATGAAAAAGGAGTAACATACAGATCTGGAACAATAATCAAGACGCATAACACTCTGTCCACCTTGTGACTCATTCCTTCATACTTCTCAAAATTTTACTCGCCAGCGGAGACTACTACAACAGTTCACTACGCAATCCTCCACTTCTACCCTCCATCATCCCTTACGTCGTTGTGACTTCTACCGCGCCAACCAAGAACTTAAAAAGAGTTCAAACATGTTGACTTCTCTATTTCTAAGTGGAAATTGTTTAGGTATTCACCTTGTTCATCATTGGCAGTTCAAAGCTCTGAATAATTGTCATTCTATAAATACAAGTGATTTAGCTCTGAATAATTGTCATTCTATAAATACAAGTGATTTTTTCTTGTGTATGCCCATTATTCGAAAGCATTAAAGAAAGAGCAGATGGCTTGTCAGCTAAGAGAAATTCCAAAAAGTTGGTAAAGTGCATTCCAAAATGTTGTAAATAGACTCGAAAAAGCCACTAAGACCGAGATCAATTTTGCAACACAATGACTTGTTATTTTCTTTCTTATTTTACTTTTATTTCATACATCGATTATCAATGCGATTTTATTGTGGATTCATACATCGATTATCATTTCGGTTTTATTCTGTTTTTTCTATTACTAAAAAGCATACCAGTACTAATGATATGCTTGGTTGATATTCAGTTTTATTATTATGTTATGATTTGGAATTTAATTTATGTAACATTTGTAAATTGTTTGGACGCATAGGTTTTGTTGCCCATATTCTTATAAAATGTTTTTTAAATTCCATTATTTTAAACGGCTTTATCATACTTTTGTAAGTGTTGTTGTATATGATTTATTGATGAATTGTTTATGTTTTAGTTCATTCATTGCATTGTGATTTTGAAGTCTACATTCAATTTAGCTATCACTTATGAATAATTTTTACATTAATTTTAAGTTAGCTTAACATAGAGCTAAGTCATTACTTTAGAATTGAGGTCATTTATGATCTCTTGACTTTATCTCTGATCTCTTGACTTTATCTTGGGTCTTCTTACCATGAAATTTTTGTTAGTTTACATTTGTTTTATTTGTTAATCGCTTTATTATATCCCCATTCAACAAAATGTATCACCGTTCTTGTGATGTGTAATAATTTTATTGTTTTTGTTTATTTTGTTCTTATTTTTGATTGATTGTTAACTCAAGATTAAAATCAACCCTTTTTAGTAAAGAATAAAAATAACGCTCAATCCAACATAGAGCTCTTCTGTTTTATTCAAAAAAATTTGTAATCAAACATTTGATCCATCATAAAATGGAAGAAAAAGGTTAAAAATGGAAGTAAAACATGTTTCCTGCAAATACAACATCCGAGCTACAAAGAAGAAAGAGGGAAACAAATTCTTTATCCATGAGATACTCCCACAACCTAAACATTGAGAGAACATCCACGACCCTCGACGTGCATGTCGTCGGCAACGGCTACTGTTGGATGACCCCAATATACGACTACATCACTAAAAACGAGCTGCCATCTAATCCAAAAGAGGCCAACGAGGTAAGGCGTAGGTCGTGTTCCTACGTTTTGATTGAGAACAAAATGTACAGACGAGGATTCTCCATACCTCTTTTCAAATGTGTCGAAGAGGAAACGGTCGCCCACGTCTTGTGCGAGAACCAAGAAGGAATCAATGCCTAACAACTAGGTGGAAAGTCCCTTGCGAGGAAAGCTTTGTGAGCAGGATACTATTGGCCGACCATGCAGAACAACGCAAAAGAACACAAGAAGAAATGCGACAAATTCCAAAGGCACGAGGACATGCTCATCGAACCTCCCAACGAACTCAAGGCTATGTCCTCCCCGTGGCCCTTCGCCTGGTGGAGCCTGGACATCTTGGGACCCTTCTTCGTAGACTTCAACCAAAATAAATACTTAATAGTGGGCGTGGACTACTTCACCAAGTGGATAGAAGATGAAGCCCTGGCCAAGATAACGACCTACAACATACTTCGGTTCTATAAGAGAAACATCCTTTCTTGTCTCGGCATTCCTCAAGCGATCATCACAGACAACGGGACACAGTTCACGGATAGGAAATTTCAGGAGTTCGTCATTCAACTGGGCACTAAACAACACTTTGCATCCGTCGAGCACCCTCAAACTAACAGGCAAGTCGAAGCGGCAAACAGAGTAATCCTACGGGGTCTCAAATGGAGACTAGACAAAACAAAGAGGCAGTGGGTCGAGGAGCTACACAACGTGCTCTCGGTCTATCGCACTGCACTTCATTCGTCAATCGACCGGGGAATCCCCCATTCACCTAGCATACGAGACAAAGACGGTGATCCCCACTGAAACTCGCGTGCCGACCAGACGAACCAAAACACCTTTGGACGAAGAAACATACAACCAGACCCTGAAGGAAGAAATCTACCTCGTCGAAGAAGTTCAGATAGGGGCAGCCCTCCGCGAAGCCTCACTTGTAACACCCCAATTCTATACCCCCAAATAATCACATAATCATTTAGGCACATATCAAAAATTTCGTCAGAGTATAATTATAAACATAGTATAAAAGAGGTATGTCACATTATATATGAATTTAAAACATTCAACACATGCTCAACAATTGATATGCAACAGTGGAGTAACTTTGCAACAGAGGAACTTAGTCCTAACACCCACATCTCAATATATAAAATAAAAGCGGAAAATCTAAACATTGAATAACATCAAACACACACACACACACGCACACACACACACACACACATATCATCGAATATGAACCACCAACATAATTCATGTTTACATAAACATTCATCAACAAGATACATGTACAAATGTATCACAAAAGAATCATTATCATCCTCGCTACCCGATGCTACATATCAGAGTCGACCGACCAAAAGAATGAAGACACGCTTCACAAAAAGACCACCAGCATACCTACTCTGCAATGCCTCATAGAGCATCATAAAACAACATAAGGGTGAGAAATATTATCATAATACCAATGCATATAATTATATATCTTAGCATAAAAACACACATATTCTACATTCTCACCACAATTCATTGTCATTCACCCATATACATCACAATGTATATATATATATATATATATATATATATATATATATATATATATATATATATATATATATATATATATATATATATATATATATATATATATATATATATATATATATATATATATATATATATATATATATATATATATATATATATATATATATACACACACACACGCGCACACACACACACACACACACAAAACCAAACATATTCATCATGCATACCTTCACAATTCTTATCGTTCCACATAAACATACATATTCATGTTTATTCATTAATGCACAATTACAAAGATGATAAATGCAAATCATAGAGACCGACTCACGACTCTATGCAAATGCAATGCGGTACCGACTCAATCATCTCAAGTTCACTCAGGAACTTATTGGAACCATCGCTCGTTACCAATGTAACTCCCCGTCGGGCCTACGATGTTCATCCATTGCTCACACCTCACATAGGCACACAATGTTTATGGATTGCTCACACCTCACATAGGCACACAATCCGATTGCTCACACCTCACCTACGCACACAATCATTTGTAATCATCGCTCACACCTCACACAGACACACAACGTTACAACAGATTCTCATTAGAATCACATTACACAAGAATGTACGCCATTATGTTTCACATACAAAATGACTTAAGACACTCTTGAAATGCATACATATTCACAATATATTCATGCATTCATCTCATACTATCACATACAATCTATATACATTCACATCAATTACGCCAAATGACAACGAGCATCGCTTTACCACCTAAACGACAACGAACTCTATCACAATTAACATGCATTTACATTTAATTTAAACAATGCATTTATTTGCCAAAAGGCCACAATTCACAATAAATTTCACAATCTAGGATTCACTCCATAAGGCTACCCACAACACATCGTATAACAACATGCACAAGCTATACGTTATATAACAAAAGCATACTGCACGATAACACATCAATCGCACACATTCGCGACGGTACAAATCAACACAATGATACGTTTTCAATTTTCTGCTATAACTGAACTAGGTACAGGCCTCAAAACCATTTTTCCTAGAAATAACATCTCGTTAACTTTCCAACGCTTCAAACGGGGGTCAAAACCGACTTACGGTTCAAGAATTATGAATTTTTGAAGCTTTTCCAAAACATAATTTTTCTGCATAAAGACTGCTACGGAATTGAACATTTTCACCCGAAAATCCGACCGATTCAATTATTTTCTTCGAAACAAACATATACTCATTCATATCAAACATATAGTAGTGATTTAGAATCATCAAACGTGAAATCTACGACTTTCGATTTCAATCCGAATCTTAAACCCTCAAATCTCCAAAAATGCAAAAACTTACAAAATCAACCAAATTCGATAGAACAAGCATACTCGATCACGGATTAACATTACCCGACACAACCACGCAATCTATTTCGACTTTCGTCCGTAAAAACATCGATTCCTCACAAAAGTCTCAATTTCAACATAGAACTCAAGCTATGGAAAACAAGAAAACATCCAAGCAAACACATACATAATGATATACATTGATGAGATAATAAGATTTCACACCATTACCCGATTAAATCGATTCCTATAAATTGTTTTGAAGATTTCCAAGCTTTTCCTCTTTTTCTTCTCTTTTCTCTTCTTCCTCTTTCTTTCTCTCTTTTTCTCTCTCTATTTCTCTTTTCTTTCTATTTCTCTCCTATTTCTTCTTCTTATCTTTTTTTTTACACAAATTTAATTAATTCATTTTCTCACATCATTCTACCCTTAATCACTTTTCTACCAATTTTACTAAATTTCTCACATAATTCTATTTCCACTAAATTTCTAACTTATCATTAAATGAGAAATGTCCAAAATACTCTCCATTCTAATTTCCCAGAAAACTCTCAAAAACGGTAAAATATCATAACATGTCAACATATCATATTAACACACCAATTTCACAAATAAAATAATTATCACTCAAATTAAATAAAAGACTTAACAAAATGGTAATAATCGAAATCAGGGCGTTACAACTCTCCCCTACATTAGAAATTTTCGTCCTCGAAAATATTACCTTATTCAAACAACTCCGGATACGACTCTCGCATCCCACTCTCTAGTTCCCAAGTCATATTGCCTTCCGAAGCTCCTCCCCACGCTACTTTCACAAGCGCAATATCCTTGCCTCTTAGCTTCACAGTCCAAAATCCTAACTGGTAAAGCTTCAACCGTAAGGTTATCTCTCACTTCAACCTCGTCCATAGGAATGACATGTGATGGATCCGAAACATACTTCCGAAGTTGCGAAATATGTAATACATCATGCAAATTCGAAAGATTCAGAGGCAACACCACACGGTAAGCCACAACACCAACTCGTGCAGTAATCTGATACGGACCAGTAAAACGAGAAGTCAACTTCTTCGACTTCAAGGCACGACCCACACCCGTAACCGGTGTAACTCTCAAAAACACATGGTCTCCTTCTTGAAACTCAAGATCTTTCCTTCTTTTGTCATGATAGCTCTTTTGTCTACTTTGAGAAGCTTTCATCTTCTCCCGAATAAACCTCACTTTCTCCGTCGTTTGTTGTACCATCTCCGGTCCAACTATCATCCTCTCATCGGTTTCATGCCAACACAAAGCTGTTCGACATCTCCGACCATACAAAGCCTCAAATGGTGCCATACTTATACTTGAATGAAAACTGTTATTGTAGGTGAACTCAATCAACGCCAAATAACTATCCCAAGCACCACCTTGCTCGAGCACACAAGCACACAATAAATCCTCCAACGATTGAATTGTCCTCTCGGCTTGACCATTCATCTGCGGATGATAAGCCAAACTCAATCTTAGCTTAGAACCCAAAGCCTTTTGTAAACTCTCCCAAAACCTCGACGTAAATCTAGGATCTCTATCTGATACAATACTCTTAGGAACTCCATGTAACTTCATAACCACAAGAACATAAATCTCAGCTAACTTCTCCAAAGGATAACTAATATCAATTGGAATGAAGTGAGAAGATTTAGTAAGCCTATCAACGATTACCCAAATAACATTATGACCTCTTTGCGTATTCAGCAATCCCGTAACAAAATCCATCGATATACTATCCCATTTCCACTCTGGAATGTCCAACGGTTGCATCAATCCACTAGGCTTTTGATGTTCCACCTTAGACTTTTGACAAGTTAAGCATGCATACACAAATTGAGCTACATCCCTCTTTAATCCGGACCACCAAAAGATTTTCTTCAAATCTTGATACATTTTATTCGCTCCCGGATAAATACTTAAGTTACTTCGGTGTCCTTCTTCCAATATCATCTTTTTCAACTCCGCATCATCGAAAATACAAATACGACCACTGAATCTCAAAACTCCAAAATTATCAACCTTGAAATCCTCATTCTCATTCATCATCAAATCAACGAACTTCAAATCCAACTTTTGCTTTTCACATATAGTTGTAAGAAAATCATTCGTAACATGTAGCATACTAAGTCTCACACCTCTCGGCGTCATTTCACAAACTAAACTCAAGTCTCTAAAATTCTTCAAAAGTTCCCATTCTCTCATCATCAATGCGGACATATGTAACAACTTCCGACTCAAAGCATCGGCCACCATGCTTGCCTTACCCGGATGGTAATTTAAACCAAAATCATAATCCTTTGTCTCATGTTCAATTATTTTTGATCAAATAAATATTTCAAGCTCTTGTGATCACTAAAAACTTCAAATCTTGCACCATAAAGGTAGTGCCTCCAAATTTTCAAAACAAACACCACGGCCGCTAACTCCAAGTCATGTGTAGGATAATTCTTTTCATGCCCTCTCAATTGTCTTGAAGCATATGCCACAATTTTTCCATCTTGCATCAAAACACCACCTAAACCAGTCAATGAAGCATCACAATAAACCACAAATGGTTCCGTCGGATTTGGCAAAATCAAGATCGGAGTCGTTGTTGACCTTCTTTTTAGCTCAATGAAACTCTTTTCACAATGAATATCCCAAATGAAAGCTTTTCCTTTACAAGTCAATTGCGTTAACATAAGTGCCAACTTCAAAAATCCCTCAATAAACCTCCGATAATAACCCGCCAAGCCCAAAAAGCTTTGAATCTCCGTAACCGATCTAAGAGCCTCCCATTGCATCACCGCATCAATCTTGGATGGATCAACACTAATACCACTACCGGAAATAACATGTCCAAGAAAACTTACTTTTGACAACCAAAATTCACATTTCTATAACTTAGCATACAATTGTTTCTCTTTCAAAATTTGTAACACAATCCTCAAATGCTCTTCATACTCCTCTTGAGACTTAGAGTAAATCAAAATATCGTCGATGAACACAACCACAAAACGATCTAACTGTTCATGAAAAATACGATTCATGTATTCCATAAACACACCCGACGCATTAGAAACCCCGAATGGCATCACGGAATATTCGTAATGGCCATACCGTGTCCTAAAGGCCGTCTTTTGAATATCCTCTCCTTTCACACGAATCTGATGATATCCCGATCTCAAATCAATCTTGCTAAAAACACGCGCACCAACCAATTGGTCCATCAAATCATCGATCCTTGGAAGCGGATACTTGTTCTTAATTGTCACCTTGTTCAATTGTCGATAATCAATGCATAACCGCATACTCTCATCCTTCTTCTTTACCAACAATACCGGAGCACCCCAAGGAGAAACACTTGGCCTTATAGATCTCTTGTCCAACAAGTCATTCAATTGCTTCTTCAATTCTACCAACTCCGATGTCGACATACGATACGATGCCATCGAAACCGGTCTAGTACCCGGAACTAGATCAATAGAAAACTCAACTTCTCTTTCCGGCGGTACATCCGTAATATCCTCCGGAAACACTTCTGGAAAATCATACACCAATGGGAACACATCGGGCTCAACTTTACTCTCCATCGACAATGATGCAAACAAACCGAACAATTGAGCTTCATCCGCTAAAAGTTTCTTTAACTCTTTAGTGGATAGGAAACTCTCATCTTCATCATCTTCCAAAGAAGGAAACCTCACTAACTTGTGATAGAAATATATATGAACTCGATTAAATTGCAACCAACTCAGACCCAAGATTACGTCCAATCCCTCCAACGGCAAACAGACTAAATCCATAATGAAGTCTTTACCATAAATGGTCAAAGGACAACTTACACACACCAAAGATGTAGTTACAGACCCCGAAGTAGGAGTCTCAATAACCATCTCACCACCCCAAGAAGTTATAAACAAATTCAAACGCTTAGCGCACTCATGAGAAATGAATGAATGAATCTCTCCCGTATCAATAATAGCAACTAAAGGCGTACTATTAATAAAGCATGTACCTTTAATCAAACGGTATGCACTAATAGTGTCCGTCCCCGCTAACGCAAACACCTTTCCGCCCACTTGAGCTTATTTCGGCTTAGTACACTTAGTACTAATGTGACCCACTTCTCCAAAGTTATAGCACTTCACTACATTCCTTCTACAATCGGTAGTAGCATGCCCAAGGCCTCCACAGTTAGAACATTTCACTACGGTCTTCCCACACTCAAATGATTTCTGACCCATTTCACCACACTTGTAACACTTAACGGAACCATAACCTCCTCCTCCAGATCTCTTATCAAAGTTTCCTCTATGCTTTCCCTTATCAACGGGTGTCACATAAGGTCCACTTCTAGCTTGGTGCTTTCCCTTCCTATCATTCAAACTTTTGTAATGTGTAGAACAAGCCTTGCTATCTTCCTCAAAGATCCTACAACATTCAGTCAAATCCGTAAACCTTCTTATCCTTTGATATCCCACAACTTGCTTAATCTCGGGACGCAAACCACTCTCATATTTAATACCCTTTGAGAGCTCAGCAGTAATTGCAGCATAGTGAGGATGAAATTGAACCAACTCCACAAACTTAGCAGTATAGTCCACCACAAACATACTACCTTGTTTCAGTTCAAGGAACTCCATCTCCTTCTTCTCTTTCACACTTTCAAGGTAATACTTCCTCAAAAACTCGGTACGAAATAAATCCCAAGTTATCTCTTCATCATCCACCTCAAGAGCTTGACGCATACCGACCCACCAATCGTCGGCTTCTTCCTTCAGCATGTGAGACCCAAGCCTTACGTTATTCCCCTCCGCACAATCCATGACTCTGAAGATCCTTTCAATCTCTTTCAACCAAATTTGAGCACCATCGGGATCAAATCTTCCTTTGAAGATTGGTGGTTGATTCTTCCTGAACTCGTCAGTAACATTCATGTTCGGCGCACCTTGCACCACCCTGGCCATTGCTTCCAAAGCAGCAGCCATCGCATTGTCGTTTCTACCAGCCATATTCTGATCATTCCCAAAAATAACAACAAGGTTAAACAA